>OX467716.1:15938196-16538196 GCA_950111635.1 Agelastica alni
CACATTTTCTTTAAGAACCTCTCTAATATACCTATCAGCTGTCAGGGATCCTCTACGAAATACGGTCAACTCTGTATGATCTTTAAATCAGATGCTTCCTTGAAACATAATGAAGCCACCGCAAAAATTCTTGGCTGGTCTTATAGTACATTGTGCAAATCTCTCATCTTTTCGTCTGTGGACTGAAATACGTCTATGGATTAGAATAGTGCAAATTTGGACTTATCTGTAAAATAATGTTTCCTCATTCGTTCATATTTTAATTAGTATATTCTATTGTGAATGTCAAACGTGCTACATGGTGTTTCATGATTAACAATAATGCATGGGATTCTGGCTCTATTTCCAACTTTCCTTAATTAATTTCAACATAATTAGTGCTTACTCGGACGTTACAGACTCTGGCGAGATCATTTTGCAGTGATTGTGCTGTAATATGACGTTTTTGCAGGGTCTGCAGACGTAAAGAACGGTCATCTGCAGAGATGGTACACCTTTGACGACTTTGCCATATCTGTTAATCAGACAGCTCTTAATTCTTTGAACCAGATTTGTTAATCAGGCAGCTCTGTAGCTTTAGCGACTGATGAGTTTTATGCTTTATCTTTCTGTGGTCCTTGGTAGGTTTTGTATATGGTTCAGGTGATTGAGATAAAAAGCTAAGCTTACGTGTTGTAACTGTACTGAAAAAGGATTTATTTGAGCCAGCTCTGGCAGCTAGTACAATTTTTTGTTACTGATGAGTTTTATTCTTTGTCTTTCTGTGGTCCTTGGTAGGTTGTACATATGATTCATTTGATTGAGATAGAGAGCCAAAGCTTAGGAAGAATAGAAGAACCTTTGAAAGTGGCTTTAATTCCGGAAAATTGTTGGTAAACGTAATTATTCCAAAACTTAAAACTCAGAAAAATTATGAATTGTGTATTTATATATAAATTATTCAAAAAATGTCAGTTACAGAATTTTGCAGGCACAACATGTCGATACCGTCAATTTTTGATTTATTTTTGTGGTTTTCTTGCGGTTAATATCAAATTGTCCTTCGGATGGTTTATAATCTTTGTTGCCAACAATTTTTTTTGTTATGTGTGGTAGGCTTTTCCGAAATATTCGCTGAAATGTCGTCGGTAGATTGTTTTGTCAGAATTAGTTGATTAAAAACTTGGGATTTCTTTTTCGCGTCGTTTATTTTTTGTCTCATCATTAAAATATGTTTGATTACATTTGCAGCATTAGTAGCTTTGTTTTTCCAATAAAGAGGATTTCTTTAACAAATATAACATTTCTTCTATTCTGTCAAATTCTCTCGGCGTCTTCGTCCAGGAACTGGCCTTCTATTGCAACAACCAGTTTCTCTGTACCTCCATAATGTTCTAGATACGCTCGACTGGTTTTCTCCAATAACTTAGGCTGTAAACTGCTGCGATCTTTCATCTTCACTAAAGGCCACAATTTTGACTGATGTTTTGGCGTCAAATTACTCATTTTTATATAAATACACTTTTTAATGACACTATCAACAAATATCTGCGCCAACTGACTTTTAAACAGAAATAATTCAACAAACATTTATCACATCACATTTATCATATATTTCTTTTTTTGTGCTGTTTTGTTTTTGTTTGAGACCTTCCTATGATGAGTGTCTAAAAACCGACACAACAGCTATCACACTCGGATCATCATTGATGGGCCGTTACAGGCGCCTGTAATTGCCTTAGATTATAGAACAAACAGATTCAGCGAGTCATTAATAAATTGTCCAATGTTGTGATTCCAACAAGTTCCACCGTTGCCGATTGTTCGAAGTACATGATCATGAATGAAATCAATCGAATACATTACCCATCGCAAAATGAATTTTTATTTACATATTTTTCTATACACATATATGTATTGATACTTATGAGACACACACCGTCTGTTTGTGAAATTAACCATTTTGAATGTTAAAAAGATAACTGAGCACAAAATTGATCAGAAACTCAGCTCTCAACATTTTGATTAACTGGCAACTATGTTCCATAAAACGAATGCGACAACAAACATTGGGCTTAGACTGTGACTCGTTGTTGGCTGCACTCTGGAATGTAAATAACGGGGTCTATCTTTATTAGGTCATTGGTAATTGCCCGTCATGGCCTATTGTGTAGAGGGCCCATCAGAATTGAGATTTTTAGGACAGATAAAGCAGACCATGCATGTAAAAATTATGCGATACTTTTTGTGCCAAGTGTATTATTTTTAAACTCTGTAGATTATCACCAACTTATTTTTTATGTACTGCAGGTATTATCGAAATATTTTTTTCGCAAATTGTAGAAGTAAATTCGATTTTGATGAGCTCGTCCGTTGTAAACTCAACTTGTTTGCAATTTTATTTAAAAAAATGTATTTTAAACGGATGATCAAATTTTATTTTGTATGTATCGATGAATTTTTTTGTTTTGTTTTGTAATGAGCAAGCAATATTTACAGGCTTTATTCTTGTGTCACCGTTTCGTAACTGAGGATTTTAAGCCAGGATAAATCCTTTTTGTTTATTGCTTCCTAAACAAAAATCACTTTTATCTTTAAAAATAAATAGGCCAGAGGAACAGTGACATTTTTGATCAAAATCAACCATTGGTAATTGTGTTGTCCATTTTTAAAATAAAATCACTAAAAATTTTAACCGTTTACAGATGGCGTTGCATAACGATTGCTGCAACGGAGTTAGTTTGCATCCTTACAGACCAATTTTCGCAACCGCATCCGGACAACATCATTCCTTAGATCCTTTACATCATAGCAGAAGTTCCTTGCAATATGAAAACGCTCTATGCATGTGGTGGGTTGGATCCCAAGAAGAAGATCCAGATTTATTAACTGCCATCATTAAAGCCGCTACCAATTCGTAAATTTTTTTTTAGGTAGTTACAATTGTATTAATTATTTGATTATTAAATTGATGTATTTTTACGTTAGCCTGTTTTTGTGGTGAGGATTCCTTACGTTTATAAATTATCTGATAAAATAGTTAAAAAATCCCTTAGCAGCAGTCAATTTATTTTTTATTCATCACATTATACATGTATATGGATCGACAATGAAAATGATCCCACTTAAGTGTCCTTTGTTTTTGAAATAACGTAAGCTCTAAAGGGAACATGTTAAATTGATTCCAAGTATTCAACGAACATCCGTATTGCTGAAATAACAAAGGCCCTAAAAGAAATGAAACTAGGTAAAGCGCCAGGTTTAGATGGTATGCATCCAGAATTCTTAATATACTGCGGTGTCTACACAAAACAGTGGCTTGCGAAATTTCTTACAAAAACCCTTCACGCGGGCAACATTCCTCCCTTACTTAAACGAGCCAAGATCATTGCAATTCTAAAACCTGGTAAGCCCAACGACAGACCAGAAAATTACCGCCCCATCGCACTACTTCGTATGGTCTACAAGCTACTGGAAAAGGTGCTTCTTAACAGAATCAGCCAAAGAATACTTGAAAATATTCCCATCGAACAAGCAGGATTTCGCCCCCAACGCAGCTGTACAGATCAAGTTCTGTCGCTGACGACATTTATAGAGGCCGGATTTCAGGAAAAACAAAAAGTAGCTGCAGCATTTATAGACTTAACGGCAGCCTACGACACCGTCTGGAGACAGGGGCTAATGTACAAACTAATCCGAATCATTCTCTGTAAAAGGATAACCAACCTACTTGATAATATGCTATCAAATAGAACTTTTCAAGTAATAATGGGGAACAAGAAGAGCAAACTGATGAAACTTAATAACGGCCTTCCACAAGGCTCTGTTCTTGCCCCCCTGCTGTTCAGCCTCTACATCGCTGATATGCCGTAGATTGTAGGGTGGGTCGTGAAGGCAAGCACTTCGATCTAACAGATCTTTTGTGCATAACCCTTAATCTATTCAAGGCCCGGGATTCCGAGACTTCGAGTAAAATTTATCAGTTTCCTAGGGGCTAAGTTTCTGAAGGGCTTTAGAAAGGCCCCTTTCAGAAACTTGAGCCTCTTGCAGAAAAGCGCTGGTCATTCGCAAAGCAAATGTTCTGCAGTTTCAGCGAAGTTCTCGCAGTAGTGGCAACTATCACTCTCTGTTTTGCCCATCTTTTTCAGGTGGTACCTTAGAGGGAAGTGTCCAGTGAGGAGTCCCGTCACCAGTTTCAAGTCTTTCTTGTCCAACTCGAGAAGCTGTTTAGCTTTCCTTGGCGAAAGACTTACCTTTTCGCTTGCCTTTGTCCTGGCACTTTATGCCAGTGAGATTTCATTTCATCTGTTTCCCAGCGTCGAACCTTATCTTTCAAGTGGGCTTTGGAAAGTCCACAGAAGGGTTCTGGGCCGGAAAATTTTGTATTTGCCCCTTCTTTGGCAAGGCAATCTGCTTCTTCGTTGCTTTTAACTCCCTTGTGACCTGGAACCCACATCAGAGTAACCTGATTGTTTGCTGCCAGTTGTCCCAGGGACTGTTTACAGTCCCAAGTTAGCTTAGACTCACAAGTGTATGACTTCAGAGCTTTTAGTGCTGCTTGGCTATCTGATAAAATATAAATTTCTGCCCTTCGGGTGTTTCTTTCGATGCACTAATGAGCACATGTCTCTATGGCATGTAATTCTGCTTGAAAGATGGTTGGGGTGTTACCAAGGGGTTTTGAGAGCCTAAAGTTTGGCCCTATAACGCCCACTCCAACCCTTTCATCTATCTTGGATCCATCAGTGTACCACATTAAAGCATCCCTTCCTAGTTGAGGTCCGTTCTCTGTGCTAACTTGGTGGTTGTTTATAACCACTTCAAACTGCATTTCGAAGTCGTACCTAACTGGCATGATATCTGTCGGCTTGGACATGGATTCTAGGGATATATTTTCCAAAATCTTTAAGTGTTCATTCCGATTTCTTGCTCTAAGAATTGTTGTCTGGCTCAGTCTGAAGGCACTGATTGCTGCTTCTTTTATTACACTTAAGTGCAATGGTGAAAGGTTCAGCATTACCTCTACGGCTGCAGTAGGGCACTTGAATGTTGTCCCTGTGATTCCCAGAAAAGCTAGCCGCTGCACTTTCTGCAGCTTAACTTGTGCTGAAATTTGTTGCATTTTTGGCCACCATATCAATGAAGCATGGGTTACCATTGGCTTAATGATCGTTTGGTATGACCAGTAGATCATTTTTGGTTTCAGACCCCATGTCTTGCCAAAGACTCAGCGGCATGCCCAGCTTGCCGCTATAGCTCTGGAAAGAATGTTGTTGAGTTGGCTGTTCCATGTCAGTTTTTGGTCGATTATTACGCCCAAATATTTAACTGCTTTGGAAAAAGTAAGCTGAGTTCCATTCAGAGTTGGGGCTTTAAGTTCGTACTTTCGCCTCCTGGTGAATGGAACCAGCACTGTTTTGCTAGGATTGACGTTAAGTCCTTCCTTTGTGCACCAGCTTCTGATTGTGTTTAGGGCTACTTGCATGCGATTGGAAATTACTTCATCATGTTTGCCCCTAATGGTGACGACTAGGTCATCGGCGTAACCTTGAGCCGTAAATAAAATCACGTAAATTTGGCTATGCGGATGACTGGACCTTGGCAACGGGCCATAGGAATTTTGGAAATGCTGAAAATACTCTCACAAGTGACCTAACAGCCCTTAGCGGGTACTTTAAAAATTTAGATTACAACCAAGTGCTACAAAGACCGAAGTATCAATCTTTTATTTTAACAACAAAATGGCAAATAGAGAACTACGTGTATATCTTGATAATGAATTACTAACCCACAACAAACATCCAAAATACCTTGGAGTTACCCTGAACAGGACGCTGACATTTAAAGAACACCTAGTAAAAACAGCAGCGAAACTAAGACCACGTAACAACACAATTCACAAACTCTGCGGCACCACTTGGGGCTCCTCAGCATCTACTTTGAAAGCCTCTGCACTGAGCTTGGTGTACCCGGTGGCGGAATACTGTGCTTCAGTGTGGCTCAACAGTAAACACACGCACATGATCGATACCCAACTAAACGCTACTATGCGTGCTGTAACAGGGACAATCAAACCAACTCCAACAATATGGCTGCCCCCTCTCAGCCATATAGCACCACCTAAACTGCGCCGAGAACGTGCCCTGGTTAGAGAATTTAAGATAATCATGGACAATCCTTAACTGCAAGTCCATAACGATATTCCTGACGTCCAGACAAACCGACTCCGATCCAGACAACCTCCAATCAAGACGGCACAGGCGCTTTACCAAACTAGCTTCGAAGTAAATGATTGTTGGAAAGAAGAATGGGAAAGTAGCATAGCACCCAGTTACCACAGCATGCCATGCATCTCCAGCAAACCAGAAGGATTTGACCTTCCTTGCAAGACCTGGTCAACCCTTAACCGCATTAGAACCAACTGCGGAAGGTGCGCCGACTCCTTGCATAGATGGGGTAAACTTCCCTCTGCGGCCTGCGATTGTGGTGATGAGAGGCAGACCGTCAAACACACACATAGTGGGTCACCTGCGAATGCCCGCTAAGGGACAGGACTTCCTAATGGCAACCCAGAAGTCAATTTAATACATATCTAATTTAGACATTTGTTTGTAATTCGACTTGTGTTTGACTATATACAACTTAGTGTATATGTCCTTATATGTAATCGTATATAATGTGTTTTTGTTTTTCTTTATTATGGCATTGTTGTGATGTGAGGTTAAGCCATACGCTAAATAAATAAAAAAATGAAAATAACGTATTTAAATCGACTTTTTCAAACGTTTGATGTGGTCAATTTTCTCACACCTTGTAACGACAAACAGGCGTTACTTGTAGATGGCTTGATTATTTCAGTTTAGAATGTGGTCAACGGATTCTTAAAACTGACTTGCCAGTCTCTTATTTATTATGTGTCAAACAAGTAGTGTTGTAAAACTCGTTTGCAATCCATCTCAAAATGATAAGCAAGCCAGTGTCGCGAATTATCACGGACATGTGTTTAATATTAAGTTACTTTCAACCCTCGGTTAACGTAAAACACATGTGTCCTACTGAAGGCACGCTGTCTTTTCCAGAAAAAACAGCAGTGGTTGATAGTACTCTCTTGAAAGAAGTCGTTGATATTTTACTCTCGAATGTGAATGTTAAGTTGTCTCGAAAATTAACAAATAAAATATAAAATAATAAAAGTGCCAATAAAAAACTCTACACAGTGAACCTGCTCAAAGTATGGATGTATAATAACCCCTTTGGTTAAGCAAGAATAGCATAACCTCTCTCTTCATCAAGTAGAACTACTTTTAACTGAGCGCCAGAATTTAACTTCAATAGCTTTATGAATAGCCAGAAAGTGTCAAAAAGACACGTCTGGCTGTGCATAGAGGTGTGTTGGTTCCTACACTTATGTATGGTAGTAAATGTTGGGTTTGGCAGAAGAAGCATAAAAATAGGATTAATGCTGCGGAGATTAGTAGTCTGAGAAGTATAACCGGAGTGACTCGATTGGATAAAGTAAAGAATAGTGAGATAAGAGAACGCTTTGGTGTAAAAGAAGATGTGGTTTCAAAGATAGATAAAGGAATGCTTAGATGGTTTGGACATATAGAAAGAATGGATGAAGAAAGATTGACGAAACAAATTTATAAGGCGAGTGTAAATAAATAAGTCGGTAGAGGTCGACCTCGAAGAACATATCTTGATCAGATCAACATTGTTTTGAAGAAAGGCCAGGTCAAGAGTACCAACAACCGACGAGCATGTATGAGAGCGCTGATGAAAGTAGAGGAAGCAAAAGATGTGTGTAAGAACCGTAGCAAGTGGAAGGAAGTGGTCTCTGCCTACCCCTATGGAAAAAATGCGTGACTTTATGTATGTATGTAGGAATTAATAGTTCAAATTTCCTTTCATTTTTAAAATATAAAAAAGAATTCCTTCTATATAAAAACAATAAAAGTCAGTAATAATTAAAAATGAAAATGTTTTACAAAAAAAAATGATGTACAAAATTTTTGTGGTCTTACTACAATATTTCTACCCTGAGCGTTAACGGTCTACACAGTGTGAGGCTATTTAATGTCACCCTGGGTTCTCGGTGATTATGATCACTGATTTGGGAGATTTTATTCTTTGGCTACTTGATTTGACTGGGCTTTGCTAACTATCTAGGATTGATCCAAGTAGCACTACGTTATAAGTCTGTTTTAAGGGCTACTAAATTAACCCTTTGACCTCTTGGATAACCAGCTCAACGGTACTTGACCAGAAATGAACTCACATAAAAGTAAACAATTTTTTATTAGCCAATTAAAAAATTGTATAGTCATAAAAATAAATAAAACTAGCAAATTATTAATTAATCAAAAAACAAAACCATATTACAAATATCAGTCAAACAATACATTTGACGCGTGTTAAAAGTGTTTATTGTTCTATGAATCACTTATTAGAAGAGTGACTTTTACAGTTAAAAATACTAATTAAGGAATGACGGCCTGTATATTGTTAAATAAAATACTTAACAACCCATAATTAATTACAATAAAAAATAATATTAAATAATTGATTATTAGTTATTTGAAATCCAAATTTCGCAACTTTATATTGTAATTATTATAACTAAGCATAATTATTCAAAGTTAAAAAAATAATATGGGATTATTGTAATTGTTAAAAGTTAATTTCCAATGTAACGTTTGTACCGTTACAACCTTAAATGGGTGACGTGCAGCACTTTTTGATATCGGTAGAAAGGGTGACGTACACGTGACGTCACTGATGGGTAATGTGCAAGTGGTACTGCAAACGACATTAACGATTTTCGTTTTCTGAGCTTTTTTGATTTTTTTGAGGTTAGAGTGAGCTTTTTAACAATTATTTAGGTTTAAGGAACAATATTCTTACATATGTTAATAATGAGAAAGACATCTTTGGTGTGACAGTGTCAGTTATGTCAAGTGATAAAAGTGAATGATCAGTCGAATATTTATATATATGCGTATATACATGCGTGTGCGTGTGTGTAAGTGTACTTATTTTGTAATATAAAATACAAAAAGATTAAAGTTATTCAAGTTGAATATCCGAAACAACAATTATTGTGGTGATATTAGTGATTTTTAAAGACTAAACATTAATATTCAAGTGTTTAAAAGTACAGTTTATGTTACCTGCAGGCGAGGCAGCTTTTTTACTGTTTCTACCATTGTCAATCAATTCACATGCACCTTACCCATATATGCACTGCAAAACAAAAATAGCGTCGGAATCATGTCAGTTAGTAACGTGCTAGTACAGTGCTGAGCTAGCGTCAAATTTAAATGAATGTATATTTTTATTTTTTCTAGTGAATCATCAAATACATTTAAAACTTTTGTAAGACATGTTCTGTACCTACATTCAACAGATGGACATTCCAATGTTTTGGATTTTTCACTATTGTAAAACATCTAACAGTAAAATTTCAAACATGATAGCAATAAAAGTAACATTTTAATAGAATAAAAATAATTACATACATAAAATGGGTTTGAGTAATAAAACAACAATTTTAATAATAAAACGAAAGATTTTAATAATAACCAAAGTTTTAATTATTGCCTACATTTAATTCCTTTAGAATATTCTTGGCGGCGAATATACAGACTTCTCTCACTGTATTCCTAGTTTTAAATGCAATATGTGGTGTAAGAACTAAAAGGAAGCAAAAATAATTTAGTCATAAAAAAAATATAGAGGGTAAGTTTAGTTTTTGAAAGGTTTATGTTAATATAATATGATTGAAACACCGCTTTTGTAGTATTTTAATTTTATTTTCTTTTACTTGATACAACACATTACACGTTTTTGTTTAGTGACGCCATGACAGGAAGTTGTCGGCGCAGGATAGGTTAACTTGACATTTGGTGTTGCCAGTATAAATGTATAATAATAACCAACACGCCTCCTTACATTTATACTAGAAACCATTTATAGTAAACCACCTCTACTAACTTGTAACCTAACTACTTATTATTTTATTTAACATTTAACATTTCTCTGAATTTAATAAATTTAACATTACCCAATGACTTTGTGAATATGTCTGCTACATTATCTTCAGAGTCTATTTTTACAATTTCAATTTTATTTTGTTTAACATTTTCATGAATATAATGATAGTGTACCTCAATGTGTTTAGAATTTTTAGTGAAATTTCCATACTTTGCAATAGCCACTACACCTGAATTATCTTCAAAAATCTTTGTTGGGTTACTAAATTTAGTAAACATATCATTTTGTATAGTCTCTCCTCTTTAATTGCAATGGCTATGAGTGATCTATATGGGTTATATATTTTTGATGATTTCCCTCTTGAAACAACTGAATTTTTTTCTGTAATTTTAGAGTAACTCAATAAATTTGCTTGCATTTCTTTCACATAAAAAACATTTTTCAATACAATTTCAGACTTCTTTCCATAAACAGAGAAATAGGTTTTTATATTACCAACTTTTGTAGCCTCTAATATTTTTCCATCACCAATTTTTACTTTGACAGGTTTCTTCAAAGTTTCAGAAGTTTCATAATACTCATCTGTGTTAATAATATGATCTGTACATCCGCTGTCAAGTAACCATTCCAGTTCATCTTTTCTTGGCTTCTCATCTTCATTTGTGGACACATTATTTACTACAGCAGTGTGGAAACTATTTCCTTGGTAATCATGATGATTATTATTATGATAATTTCCTCGTCCTCGATGAGAATTTCTTGTATTATACCCACGTCCTCGGAAACCAGAGTATCCACGACCTCGACCACGGTACACAGTTGAAGAACGACAATCTCTTTTAAAATGGCCAGGTTTTCCACAGTTAAAACATTTTAAATTATTTTGACCAGATGACCTCGCCACAGCTCGAAAAGCATTTGCTCTATCATATGTTGTTTCATTCGATTTTTCTTCGGCACTTTTTAATTTTATTTTGCTTTTCAGATATTCGACAGTTCTCTCAGTTTCTGGTAAAACGTCAATTAAATCACCAATGTGGCTATAGCTTTGTGGTAACGATTTTAGCATATAGTTTAGTTTCTCTTGCTCCGATATAATTGCGCCTGCCTGTTTAAGCTCGTTGACGGCTTTTTCAAAGTCATCAAAGTATAAATTTACCTCAGAGTAATTATTGAGTTTCACAATTTCGAGGTTATGACGGCACACAATTTGTAAAGCCGTCGACTTTTTCAGATACATTTCATCGAACTTTTGTATAATATCATATGCAGAATGTAATTCGCAGACGTATTCCAATTGTTTATTGCTTATCACACTATAAATATAGTTTGTGGCCTGCACATCTTTTTCCGTCCATACTGTTACATCATCAGTACTAATTTTCTTTCTTTTTGCCGGTTCTAAAAATTTCTTGAATTCCAAAAATTTGAACAGTCGTATCTTCCAGTTTTTGTATTCTATTCCATCGAATATCGGTATTGTAATTTCGAGTTTGGTGGCCATATTCACACGTGGTTTTTTTTTGTTTTTGTTTTAATAGAAATCTTATTTTTCTTCAAACTTTTTCTCGTTTTTACTACTAAACAACAATTTCAACACCACAAAAAACTACGCTATGCTACCATGTTAATATAATATGATTGAAACACCGCTTTTGTAGTATTTTAATTTTATTTTCTTTTACTTGATACAACACATTACACGTTTTTGTTTAGTGACGCCATGACAGGAAGTTGTCGGCGCAGGATAGGTTAACTTGACATTTGGTGTTGCCAGTATAAATGTATAATAATAACCAACAGTTTAAAGTCAGAAATAATTTTTCCTGTTTCACAAAGTCAGCACCTCAAAAAATTAAGCCGACGTGACGGCAGGTCAAGGACCGTACTTAAATTGAATGAAAGGAACAATTCTACATATTCTTTGCCGATAATAGCAAACAATTCATCACAAAACCGTTTTCATTACCATTAAAATACGTATTTCTCTATTTCACAATGACGTACAAAGTTTAATTAAGATAAACTATGAATCTACCTTGCCTTTATCTATTCTATTGAGGTATTCATTACATTAAATAATTATTTTTTGAGATTTTATAATAATATGTCTTCTTTTTAAAGTATGTTATCCCAAACCAAAGAAATGAAGCACTTTTTTAAAAGTATTATTGGATTTTATGGGAAACCCAGTTCCAACTTGAATTTATTTTTAATCAAATGAAAAGATGGAACGGTGTAAGAATAAAACTTATATTCTCCATCATACAGTGATCTACACTGACTAAAAATCTGATTCCGCTTATTTCTTGAAAAATCTTGTAATAACTTTTCTGATGAAGGGTTTTGAAATTTTTGTCAAAACGTGAATCCTTTGCACTGCATCCTTATTAAATCCATTATTTTCTAATTTTAGTTGGTGGTACATATTTTTAATAACTGTTAAAGTGGAGGGTGACATCTATATGAAAATACACAATTTTTGTTGCACACCCTCCTACTCCTCCAATTCTTCTTTTCTCTCACTAGAAAATTAAAGTCGGATGGAATCTGCATGGATTTACTTATAAAGTCTTCTAAAAAGTTTTTTTTAAAAAAATAAATACATCACTGGAATAAGAAAAATATCACTTAACACAACGACACATGCCCGAACAATGAATAAGCTTGGATATTGAGCTAATAGGAAAAAAAACAAATTCAACTAACAACCACAGTAATTGGATTGTTCATGTAGGCTGTTGGTAAGTAAATGTGATGTGCTGAAGCCATTTTGTGAATACCCAGAATTTAAAATAATGCAACTTTCCGAATTTGAGCTTGTTGGAAGTAAATGTGATTAAAACTAGTACAAACACCACTTTATTTATTTTATAACGAGACAGTTGGATGTAAGGATGTACATACTTAAATTCGGTTGCCTTTGTAGTTTTAATCCGAAATATTTTATTAAATTGACAATTATTTGATTGACATTTAGAGATATCTTTCAAAATCTGTTAATACTAGGCCTGTTCGTTTGTCATGCTCTCGCTGCTCAATAAATTACATAAACTGCTGAGTTCAAAGGAACACAAAACCCCCACCAAAACAATTTGATATTTGATCTCAACAAAAACAACTAAGTTGCCCATCAAATTTTCATTTCGTTAAGTAAATAATTTTCCAACTCAGAATTTGCATCAGTCACTTCACCATTAATTATACTGAATTTTCTATTCATTTTTAATGTCCGATTTTCGAAATTCTACTCTACCTAAATTGGTGGATCAAATAAATCCTGCTTTATCTAGTATATAGCAACTTGCTCCTGTCAAACGAACGGTCTCTGATCAATTGCTTACAACAAACGAACAATCGAATACTGCTCAAATCAGTTTCGAGCAACGCGAGCATGACATACTAACAGGCCTACTGTTTTGTTCGGAAGTTTATTAGAGTTAACTAAAAGTAAATTTTTTTATAAAATTAATGAATTAATAATTAAATTAAAGTATTTAAAAACTATCTTTTACACACCCTCCCGGTACAGCTCTTGAATGAAAGCGCTGTACCACCTTCATATTATTCTTCTACATTGACAGGTAGCACGGCAAGCTTTGCAACAGGTCTTTCAAAAATACCGTAGATTATTTGAACTTTAGCTTTCCGTACTTGTCCATTTGGAGCTTTCTTAACTGCAATTACTTTGCCATTTGACCAATTGCATCGAGAAAGATCTTTGTCACAAATGTCATAATAATGTCTCCTTTCTTCACGGGATTCACTTGTTTATGTCATTTGCTGCGCAACAATAGATTTGGAATGTATTTCGATACAACTTTTCACCAACATTTATTAGCGAATTTCTCCTTGTAGAGGTAGTTGAATTTCAGCACGTACGTGATTGATCTCGAATTCACGATATTTTCTGCAGATATAAGACAGCTCAGTAGCAAAGAATCCGTAGGTGTGCTTGAAGGTAGGGCGTCATAAAGTGAAATTTTCACTACCTTAACAAGTCCGCCCAAGCTCCGCCCATATGCCCGATTAAAGGTGAATTAAAATGAAATGATATTTCTGGACTGACGAATGAATTGGCGCTTAATTGAGGGTCTAATTTTTTAAGTTCTTCACGTAAGACACGTTCTGTTGCAATGAAGTTAGTTCCTTGGTTACAAAATCTGGCGCGTGGTTGTCCTCTTCTATTAATAAAATTTGAGAAACAAAGGATACAATTGTCAACATCTAATTTATAGGCAACTTCTAGATGAACAGCACTCGTCGTGAGACAAGTGAAAAGGGCTTCCCATCTTTTCTCTATTCTTCTTTCAACTACTACATTTATTGGCCCGAAATAATCAAAGCCAGTTTATATAAATTGAGCAGTGAAAGTGGAAAGTCGACATTCTAGTAGTGAGGACATTTCAGGTATGACAGGCACATTTTATTTTGCATGTCTGGCAATTTATTCTCACCTTATAGAGAACTCGTCGTAACTAATATTTTTGTCTTATTTCATTAACGACAGTTTCGTAATTCCGATGAAGAAATATTTTTCCACAATAAGGAATGTGAGATGGCATTCACGTGGTAATATTATCGACCTCTCTTTTTATAATTGACTGCATAAATTATTTCACGAAAGCAACCCTTCTTCATCTAAATAGGGCGAAAATATATACAATTAGCCAATTCGGTTGACAGTCTGCTGTAGGAAACATTCTTTTTTATCGATTTGGAGCTGCTTTGATCTCGTCTTTATTAAATTCTGACTGAACCATTCGAATCAAAGTATTTCTTGGCTTTAACAATTCATCTGATGTTATATTTTCAAAAGATTAATTTTTTTTTCTACTTTAGCACGTATTATATTTATGAATCTATACATGTACGCTCCCATATAGGTATAATAGTTTTGAATATTTTGAGAACCTTTTCATATTTATTATAGATTCAATAGTTTCAGTTTTGTTAATATTTCTTCTTTAATCGACACAAAGTAATATCTGCTGTCCAAAATTCCTCAGTTTCGTATAAGAAATATTGACTTCCGAACCATCTATCTGAGTTTTTTAAAGACACCAAATTATTCCATTTAAATATTTCATTGAAGAACGCACAGTAGAGATGCTAGTTGATCATCTCCCTTCAAAGCATTTAATTCATAGAAACACCTTGAACTGAAGCAGCTGCATCCCAAACAATTCTAAATTTGCCAGGTTTATTTGGGTTGAAAAATGAAAATATAGGGAGATACCATATTTTCTTATGGGATTTAAACAATAATTCCTCCTGAGTGAGTTTCTTGATGTATCCTTTTTTGATAAAATCATCTAACTGCTCGTTCATGTTGATGACTAATTCTAAATTATGTTTTATTCGTTTCTCGATACACCCCAATCTTCGTATTGCCGTACTTCTGCTGTCAGGTAATTTGATATTATCATATTTCCATAACAAACCAAAATTATATCGTTACCATTCTGAAATAAAGTTGATTCCTGTATATTTCTAGCTCTTTTTAATTCTTTAGAGATGATATTGTTTGAGGGCTGTAATCCCAAACTTTCAACTAAAAAATATTTTTTCACAGCTTCATGTAAACCTTCGTCGTTTGATTTTTCTACAGAACAGTCACATACATGGTGATTATACGTAAGTGCGGGGTTTTGTGAGTTTGTGGTAATAGTGCGAAAACGGTCCAGCCTAACGTACACTTTGCAGCTATAGGTTGTCCATCTAACACTTCTCTAACCCGAAGTGGCAATGCGAGTTCCCAATTATCTAACCCAATAAGAATTTGTGGGTTTGCATTTTCATACGATACAAGTGGTAGATTTTCCAGATAAGAATAATTCTGCTTAAGCTTTTTGCTATGAAGAAATTGTCGGGGGAGACTCAAAGCACTCACAGTATGTGCTTGACGGAAATCAAATTAATTGTATCCTTAAAAGTCTCCTACAATGAAAAAATATAGTTCGTTTGCTTAAGTTATTACGGGTACATTGTACAATAACAATACACTTTAATTCCCTTTCCATGGGAAATGTCGTTATGAGGGACAATGGGACACGTGTGTTTATTTATGATACTTTTGACCAGACGTCCCATATGCTTGCCCTTAATAACGTCCATAACATAGTGAATAACTTCCTAATGAGTTTATGTGCTTTAAATGTTTGTTTCTCAGTTGTCGAAAGTTTATTTTTATTTAGCGTATGGCAGTTATAAATACATGCACTTAAATATGATACGTAAAGTATGGTAATTATACAAAATAAAATGAAATACAGGACAGAGCAGAACAAGATAATCAAACGATATATACATAATAATAATTTAAAGTTTTATGTCCAGTCACTGACAATGTGCTTGACAGTCTGGTTATCGGCACCGCTGTCGCAAGATGGAGAATCGCATTTGCCCCACTTATGCAAGGAGTCTGCGCAGACAACTGTTGAGTGTAGACCAAGCTTTACGTGGGAGATCGAAGCCAGGCGTTCCTTGTTTACAATCTCTAGTAGTGATTCGTGGAGTTCTGGTGGAGCCTTTTGAAGTACTTTTTCTCGCCAGCTACTCGTTATTTGATAATTGGTTCTGGACAGACTTTCTGCCGCAATAATAGGAGGCCGCCTAGATCTCAACCTTTGGGTGAGGCAAGTCTGGTGTGTCTGCATGTATTGGAAACTCAGGAATATTGACTATCTTGTTGTATTCATTCAGCAGGGCCTTGGGCCTACACAGATTAGGTGAAGGTATGCGGCTCAATACTGAAAGCCAGTAAGTAGGTGTGGGTCGAATGGTGTCAGAAATCATGCGCATAGTATGGTTGAGCTGGGCGTCTACTTTTCCAATGTGAAAAATGTTTATCCACACAGGAGCACAGTACTCTGCTATCGAGTAAACCAAGCTTAATGCAGAGCAGCGGAGAGTTGTTACATCAGCACCCCATGCCGATCCACCCAGTTTTTGGATGATGTTCCTTGATTTAATCTTCCCAGCTGTATTCGTCAGGTGCTTTTTAAATGATAGTGTCCTATCCAATGTGACCCCTGAGTATTTTAGGTGGATGCTGTGGCGTAGTAAGTTGTTATTGAAATAAACTTCAAGATTTCTGTTGGCCATCTTATTATTAAGGTGGAAGCATGTGACTTCTGTTTTACTCATGCTGGGGAGAATTCTGGAGGAGGTTCTGTCAGAGTATACCAGATCTACCTGCCAGCACCCCCCCGAATGGGTCTCCACCTTAGCGTCGGTCGACCAAGAGAGACCTCCCAAGCCAAGGTGTTGACTACCGTACCGAGGGCTGCATGACGCAGGGGGAGCTGCGCCTCGAACGATGTCTCTTGGATACCGGGTGACCTCCGGGAGTACAGTATAAAGCCAACCCCTGGGCATTCACGGCTCTGCTCAGGTGAGGCCGCATGATCGTGGTACTCGTGAGACTCAAATGGACCAAAGCATAAAAAACCTAAACACAACCACTCAGGGCGAAACCTCGACTAGAGGCGAACGACCAGAGGCGAAAAAATCACCCCTACCTTTTGAAAAAAAGGACGGGGCTAATTAGCGAGTGCGAGGCGACGCCATAAAAAAGGAAAACTGGGGCTAGGAGCTGAAAAATCACAGGACCCAGTGGCCCTAAACAACGCACGGACCAGCACACTGGGGCCGGGCGAAAAACGCCGGGTCTCGGAGCTGAGCACACCGAGCCCTGCGACTGGCCAGAAGAGCAAGAGGCCCAAGACGACTAGTCAAGTTACTTATGCACAAATGGCCAAAAACAACATAAGTTTAGCTGTCATACCAGACCAAGAAACGGCGAACTGGCTAAAGCAGCTGTGCACGAAAAAAAAGTTAGGTGATGGAAATAACCTAGCTGTTATACCAATCGGGGAGCTACCAAAGCGGCACCGAATAGTGGTCCATATACAGGACCCAAACATATCAGTGGTAGACGCTACAGTCTACCTTGATATACAAAACCCGGGCCTAAAAGTAAAGGACTGGGTTCAGGTAAGGAACAGCGAAAGCAGGGAATCTACTAGTACCCACTTCGCTGCTCTTATTACGGAAGAGGCCTTATAGGCCCTCCAAAAACTAAACCTTAAACCCCACTGTGGGATGTACCGGGCAACTGTCAAGTTGCTCGATAAGTCTAGCGGAGGGGTTAAAGGAGAAAACACTGCACAGGTAGAGCAGGACCAAGGGAAGGCTTAATCAATGGCTGACCCAGTCCTGCAAATAGCACAGATCACTTGCATCATAGTAAAGGCGCCTCGGCTATTCTTGCCAGAAACCTTACTAAAATGCAAACAATTATAGCACTCATACAGGAACCCTGAATTGTGAGGAAAGCTATCAAGGGACTGGGAGTACGATGGAACCTTTTTCATGCGGACACCCAAGAAAAGGTAAGAACCTGCATTATAGTAAAGGGATCACAGGCAACTTTTATGCCCAAATTAAGTGATGGCGACCTAACTGTAATAAGGATAACAACACCCAAAGGGTACACAAACCAAGCGGAATTGTTAATAGGGTCAGCTTATATGCCCTACGATTTTACGAAAGCACCTCCAGAATCAGTCATAACACTCCATGATTTTGTGCTTGGAGCACAACTCATTATTATAAATAGAGGTAATGAACCCACCTTCTTGGACTGTAGAAGACAAGAAGTAATAAATATCACGGTGTGTATGAAGGGTGTGGTGGGCAAGGTCAGAGACTGGAGGGTTTCTGGTGAACCCACGGGCTCGGACCACAGGCAAATATGCCTATCCCTAAACTACACACCGGAAATAAACTGGGGAAGAAACCCACGTAAAACTAACTGGGAAGGGTATGAGGGGGAGCTTCGCATTAGGCTTCAACACACTCCCAAACGAATACACACAAAAGACCAACTTGAATTCGCGGCTCAATTAGTGACCGAGACTATCAGGGAGTCCTTCGAACAAAACTGCATGCTGAGGGCTAGAAACCAAACCTCCGAGGTCCGATGGTGGAATAAACCCTGGTGAAACTCAGGAGGGAGGTCAGAGAAGCCTTCAACAAAGCAAAATGCTCGAGGAAAAATAAAAACTGAAGCTGCTTTCGACAGCTCCAGAGGCAATATAGCAAGGCAGCGGTTGCTGCTATGAACAAAAGCTGGAGGGATTTTTGCGGTGAAATTGAATCGGCCTCCGAGGCCTCAAGAGTAGCCAAAATCCTATGCAAGAGAAACAATGCAGTCCTTGGCTGTTTAAAAAAGCCAGACGGCGGATATACGAAAACAAAAAATGAATCGCTGAAACTACTGATGGAAACTCATTTCCCGGGTTTTAGCAAAGATAACACAGCCAAAAGAGACCATAAAAAAGTCCCAGGGATAATTATTGTACTAGGGACTGGGATCTAGTGGCCAAAATAATCAAACCGAATGGGGTAGAATGAGCACTAAAAAGGTTCGACCCATACAAAGCACCAGGACCAGATGGAATATATCCGGTAGTGTTACAAAAGGTATGCGGGACCTAATTGGCCCCGTCACCAATCTTCTAAGTATCTAGTATCACCCATAGACACATCCCAGAAGCCTGGACCGAAAGCACAGTAGTGTTCCTACCCTAGCCTGTAAAAAACGGCCATGTGCTGGCCAAAGACTTTCGACCGATAAGCCTCTCCTTCATATTGAAGACCTTGGAGAGACTGGTTGACAAACATATAAAAGACACAACTCTAACAATGCGCCCCCTGGCCCACCCCCAGTACGCGTACCGGGAGGGCAGGTCCACGGAGTTAACCATCCACCATCTGGTGGAGAGAGTTGAGGCGCAAATAGAGCATAAGGGATACGCTCTGGCAGTCTTTATGGATATTGCTGGAGCTTTTGACAGCACTTCTAACAAGTCCATAAGAAGAGCAATGACCAACAAAGGGGTGGAAGCAAACCTTATTGATTGGACGGAAAATATGCTAAAAGGTAGAGTACTGAGTGTCAGCAACAAAGAATATCAACTAAAAGGCCGCACCACTGGTGGATGTCCTCAGGGGGGCGTATTATCGCCTCTCTTGTGGTGCCTAGTGGTGGACGAACTATTAGTAAGATTAAAAGAAGCTGGACTCCTCGTATATGGATATGTTGATGACATAGCCATTATAGCAAGGGGAAAGCATCTGTCAACTCTCAGGAGCATCATAATGATGGCACTGAGAATCACGGAAAACTGGTGCACGGAAGTTGAGCTAACGGTAAACCCGTCAAAGACCGCAGCCGTAATATTTACTAGAAAATACAAACCCGAACCCATTAGCCCTCTGAGGCTTTAGAATCAGGAATTGAAATACTCCGCGTCAGTGAAGTACCTAGGAGTACACCTGGATGCAAAACTGAAGTGGAACGTACACCTCGAGGTAAAGAGGAAAAAATGTATGCCTCAATGTGGGCATGCAAGAGAGCCATGGGAAAACCTGGGGTCTAAAACCGAGGGTAAGCCTGTGGTTATATCAGGGTGACCAAGGGCGGAAGGGGCCGGGGCTGTGAACCTGTTGAGAAGCCTGCAAGGAAAATACTTGCGTGCTGCAACGGGGGCAATGAGCACCGCTCCTACAGAGGGACTACAAATAGCCCTCAACTTACCACCTTTGGACCTCCTGATAAAAGATTGGGCCAGGAACACTGCATACAGATTAAAGTGCAAGGGGGGATGGAGGAGCAATGGGATTGGTCACACCAAGATCGAGGCCCTTCACAATAAAATCGGACAAAATTTCGAAAAAGACCTCAATAGGGAAAAACTATAAAACAAAAATACCAACCAGAGAAGACAGTTGGTTGGATTGCCGATTGCCGAGGTAAAACATTTATTGAAACTAATCCTTAAACAAAAACATATTGCTCAGCTAATGAAAAGACCTCTCCAGAAGAGGGCTGACGCACTCTGGACAATGGACCGGAGCAGCACGCTTGGCCTGCTCATAGGTCACATCGCACTAATGGCGCGCCTCTTCAAACTTAAGCTGGCGGCCGAGAAAAACTGCCGACTATGCGGAGAGGAGAAGGAGAGCAGTATACTTATTCTGTGTCACTACCCGATGCTAGCGGGGTACAGGTATCAAACCTAAGGCCGTATGATTATGGATCCAAGCGATCTAAAAGAGACAGGGCCAATAGAAATCCTAAGGTTTGCCAAATATAGTGGACTAGAATTCTGATGCCCTAAAGACACAGCGGTAGTCACAGAGGATCAAAAGATCTAGGTGACATAGGTGTGATACCAAAGGCCCAACCGCAAGATTTTAATGTAATGTAATATACCTGCCAGCACAAGAATCCACAAGGCTCTCGCAAGAGATCCGACGCAAGAGATTGGATCAATAAAACGACCAGATGGCTCTTTTACGGACTCTGATAGGCAAACTTTAGAGACTCTCTTGCAGACCCACTTTTCCAGCAGTCTGCTTCCGAGTGACCAGGAGCAAATTCCGCTTTCAATGGGATTGATATCACCCAAAAGGGAGCACTGGAGATATGTTTCAAAAATGGTCACCCCAGCATCAGTACAATGGGCGGTGAACTATTTCTCCCCATACAAGTCGCCCTTATTCAGAAGGGCAGCGAAATTTTACCACCTCTTCTGATTAAACTATTCAGAGCGAGTTTAGCGTGGAGTTATATTCCGCTTGGCTGGTCAACGGCGAAAGTTGTTAATATACGTAAAACGGGTACGGTAAACCATTCCCTACCTAAATCCTTCCGGGCGATCAGCCTTACCTCATTCTTATTGAAAACTCTGGAAAGAATTATTGATAGACATATTAGAGAGGGTAATCTTAGGGAACATCCCTTAAACTCCCATCAATATGCCTACCAAACAGGCAAATATACGGATTAAGCACTAAACAATCTAGTAGGAAAGATCGGCCATTCCCTTAAACATAAGGAAGTTGCGATGGCAGCTTTTCTAGATATAGATACAGATGGTGCAAGAGGAAACAGATGTCTTTCAACCCCCGGAAAACTGTAATTATTCCTTTTACAACAAGTAAAAAGCTAGATAAGCTTCGGCAGCCTGTCCTATACGAAAAGAGCATTCCATTTGCGGCGGAAGTGAAATATCTGGGTGTAGTTCTGAGTGAAAGACTCACCTGGAAAAAAACAATAAACAAAGCCAGGTTTTCTCTCTGGAATCTCAGAAGAATATGTGGCAAATCTTGGGGAATGAACCTCAAACCGATTTACTGGATTTATCAAACAATGATAATATCTATGGTCACGTATGGTTCAGTAGTCTGGTGAACTAAAGGGTTACAACAGACAGCTAGAGCAAAGCTTGCCTGCCTGGCCATAACTCGAGCTATGTCCAGCACACCAACGGCAGCGATGAAACACCTCCTAAATTTTCCTTCCCTAGACATTCTCTTAGAGAGAGAGGCCAGGATAGTCTCCTACATATTCCTGTCTTTGGAAAGGCAAATTAATGGAGAGCAACTCGGGGATAACTTCGGGATACTGAGTAAAACAAAAAACCACCAAATTGTTGGGATGGTTCCTGACTTGCTATCAACAAAAATACACGTAAAAAAGTCGTTTAAAGTCCTCTTTCCGAAGAGAGACGAATGGGCGACGGAAGAAATCCTCTTCCAGAGACTGAATACGTAATGTACACAGATGGCTCAAAAATCCCAGATGAAGTTGGGGCCGGTGTTTTGAGCAGAAAACCAAAGATTAAAATATCTACCAGTCTTGGCAGGTATGCTACAATCTTTCAGGCTGTCTTCGCTATCGAATTGTGTGCAAGAGAGTTGACAACAGACCTCTGGCAAACAAAAACATAAGTATAATATCAGACAGCCAGAGTGCTTTAAAAGCACTGAGCTCCAACAAGATAGATTTTTAACTTGTATGGAATTGCATCGAATCCTTAGAGTACCTTGGTGGGAACAACAGGGTGACCCTACTGTGGGTACCTGGGCACCAGGTGCTTACAGGACACTGTCGTCTAAGATACCACCTCGGAAAGATAGGTCTAAATCAACAGATGGACTGTCGGTTTTGCTGCGTGGAAGACGAAACTGCTGAACATATACTATGTTTAAGCCCCGGCCTAGGAAGAATAAGGTTCAATATATTTGGTTACACATACCTATAACCTACCGATTTCAAAAAAATCTCACCCCATACAACCATGAATTTCGTGAGAAGGGCTGGATTGTGCAGTGAACTGTAACCTCTAGGGATAAGCCACAATAGACCTACTAAGGGTCGTGGTGGAGGGGCGACCACGCCCCACTCACATGATACCTAACCTACTCATACTGGGGCGGAGTCTCCATTTATCAGAATACCTATAGTTTCAGGATAGCTAGATCGTGTGTGAGAGTAGTCTCAGTGGTTTCAAAGAGCTTATGTCTGGTTGCTAAAGCTAGGTCATCAGCGTCCAAATTTGCGGGATGAGGTATCCAGGATGTCAGAGATGTAGAGATTAAATAAGGATGGGACTTGCATTGATCCCTGTGCCATTCAGCCTTTATGCTTTGCTCTTGCATGCTCTTTATGCTTATGTTGTCATATGCGGCGGTAAGGCACACGAACGCGACTGAGGTTTTGAGACATCGTTGAAAGCTGGCCTCGATAAACGAAGAGAAGGCTAGTACCTGATCCGTACAGCTACGCTTGGGTCCAAAACCGGCCTGTTCTATGGGGGTTACTTCCTCGATCTTGTTTATTCGGTTGAGGATCAGTCTCTCTGGCAGCTCATACAACACGCGCATTAGTGCAATAGGGCGGTAGCTGTCCGAACAGTCACTTAGTTTACCTGGTTTTAGTAGGGAAATTATTTTTGCTCTCTTTAGATGTGAAGGACATTTCCAGAATTAAGAATTTCTGAGAAGAACCGCGATAGCCAGCGTATTGTGCTCTTACCACAGTGTAGCAAGAATTTTGGATGAGTTTCGTCAAACTCTGGGGCTTTTCCAGTCTTGACGTTTTTTAGGGCCATTGTGATGTCATCTATAGTAAAAAGAGAAGGGTACGCAGTCTCGGGTGGGCATGCAACTTTTTGTTGTTTGAGCTTTCGTTTTATTTCCGTAGTATGCTTCTTATTTCTTTGCGATCTAGAAGTATTGACGATATGAGCAGCGACCTGGTTGTGTATAACTGCTGGCGCATGGCGAGTTAGCGGAGCGCTTGAGCCCAGATTTTTTAGGAGACGCTATGCTTCTCTACTTAAGTGCTTGAAATCCATACTTTCGACAGTTTCCATCTATTTTTTTTTGCGAAATGCATGAAGGAAGTTAATGAGTTCATCAGCTATTTCCGTGTCACCGCTCTCAAGGAATTCCTCATACAGTCTCTTACTTTCGTTTGACCAACCCGGGATATAATCTCTACGGTAGTTTCGAGGGATGTGTTTCTTGGTGGTTGATGTAACTATGCCGATAAACCTGTGGTAACTTTTCCTCGTTGGGGGTATCCACCTGATACATTTGTCCAGATCATTGTAAAAGTCGGTCCAGTTGGCTTTTTTAAAGTTTCACCTAGGTCGCGGAAATGATTTAACGAGGGGTACTTAATCTCAAGAATCACTGGACGATGTTACAGAGAAAAAACATAGATCAGGGTTGTCGCGTCTCCAGGCTGCTGATCTAAAAGTTCCTTTATCTTTAGCGTCAAAGATAAGGTGCATTTGGTGACATTCAGCCCAATCCACCAGGTCAAGTCCGCACGCATCGTTCTGATTGTACTTCCATTGCTCATGATGGCTGTTGAAATCGCCTACGTAGATTGCCGGATGGATATGGCTCTTCAAAATCTCGACTAGCCAAGGTACCATAGGGGGTTTGTACACATTTATAACAGTGATGTCTCCTATTTTTTCGGTGATAGTATCGGCATTGTTGTCATTCGCTGATGAAAGTAACTGGGCGTTTTTTTATGTTGCTACGGACTTATGTTGCATGTCCATAAGTAAGGTGGTAGGTTGCTTCAATAATGTCGTAGCCTGCGATTTTCCCTCTTGTCCGATGTTGGTCCTCGTCGGCTGCATGGGTTTTTTGAATGGCGACCAATTTGATGTCGTTCTCGTGAAGTAATTTTGACAGGTACTTAGCTCTGCTTATACTCTCAATATTTATTTGGCAAATCTGAACTACAGGTCCGAGATTTTTAGTCAGGCGGTTCTGACAAAAACCATTCTGGTATTGAGTTTCGGACATACGGGATTCCAAGTGTTTGAGCCAGAAGATTTCAAGAATAAGTCTGTCGAAAGTAATTAAGCGCTATTTTCTAACACATTTTCTTCTTTCTATTTTTTAACCAATTATGTATTTTACCAAAATGCCTCTGCACACTGTTATTTATATGCCTGTCAATATTTATATACTTATAGAAAATGGCCTGTTAATGTAATGTCACGCTAAGAGCAGTTCTTTTGTTCATACCTCTAAATTATTATTAAGTAAATATAAATTAAAGTGAACCTGTATTATTATTCTACAATTTGATAAATATTACGTTAAAAATACAATATATTATTGTACCAACCTAATATTTCAATATAAATATCCCTAGATTATTTCCATGTGTGTAGTTGATGCAGTTTTAAATATATTTTAAAGGAGAAACATTGCAAGAAAATAAATTGTGTTATTGTTTAAACTAGAATTATAAATGAACACTCACCGACATTTGGTAACTTCATAAGTTCGTGGTCTGATGGTAAAGGTTCTGGAGTCATAACATCCAGGCCGGCAGCAAATATTTCGCCATTTTTTAAAGCATTTATTAAAGCCGGTTGATCGACTATGCCTCCTCTAGCAATATTAACGAAAATCGCTGATTTCTTCATCTTGGAAAAAAATTCTTCGTTACACATGTGATTCGTGTCTTTTGTTAATGGACATGCAATAACTACAAAATCACTTCGTGACAATAGCGTGTCTTGAGAAACGAATTTTACGCCCAGATTCTCGGCTGAAATTTATTTTTTAGTACGATAAATTCTGTAGGTTGAAATCAAATAAAAACGTTCGTTCATTCGTTCATTTTATTACTAATTCCCTAAATCTTGGGCGACAAAATTGTGATACGTTAAAGTTTTCTTTTTAAAGCCAATTGTGTGGAAAGGAAGAGATTAAAATATTATACTCAGGGTTCCGTGTTTCCTTGTTTTCTCGATTGGATTAAATTTGAGGTGATGTATAGTTTTTTTATGAAATACTACTATAAAATGGATCAGGAAGGTATATAGTTCTTCAAATAACAACGAAAGAAGGATGGATGGACTATGGACGATTCAATAACAATAACAAATCTTTTGCCATAACTAGAGAGCAGCCAACATCACAGCACAACACATTTCAGGCGGCCGTATCAAGAAAATAAAACCGACCAGAAAGTGGGGAAGTATGATGGTGTTTAAAACTGAATAAGTGTTGCTGAATAACAGAGAAATAATGACTTTTTTGAGAGTATCTCGAGAAGTATTGATTTCATTTGGTTTTCAGATTCATCGCTACACCACTGGATGAAAAAATAGTAAACAATGGGATGTTCCAACTTACTTGCGAAAATAAACACTGGGGCTTAAACAGTCCGGTTTTTTAAACACTTAGCAATGACGAATCATTTCTTTTAGTAAATATCACTGAATTTTACCAAAAATATGCTGAAAATAACCGATAATACTCCAAAATCTCGTTGCAACACCTTTGGCAACAGCGTTACTAATAATAGCCGATTTCGTAGTACGCACAGATCTCTGCACGTGGAACCATTAAGACAATCCGTGCGCCGTTATAGCTTATTGAGCAACACATTTCTATGATCTAACGGAATAAAATAGTTCAATGGTTCAACATTCCATAAAATGGGTTGTATTATTCAGGTTGTTATAATTCATGAAATATTAATAAAAAATAGCATTATGGTCACAATATTGTTGCAAATATAATCAACAAATATTATGGACGACCAGAATGTGGGGATGTATGATCGTGTTTAAAAGTAAATAGTTCTGTCTCCTCTTTGGGTCGTATAAATATTGCTTTTTAAAAAACCCCACAAAAATTCCAGGGGCGTCAAATCGGGTCATCTTGCAGGCCATTCAATAAAGCCCCTTCTTTTGTCTGTGCACCGTCTTGTTGGAAAAACAGACCATCTTTTGAGTATCTACTATCATTTTCGATTATATCTGTGAGAGCGAGATCAATAATCGTCTAATAATTCGAAACATGTTTCTCCGTTCAAATTTTGTGGCAAAAAAATGGCCCAACGGCAATTGTGTCGATTTACGGTACCATTTAAAAAAAGAAACATTCATCCGAAAAACAAATATTGAATACAAAATTTGCATTATAGTATTTGTTTTGTCATTCATAATCTTACAAAACTGTAGTCGCCTGTATGGGTAATCTTCATTTATTTCCTGTACCAAAAGTAGGGCGCTGATAAGCATTTGAAAATGTTTATTTCCCAGGGACATATTTATTTTCCAGCAAATTTGTAATATTTTTGCTAGGTATTTAGTTTATGCAAATTTAAAAACATAATTTTTTGATAACAAAATTTAAAAAGCGTACCTACACCTTTTTAAAATTTGTCTCTACATTGTTATCATTCTGAGTACAAAAAATTTATTTCCAATTGGATGAATCTTTTTGGGTGTTTTAATAATTTTTGAAAATAAGTATATATGGATCTTATTGTATACAAACCTCTGAGAATTTTATAAGATACAAATACAATTACCTTCTTTTTTTTCTCGCGGTGCACTATACAAAAACTGCTCGATGTCAAATCCATCCAATCGTTTCACCAGCATTTGTCCGATTTCACCAAATCCAATAAGACCGACAGTAGAATGATGTAAATCTTGGCCCAGCATCCATTGCTTATTCTGGTTCATCCATTCGGATCTGTAATTTTAAAATAACTAATTTAAATATAATATAATAATTTAACAACAAAATTTTTCCATCCCCCATCGTACATAAAATTGGCGCCAGACCTTTCAACACCAAAGTGGTCGGTTGATGCGTTTGTTTAGATATTTATTGTTTTGTATGTTAGACAATATAATTACAGTAGAACTTCGATAACTATAATAAAAGTTTTGTGTTCCCTTCGCTTCAGACCCAAAAACCTCTTTTACTTAAACGAATAATTTGGGCATTGGACCTCACTAATTCAAAGTCATTTTTCAACGACCCCAATAACATAAAGCAACTATCAATGAATTATTTTAAATGAATGTGCAAACCAAAGGTCCCGTGTGGAAATTTATTATTGCTTGTACGTAAAAAATGTAACTGAATTCTGCCTGCAGTAAATTACAAAACAGTAGTAGTTGTGTGTTAAGTAAGGGGCGTGTACTGCCTAAGACAAAATTTAAAAAAAAAATTGAACACTAGTGGTAAAAAAAGTGAAAAGATAAACAGTCTTCGAACATTTATCAGTGCGAAACAATATTTCCAAAGATAAGAAAAATAAACGTTTAATTCCTCTGCGGCGTTGCCAGAGTGTGGTAAAAGAGGTCAAAATTAAGGACACCGATAAAAGCATAGCATTAGAAAGGTTGACTTGTGCTAGTTTTTTACGCGGTGTAATGAAAGACCCTGGAAGCGACGAATACCTATGCCACTGATAAAGGTAGAAGAAAGAAAAATGGGGAAAAGCTGTGTGAAGTATCTGATGAATCATGTTAGCTTAGGGGGTTGTTATTGATAGAACTGTCAGATGATTTGTCAAACAAGTACCAATGTACAAAGTTGAATAAAGGTTCATATCTCGAAAATAATCTTTTACATGGTGTCAGAAGTGGGATTTAAGAGATAAAATTATCAATATGGAATCAATTTTTCGCCCACCGAAACATCTCACGTTTGAAGGGAATTTGGCTGAAAACTGGATCTTATGGAAGCAGCAGTTCAATTTGTTCATGAAAGCTTCAGGCAAAAATGAAGCTAATATAAAAGAAGACGTTAAAGTAGCAATTTTTCTCAGTGCCATTGGTGAAGAGGGTCTGAAAGTCTTCAATTCACTGAAGCTAAATAGCGAAACAATCAAATTGGTGGATTTGTTCAAGGAATTCGAGAACTATTGCAAACCAAGAGCAAATATTGTGTATAAAAGATTCGTGTTCAGAAATATGACACAGAAAGAAGGACAAACCTTCGATAGTTACCTTACCGAATTGAAAAATTCTGTTTCCAAGTGTGCATTTGGGGATCAGGAAGCAAGCATAATAAGAGATCAAATTATATTTGGAATCCGAGACTCGCATGTTAAAGAAGTTCTTCTACGAGATGGAAATACCCTGGAAAAAGTTTCGGAATATTGTCGAGCAGTAGAAGCCAGTAAGCAACAAATAGAAGAATTTCAACGTGATGCAAGTGTCAATGTAAATGTAGTAAAAACGAAATCAATCAAAAAAGACGTCATCGATGATTGTAAATTTTGCGGTTACTCTCATAAAATCAGGAATTGTCCAGCGTTTGGTAAAGAATGCGGGTTTTGTAAGAAGAAGGGACATTTTGTCAAGAAATGTTCAGAATATTCGAAAAACAAGAAAAATATTCACGAAATACAGGAAGATGAGTCCGAGCCTGACGATCCAGATTGCAAGGAGGATCCCAATGAACATAATTCTCTCGAGTTATATGTGAATGAAGTGAGGAATACACAAACTGAGCGTCAACAAGTCTGGTATGAAAATATTATCATCAATGGTTTGAAAATCAAAATAAAATTAGATAGTGGTGCAGAAATAAATTGTTTACCGTTGAAAATTTTTTCGAAACTTCAAGGTGTAAATATGCAACCAACAAATATTATGATTCTAGGATTTGGAAATACTACGTCAAAAATCAAACCTTTAGGTATTGCTAAATTGAATTGTATCATAAAAAAATCCAAGGAAATTGTTGAATTTCTAGTAGTCGATGTTGATTTCGAACCGATTTTAGGATTAAGTGACTGTGTTAATTTTGTACTCATCAAAAGAGTAGATATTCTGAATCATTCATTTAGATCTGAAAATGATTTGTTTGATAATTATTCCAATTTATTTACTGGTACAGGGAATTTTCCTGGAACATATCATATTCATATAAAATCTGATATCATACCAGTAGTGAATCCCCCTCGACGAGTCCCTCACGCTCTATTAGAGAAACTAAAAGAGACGCTTCAGAGATTGGAAGAAAGAGGTATAATTTCTAGAGTCGACAAACCAACCAATTGGGTGCACAACCTAGTAATAAGAGAAAAAATCAATGGTGAGTTGCGCTTATGTCTTGACCCCAAAGACTTGAATAGTGCTATAAAAAGGGAATTATATCTCATCCCTAAACCAGAAGAAAGAAGAAAGAAGGATTCTGGCATATAAAGTTAGACGAGGAAAGTGCGGATTTATGTACTTTCAATACACCATTTGCTCGATATCGTTTTAACCGGCTTCCATTTGGAATTTCATCAGCTCCTGAAGTTTTTCAGCGGAAAAATATGGAAATTTTCGGGGATTTACCGGGTGTTTTCATTTATTTCGATGATATAGTCATTTGTGGAAAGAACGAAATTGAACATGATAAAAACCTCATCAATTTCCTGGAAAGGGCAAAACAATTTGGAGTTAGACTAAATAAAAATAAAATTCAGTTTAAAGTTAGCCAAGTCAGGTATTGCGGACATGTTATTTCGAAAAATGAAGTCAAGTTAGACGACAAAGATATCAAAGCTATTACACTTCTTGAATATCCATCAGATAAAAAAACTTTGGAGAGATTTCTGAGGTTTTTGAAATATCTAACGAAATTTATCCCGAATTTATCGCAGCTAACTGCCCCACTTCGAGATTTACTGAAAAAAGATGTGTTCAAATTCGATAAAATACATAAGAAAACTGTTGATAAAATCAAAATAATAGTAACAAAAGCACCTAATTTGAAAATTTTCAATAGTAGGGAGCCGATGGTTATACAAACGGATGCATCACAAAATGGTCTGGGTTCTTGTCTTCTACAGAATGGACAACCTGTTGCATTTGCTTCGAGAAGTCTGACAGACTGTGAAAAACGTTACGCTCAGATCGAAAAAGAAATGTTAAGTATACAATTTGCATGTGAAAAATTTCATTTTTATATATATGGACATGAAGTTCTGGTTCATACAGACCATAAACCTCTCGAATTAATTTTTAAAAAAAAAAATCAATCAACTCACTTGTAGACTTCAAAATATACGAATGAAAACTTTAAAATATTCTCTAAACGTAAAATATTTGAAAGGTTCCCTTATGTATATTGCTGATTTTTTATCCAGAGCTCCTTTGCCAGAAACTGGTGGATATGAAATAGACGATGAAGACAAAATTGTACATTTAGCATCCAAATATATACCTATGTCAGACGAACGGAAATCAGAGTTTCAATCAGAAACACAAAAAGACAGTATATTGGGAAAGGTATTAGAATTCACCGAAAAAGGTTGGCCTCGGAAAAAATTAGGTATTGAGCTAGAAAATTTCAGAATGATCAGTAATGATATTTCCATAGGCGAAAAACTACTTTTCGTGAATGACAAGTTGATTGTTCCTTCTTCATTGAGACAAAAAATGTTGTCGTTACTCCATGAAAATCATTTTGGAGAAAATAAAACGAAAGCTAGAGCAAGAAGTTTATTCTTTTGGCCTAAAATGTCAAGTGAAATTGCTTCAGTCATTAAAAATTGTAAAATTTGCCAAAGATATTCCAAAAATAATGCGAACGAACCTCTATTACAACCTCAGGTCCCATCACGGCCGTGGGAAAGAGTTGCAGGGGATATTATGTTTTATGGGAATAATGACTATCTGATTGTGATAGATGCCTATAGTAAATGGCTCGAAATTCGTAAATTGAGGTCCAAACGATCTTCGGATATAATTTTGGTACTGAAGGAAATTTTCAGTTCACAAGGTATTTCAGACGTTTTCTGTTCTGATAATATGCCCTTCAGTAGTATCGAATTTCTGAGTTTTGCGAGTGAGTGGCAATTTAAGACAATCACTTCAAGTCCTACATACCCTCAATCAAATGGCTTGGCTGAAGGAGCTGTTGGCATAGCCAAATCAATCATGCGTAAATGCAAATACCTTCATACGGGTCTGCTAGAATATAGGAATTCACCAATTGTATCTATAGGACTATCTCCTAGTCAACTTCTCAATAATCGAAGATTACGAGACAAATTACCAGTTCATTCTGGGTTGTTGACACAGGAAGAAACAAACACTGAGGAAGTCAGAGAAAAACTGATAAATAATCAGCATGTACAAAAGTACTATTATGACAGAAAGGGAGTTAAGAATTTACCGAAAATAAAAGAAGGTGATAAAATTGTTATCAGAAAAGATGGAATATGGGAGCCTGGAACAGTGATTAGTGAACATCCAAGTCCAAGATCATATATAGTGGGGGATGACTCAGGAAGTGTACTAAGGAGAAATAGAAAGCTATTAAAAACCTCATCTTCTGCTTCTACTAACCAATCTGAAGAAAGTACTGAGGGCTCTGAAATATCTAGAACGATTAGAAAACCTAAAAAATTTGATGATTATGTTTTGAGCTAGATTGAGATTCAGTAATGTTTTTGAATTGATAATGAATTATTCGAATAATCTGCTTTTATTTTGTTCTGATTTATATTTGCCTTCTTTTATTGTTTCTGTTCAACCTTTTCATTTGTGTAAGGATGTGAAGTATCTGATGAATCATGTTAGCTTAGGGGGTTGTTATTGATAGAACTGTCAGTTGATTTGCCAAACAAGTACCAATGTACAAAATTGAATAAAGGTTCATATCTCGAAAATAATCTTTTACAAGCTAAATGAATACTTTGAAAGATCATCTAAAATCAAGAGATCAACAGATAAAAAGGATAAATTGGATGACAAGCTCAATAAAATAATGGAAATGTGTTAGGATTTCAAAATAAATAAAAGAAATAAAAAATGATGTTAAAGGAATAAGAGAAGACCAAAAACAGCTCTGGAAAGACTTAACAAAAATCAAAGAAGAGAATAAGTAACTAAAGAAGGAAAATAAGTTAATAAAGGAAGAAATGCGCGATCTAAAACAAAAGGTAAAAACAATAGATAGAGATAAAAAACGGAATAATGTCATTCTGCAAGGAATCCTTATTCCAACCCATGAAGAAGAAGCCATTAAAAACGAATTAGAGGTATTCCTGAAAAATAATTAGGAAGTGGATATAAATATAAGAGGTGCAGGGAAATTAGAAGACCAAACTTGTCTACTGGAATTAAATACCTACTCGGATAAGCAAAGAGTTATGAAAAATAAACACAAACTAAGGAGTTTAAAAGACGGAATTTACATTTATAACGATACGAAATATCAATTCTTGCATCTGTTGATCGAAGGCAAGATCGAAGGCCGGAGAGGGATCGGAAAGAAAAAAATGTCTTGGCTGCGAAATATTAGACAGTGGACAGGGCTACACTATATACAGTCGCTAATACACACCGCAAGGAACAAAGTAGCAATGGAAAATGTTATCGCAAACATCCGTTAGTGAATACGCATTAGAAGAAGAAGAACGATACGAGCAAAGAAGATAGAGAAATCCAAAAAAGAATAAGAACCATTGCAAAGGAAGATATAGCAAAAGGACGTATAGTAAAAACCGGTTACTATAAAATAATAATGAGTGGGTATGGAATAAAGTAAAAGGCTTATAAGTGGCTAAAAATAGGAAGAAGACTTCAAAAAGCTAACAACAGAAATAAAGGAAAAGAATAATCAAATAGCTAACGACCCAGCAATGACAACGGACAACAAAAAAGGTATAAAAATCAATAAGGAAGGACCGCTAAGATATACAAAAAGAAAAACACTTGGAAAAACAACTGAAGTGGAAACCGCAAAAACAATGGCTAAAAAAGCGGTACTTGGAATGTTAGAGATACAAATCACGCAGGAGCTCAAAGGAACCTAGTACAAGTCAAGGAAAAATACGAGATTGACATCTTGGCTTTACAGAAAACTAAAAAAAAAAATGAACAAACAAAAATAAAAAAATTATATATCAGAAAAGCAATTACTCCTCCTATGATGGGGTAGTATACACGATTATATATCAGATGTACATATATCTGTATTAAAAATAGGTACATACAGCAGTTACATATTTTCACACCTATTTACGCTGTCGGAACTTCAAAATGTTCTTAGGATAGGTCAAAATAAAACGTTGGTATTATAACATAATTGTCAAGTTTTTTATTGACGTCTCGGCTTGATTCTCATGCCTTTTTCAAAATATTTTATTGTCTGTTAAAAAATGTTGCGTATTGACATAGTGTTGGGAGAGATAACAATTTTTTTTAAAACTTACCATAAAGCGTGGAATTTGTTAATAATTAAAAAATAAAAAAATATGGGGAAACACTTAACAACACAAATCTTGTAAACAACGGGCATGGCTTAATAACAACGATTTGTGTAGACTGAAAATTGCTGGTACCTACATCTTATTAATACCGATTAGTGGTGTGTGTTTTTGTGTGGACTGAAATTAAGGTAAAACAATGGTTATTTTTTTAGATTTTTACCAGGGTGTTTTGCTTTTGTGAGTGGAACATTTAGTAGTTTATATAAGGTTGTTATAACGTTTATTAATTAGGTTGGTTTTTTTTTGTCATTAATTGAATTTATATTTTTCTTAATTTCTATCGCTTCATAGATTTCACGTTTACGTTTGTGTACTTCTGTTTTTTGTGTTTTCAAAATTGAATTTGTGGTTATGTTGTGATTCATGTTTGGACATAGCAGTTTGATTTTTTTTGTCATACTTATAAGATTGGATCCTTGAGGCCAAGTATTGACTTGTTTGCCCTATGTATACACCTGTGCAATCTTTACATGGTATTTCATATATTACGTGTGACTTTTTTTTTTTGAAGTTGAGTTTTTAGTTTGCTGAAATTGTTACTAAGTAGGTTGTGACCCGTGAAAGCCATAGAGATATCATATTTTGAAAATAGGTGATTAAGTTATCCAGACAACCCTTGTATATAGGGAATGGTTTGGAATTTTTGTTTTTGAGTATCCTTTTCATTTTTTTTTATTTTTAAGGATAAGCTATTATGAAAAAGATTGATTCTGTGTTTGAAGATTGAGTTTGTTAGTTTGAGAGGGTAATTGTTTTTTAACAATGCGGTCTTGGCTTTGACGATAGCTTTTTCTCTAAATTCCCTGTCTGACAATTTGATAGCTCTATCAGCTAATCCAATTATTATGGATTTTTTTTTGGGCTAACGGATGATTAGACTTAAAGTTGGTGTATCTAAAAGACCACGTTTCTTTGGTATACCATTCTGTTCGTATTGAGTAATTTTTTTTGTGTTAAGTTATGTCCAGAAAGTTAATCTTATTTTCAGATTCTACTTCTACTGTAAATTGCAATTTTTCGTGGTAGTTATTGAAAGTAGCTAAAACTTAATCAATTTTGTCTTCGGAGACTGCAGTTATGCAATCGTCTACATATCTGTAGAAAAATGGTAAATTGAAGTCAAGATTTTTTATAACTTCTAACTAACTAGGTCTTCTAAAGTAAGTTGTGCTATGGCTCTGGAAATACTTGCACCCATTGCACCCTATCCCAAGAACATTTTGAAGTTATTAATATACAAGGGTCAAAGAAAAAGTACCAAACAATATTATATTGTTAAGATTTTTAGTTCTTCCGTGGGTTCGGCGATTAAAACTCTCGATACAGTAACAAAACAATGTTTATTCCAATACAATAAATTCTACTCTTATTAACCACTTAGATATACAACTTTTTATAACTATTTACATTTCTTAATTCATAAACACTTTTAAAACCGATTCTGTCTCTTGTTATGATCGTTTCTCCTTTTATACCTTGATATCACAATTCCAGATTATTCCACCTGTTTCTCCACCCTTCGACGCGGCTTCAAGAGGTTGCTCGACCTTGCTAGACCCCGTCGGCGGCCGACAAAGCTGGTCATCGGTACAGACCCTAGTTGCGGTCGATGCTTGGTTGTCGACAGGACCGGATTTGTAACAATATATATTAATACAGTGCGGTCCATAGGTATGGAATAAATTCATTTTTAGCGTTATTATGTATTTTATCAAAAAATCCTGAAACAGGTCAATTTTTATTGTCAATTTGTCAATTTACAGTATAAAAATCTTCTTGCACCCTTTCTGAATTATGAGCACCCCCTCAAAAAATTTAAATAAAAAGGGGGGTCGTGTGGCATCTTGTTTGTTATTAAAATTAAAAAATATTGCAACTTGAAAATATGTATCCGTTGAAAAAATCTGAAACAGGTTGATTTTTATTCTTAATTTGACAATTTACAGTATGAAAATATTACTCCCTTCTTGCACCCCCTCTGAATTATGAGCATCCCTTCAAAGATTTTAAACAAGAAGGGGGGTTGTGTGGCACCTTGTTTGAGAGAGATTTTCATTCTCTGTTCAGCAATACTAAGTTTTTTAAATTTGGTGCAATCATAACTGAGAAAATTTATTCTGAATATGTAAAATGTTGATACTCTAAGTAAAATAAAGAATCTAATTAACATAATGTTAAGGAAGTATATTTCAATTTGTTTTACAGTTAAATTAAATTTTCAAAATGACCACCATTCACTTCTTGACAATAAGCAAGGCGATCTTGGAATTCTCGTAGAAGAAATTAACAACATTACCTCTGAGGTCCTACAAAATATTGTACGAGAATTCCAAGATCGCTTTGCTTATTGTCAAGGAGTGAATGGTGGTAATTTTGAACATTTCATTTATTTGTAAAATAAATTAAAAAACACTTCCTAAAAATATTTCCTTCATTCTACGTAAAGTATAAAAATTTCACATTTTTAAAACAAATTTTCTCAGCTATAATTGCACCAAATTTTAAAAACTTAGTATTGCTAAACAGAGAATTGAAATCCCTTTTAAAAAAGGTGCAACACGACCTCCTTTCTCATTCAAATTTTTTGAAGGGGTGCTCATAATTCAGAAGGGGTGCAAGAAGGGGGTGATATTATCATACTATAAATTGTCAAATTGAGAATAGAAATCGATATGTTTCAGCTTTTTCAAACAAATTCATAGCTTAGAGTATAAACTGTTTACATTTTTATAATAATTTTTTTTAGTTATGGTTGCACCAAATTTGAAAAACTTGGTTTCGCTGAACAGAGAATGAAAATCTCTCTCGAACAAGGTGCCACACAACCCCCCTTCTTATTTAAAATCTTTGAAGGGATGCTCATAATTCAGAGGGGGTGCAAGAAGGGGGTAATATTTTGATACTGTAAATTGTCAAATTGACAAGTTTAATTCAATTGACAGTTTAGATAAAGCATGTGAGGCTGAAGAATTGTGGAAGCCATTTAAGAAAGGAATCGTGGATATTGTTATGGAAGTGTGTGGTGTAAGTAAAAAAAGGAAAGGATGCAAGTTACAGAAAATGTGCGTAGAAGTTCCAAAAGCAGTGTCAGAGAAGATGAAAGCCTGGCTAGATTGGCTGGCTTCAAAAGCCAATCAAAGAACGCAAAAGGCAATGATTAAGTATGTAAACAAGGCAAAGAATGAGTATAAAAGATTAAAAGGTGTGGCAAAAGAGTTTGTGGCAAGAAAGAAGTTGAGTGATAAAGATGAATTTGATAGAAGGTTATCTAACGATTTCCAAAACAATATTAAACTTTTCTGGAAGTCCATAAGAACAGCCATAGGTAAAAATACTACCTCGCAACTGAAAAAAATCAGAAACCAAGATGGTAGTATGGTAAAAGGAGAGGAATGCGTTTTAAAGAGATGGAAGGAATACTTCGAAAGTTTATTTGAGAAAGAGGATACACAAGTACAGGCCTCATTTGAAATCATGAGTGAAAGTTGTAATAAAAGTGAAATTAGTATGACAGAAATTGTGGGAGTGTTGAACAGTATGAAATTGGGTAAAGGTGCTGGGTACAACTGTTAAAATGCTGAAGGCTGGACAAAGCGTGGTAACTAGTCTGCTGTACCGCCTTTTTAACATTGTTGGAGAAATGGTAGCGTACCAGACGACTGGTGCAAGGCTGTTATCGTGCCGCTTTACAAGGGAAAAGGTTCGCAGCAGGACTGCAGGAACTACCGAGGTATTAGTTTACTCAGCATAGTCGGCAAACTGTATGCAAATATATTGATTAAAAGAGTGACGAATGAAACTAAGAAGATGATATAGGATGTGCAAGCAGGATTAGAAGAGGAAGGAGTTGTATGGATCAGGTCTTTTCATTACGAGGTGTAGTCGAAAAATTTTTGGCTAGAAGTCAGGTCTATTGCGCTTTTATAGACTTATAAAAGGCCTATGACATAGTGGTAAATAAACAATTTAAAACTTAACTTTAACTTTTAGTAAGTTAAAACTCAAAATAGTTCCAATCTGTTTTGCTTACGACCCTTGTCTTTTTACAAGGGATGCATTTTATAAAGTTTATAAATCTATTACTTTCGACAACTGAGAAACGAACGTTTAATGCGCCTATGCAACCCATAAGGGTTTAAAGATGATAAAGGTTTGTGTAAAAATGATTTTAAAAAACCTTTCTCGTGATCAATAAGACCCAACAAGTCTGCTCAAACACTCTTAAAAAATTAAAAACTTTTATATATTGTTTTAAGTATTTGTTGATAATATTGTAGCGATATTTGTTCAAGGGTTCGATTATTTTAAAACACTCAGTACAAAAACTAAAAAATAAATTCCAATCCTTTTAAACAATATATTCTTACTCGACCAATCACTTAGATATTTACAAACTCTATACAAACTTTTTATAACAATTTATAATTAACTTTCTTAATTGACTTCAAACTTAACTAAATCTAACTCAGCCGCTGTCTTTTTATATACCTACCAATTAATTATTCTTGATATTTACTGGATAAAACAATTTCTTTCTGGTAATATGACGAACATTCGCCGCCTGAGAAAATAAATCCTCTGCTAAAAAGTTGGGCGTTTTGATGCCGCAAAGGGAATATGCGCCTTTGTGGACGATACACCGCCTGGGCCCTGGGGCGAATTTATTGTAACAAATTTAATAAATATTTCGGTAATTTAATGACACGATGAAATCCAAGTCCAAGTCGTTTTTTTCTTTGAGATTTTTTCTGAGTTTACTAAGTTGAGTTTCCTCACGAAGTGATTTGAAGGTTAATGTTGAGGTTATAATTATGTTTACTGTGAAATCACAAATTTTATGAACCTTGGTATTGATAAAAGTGTCGATGTGTTGTACCTTGATCGGTGCACTTGACTAACAGTCGGCATTGCTATTGTCGATGCTTCGTTTGCATTCTATTAATTAAACCCGGAGAGAAATGCCGCATGGCGTTACAACCGAGCTGCTCTTATAAGCAGAAAGTTTGTTGTTTTGGTGAAAGATCCTGGATATGGGTTGATTGTCTGTAATCAGTTTGAATTTCCGGCCTAACAGATATTGGAAAAAATGGTCTTATATTGTGTAGCCTGATCCTGAATCTACCTCAAATTTGACTGGATTTCCCTGACTCTTCACAACAGTGATTTTGCAGATTGTTGTCAATGTGGAATGAGCCATAATCTCTTGATTATGTATATTCGGTTAGGAACTTAAGTCTTAAGATTTTTTTATTTCTTTTAATCCAACTTTGATCGGATACAAACTTTCACTAATGTCTTTGATTTCCGCACTTGGCACATAGGAGTATTGTAGAGTCGATCATGCAGTCGTTTACGAGATGATTGTTCCGGACACACCTTAAACAGACGTCATCGAGTCCCAAGGATGTCAAGTCGAGCCGTGTTGATTTTTGTTGAAAATTATTTTTCGTTTTTCCTCTTTGATTTGATGTTCTAGGTTTTATTAATTGTTCAATGTTAGATTTCTTGTTTTTGTTGATGTCTGGTGTGGTTGAAAATAAAGGTGTTAAAAATCTCTGTGACAATTCCTTGGAATCGAGTTTGGAAGTCTCAAAAACTAACGACTTGTCTACTACGTCTTTTAATTTGTCAAGTTTGGATTAAAGTCGAGTTGTCTCGGAGTCCTCTAATGAATCGTGCACGTAGAAAAATGTCAGTGATTAATGATTCACACGTGCACTGGAACTCGCAATATCGGTCCTGAGAGCTGCGACAAATTCTAAAATTGATTGTGATCCTGTCTGCTATTTAGAAAGGAACTGATGTTGCGCGACAAGAACATTCTTCTTCGGTGCCAGGTGTTTCTCGAGCATCTTCACCAGGTCGTCGTAGCTAAGTATTTTGCCCGGTGATTTTGGAGCTGCAAGTGCTGATACTATGTTGAAGTTAATGGCTCCGATCGAGTTGAGCAATAATTTCGTGCAATATTTTTTGTTCTGTTTAATCCCTTTCATCTTCAAATAGTTTTCAAAGCGTAGCTTATAGTTTTTCTTCTTTTTTTTTGTGTAAAAAATTTCGAGGTTGGGTAAAAGGGCTGTTTTTTTCATCTGATCTGAAGCGTATCTTGCTGCAGGTGGCTGTTGTTGTACGATAAAATCCGACATTATCTTCTGGTTTTGCTGTGTGAGTGTAGTGAGCATGTTTTGTTGAAATTGCATAAGTTGAGAAAATTGTTGAGAATACATTTGGTTTTAACTGAGAATTCGATCTTTATTGATTTTTTAATCGATGACAGTTTTAATTTCTCGGATTTCGATTTTTTTCCGCAGATTTTCATTTCCCGAGGTTGTGATGATCCCCAAAATTCCTAAAGTTGTTTTTCAACTCGTCACCAATATGTTATACCTATATTGTTTTTAGTATTTGTCGGTAATATTAATAATTATTTGGGTAATTCAATGATACACGTTTGCTCTGTTAAAGTTAATGTAAATTCTCATTAATTACATGCAACACACAATACATATCATCAGCAATACTGCCAAGCTTTAATAAAAGTCACTACAAAAACCCATTCAGATTTACTTAAATATGTGATCAGTTGTAATGAAACTTGGATATTTCAGTGTGACCAGAAACCAAAAGGCAATATATGCATTGAAAGTCACTATCATCAAGCAAAAAAAAGTAATGTGATGTTTTTTATTTCGTAGAATATTTGTCACGAATACATGCGAAAAGATAGCAAGGTCAGGATCTATAAGACTTGTATCAGGCCAATCATGACATACGGAATATAAACCAGAGAAGAAACCAACAAAACAAAAAACATGCTTCGAGTAGCCGAAATGAAAACGCTTAGGACTAGAATGGGAAAAATAAGGGGAGACCGAATTAGGAACACTGACATCAGGGAACAGTGCGGAGTGCAAGACATCGTAAGATGGGGAAGACAAAGAAAAAGATGCTGGTACGCTCACGTAAGAAGAATGGAACAGAGCAGACTACCACGCATCGCACTTGAAGGGAAACCAATAGGGAAAAGAGCACCCGGAAGACCACCTAAGAGATGGAAGGACAGCTGGCAGTCCACATCTCAGGAGCTGATACAGAGAAACCTGCAAAACTAACAGATCGAAAGATCTTAAATATGGATAAGAAGAAGAAGAAGAATATTTGTGTCATATTTAAAGCCGTTATCGTAAAAATTAACACATTTTTAAAGGAGAAATTAGTCGATCTCTTTCATACGTCGTAGTCTTTTTCCTGAAAATTTAGACGCACACACCTTTGCTAACATTAGTAACGTCGCAAATGCATGTCGACGAAGTGGGGAGAATTAAAATTAAAGTCGTGCAGTTAATTACTTCATTAATGATCGCGAATATTTATTATATTTTGTGCTGGTTGACTGGATTTCGCCAACTCTCTGTTTTCCATATAAATTTCTATGTTCATACCTTTTCATGGCTAATCTTCCTTCGTGCAATCTTCTACCTGCCGCTAAGAGGAGCATTACTGCAGAATCTGCAACTGCAGAGGCGTTTTGATTCGTTAAGATGGAATATTTGATTCCTCTCTTCTTAAGTTCACCAAAATCCATAAAATTATTTCCACGTGACGTTGTTGCTACTGTTTTAAGCTGTGGACCTATTGAAAAAAAGGTTAGTCCTTAAAAGATAAATTTCTTTTTAATATAGAGGTAGGTACCTAATGGAAATTATTATAAACCGTGCAACACTGCCAACGTTGTAATCAAAGATCACATATTGTTAATTTTTTGAAATTAGTCTTATTTTTAAAAACGCCGTGAAATCTGTTTCAAAGTTTGATCGAAGTACAGTCAAGTTGTGTTTTTTTTGTGTTAGCTCTACAAAGTGTGAAATTGTTGGTAAGTTTTTTATTTATTTCGTTTATAAAGAGAAAAATTAGGCATTTAATAAAAACAGCACTACTGGCTTCTTGATAGGAATTCCAAATTGTCTGTAGGTAACAAAAAATTTAATATTTAACCTTGTACTTAAACCGGTGTGGGTTTACAGCATACAACTATGGGGATGCAACAGTGATACCAACATCAAGGCAATACAAAGCTTCCAGAATAAAGTACTGCGTAACATGGTAATTGACCCGTGGTACCAGCGAAATTTAGATCTTCATCGAGATCTTGGAATACCAACAGTTAAAAAAGAGATTAAAAGATTTGCTGGCAAGTATAAAGCCAGACTACACCTCCATGTTAATGCAGAAATTTTTCACCTGCAGGACAATTAATACCATGTCCGAAGATTGAAGAGAACCAAGCAGTGCGAACTCGTATAGTGTATTGTGCAAAAGCAGAGGACAGTAAGGATGGATTCACTTGAGTAGATAGGTACTTGGTTTTAAGCATATCTCTCTTCTCTCTCTTCAGTCGATGCCTGGTTTCAGACGTCGTGACCCCTTGAATGTATGCCCGGAACAGTCATGCTTCTTTAGGTTTCTCTGTCTGTCCGCATAACTTCTTGTATGGAGAGGTTTGTTCAGGATTTTGTTTGATCGATATATCTGTTTGGTGATCTTCCTCTCTAACCCATCTTTCCGAATGACATGGCAAAAGTATTTGAGGGTGTTTATTTGGATGGTAACAACCGTTCATTTTCCGCAATTCTTAACTCTTGAAGGATTGAAGCGTTTGTTCTATAGGCCGTCCATGGTATTTTAAGCATTCGTCTATAGCATGTCATTTCGAAAGCTTCGATCTGGCTTCTACATGCCACATTGATAGTCCATGACTCGGAGCCGGAGGTAGCGATTGAGAATACAATGGATTTCATAAGGCGTTATTTTGTAGCTTTACTTATGTTGTGATCTTTCCATACTTTTATTAGTTTGGCTAACGCTGTCCTTGCCGTCCCGATCCTCCTTTTTATTTCCTTTTCACTGCCACCTTTGTTCGTGATGCATGCACCGAGGTATATAATTGACTCTTTGTACTATATGTCAGGTATTTAAGAAATATTCGTGGTAAAACTTCCCTTTTATCCACGATCATAAGACAACTCTTGCTCCTGTTGAGTTTTAACTCCGATTCTGCACTAAATTCTTCAACTCGTTTTAATAAGTTTTTCATTTCCTCTTCATTGCTTGCTAAGATTGTCGTGTCGTCCGCGTATCTGAGATTTGAGATTTTTCTTCCGCCAATGGCTATTCCTTCTTACCAGTCATCTGTTGCCTTCCTTATGATCCATTCCCCGTAAATGTTAAAGAGGAGGAGGGAAACATTGCACCCTTGTCGTACACCTTTTTCAACTTGGAATTCATTTGACAACTGACCGTCAACACAGACATAGGCTTTGTTGTGTACATACAGTTGGAGTATGAGATGTGTTAGATGGTTCGGTACGCCCATCTCTTCTAGAACCTTCCATAAAATGGTGTAATCAAGAAAACAAAAAATGGCTGGGACATTATATTCAAAATGAGATCTATATTAGTTCTAAAGATACATGGATTTAAGTATAATACATACATAAAGTAAAATACATACGTGTCGCACTAAGCGTGGTATCTGGTGCTTGCTTTGGTCCGCTGGTTGGCGCGAAAACGCATTCTACTTCTTCTTCTTTCAGTATGGCTTTCCACACGGTAGGCGAATGCCTGTTTATTCCAATAGAGCGTCTTCTAATGACGATGTCCACTCCATCTCTTTTGTGGTCTTCTTTGTGATCTTCTTTCGTCTGGTATGTTGGTTTTAGCGTTTTTTACCAACCTATCGTCTTTCATCCTGTTTACATGCTTGTTCCAGTAACGCGAAGTTTAATTAATAACTTTACCTAACTTATAAAGTTCATTAATGTTGCAAATTAGAAGCTATTTTTGTACACGGTTTTTTTTTCCTATCATCTACTGAAAAATAAAATCTTTTTTACCGGGAAAAAAACTGGGTTTTACCAAGTTTTCTGTCTCGACTGGTAGTTTACGGCCACCTCGTAGATCCGGAGGTGATAAGAAACCGAACTAATTCTTTGCTTTTTTGCTCGTCGTCTGTATGTTTTAAATTCTACTACTAATATTTTTGTTCAAAATTATATAAAATTTTTAAGATGCACCACTCTTGTTCGGACTTCTCAAATTTTTGTCTTGTCAGTTCCTCGTTATCGACTAAATTAAATGTAGTGCTATGAGCTGCAACCCAATTCTTCACTAACGATTATATTTTCAATAATCTACAACAAAACACATTCGGCGCAACATTCGGCAAAACATTGACACGCGCTAGCAACGATAAAAGATGCATGGTTTAATTTTCAATTCTGATTTTTGTCATCTGGATTCTGAAAGTCGTGCAGCGATGCCAGTTGATTTAGCACCACTATTTCTATTAAAATTATAATAAAAGTAAAAAATAGAGAGTTGAAGTGCGGGCAAGAACGTTAACGTAAACGTGAAAACTGACAGTTAGGCATGTGAAGAAAGCAATTTTTCATATTTGCGTTTACATCAGCTCTACGTATGTATGTAACTTCACGGGTTTTCACGGATACCTTAAAAATCAACGCATATATATCGAAGAATATACGAATCTCACCGATAAGAGGCGAGTGACCGAATTTTGACATTTAAAGTTTTTTCTCCATAACCGTTCAGTAGAATTTCAACGAATCCAATATATATTATTTTGTTTTGTTCACAGAAAACAACAAGAGAGCAAAATAGTCAAATACTGACACATTTATAGATAAGGATTAAAGGTTGACATAAACGTTTATCCATGGACGCACATGAACAAGACTTAAATTTCATACAACTCGTAAACGTTATATTTCGTACGTTAATGTCTACGTACTGAATTCCTTCAACTATCTAATAACGCTACCGCACCGGTGCCAAGTAAGCAAGAGACTAAGAGAGAAGGAAATAATTGTGTTCTCTTTTAACGATGACGCTTCTGGCTTGTTCTTGGGTGACGCGAAGTCGTTACTAGTACTTCTTACTAATATTTTTGTTCCAAATTTTAAATTTATTTTAAATTGTTAAAAATTAAATATTATGGTTTTGACCCTCATTAAGTTTATTAGGTTAATACAAAAACTTATCAATATCAAAATCAAAGTAACATATCAACCTTTCAATGCGTTTTAGCGCCAACCAGCCGACCTAAGCAAGCACCAGGTGCCACGCTTAGTACGACACGTATGTACTTTAATTAATCATGTATCTCCTAAATTAATGAAGATCCCATTTTAATTTTTTTTTTGATAAAATTAATATATTAATAAAATGTGAGAAAAGCTTTCGCGGCCATCGTTTATTAGTGAATGGTTTTTCGGGTATTTTGGCCGTCGCAGAGCACACAATTAATAATAATGATTACAGAATTAAATACGAGGACACCCAAGTCTTATGCACCACATCTGCATATTATCCGAGGCTTTATAGAGTAGCGATTGAAATACAGAGCAGAACTTTAATAAATCTGAAAAAACACTTAAAATTAATAGAACATGGGTACCTGTACTTAAAAATACAAGGCTTCTTTCATACAAAAATAAAAAGAATGAATCTCCGGAACGTGACCATATTCTGAACAGCCATCAAATATGCCCCGCCCACCAAAACGTATACAACCTGCGATCGTGACATACAAATGTCATAGACTGTCAGCCTTAAAAAAGCAGACAATTATATCTCCAGAAGATGCCATCCACTAGAGATGGCGAAACGTCGAGTATAAACTCAGACCTTCGACGTCCAAAATACCTGAAAAACCATTCACCAATAAAAATAAAATGATAAAAAAAAATAGTTGAAGTTAAAAAAATGATGATTTAAAATGTTTTTACTCGGTTTTGTACAGGAATTTTTTTTTTCGAATTTGTTGTATTCGGGAAACATTCCGTCTACTATAAATATATAAATGAATTTCATAACCTTGCATTTTTTTCGCCGTCCGCTTCACATGAAATGCCCCTGCAGTAAACATCTAGTTTGTGTTACGGAAAAATGTTAAATTTACGAATATTTTATGTGTTGCTAAATGCGGTATTTGTTTGTTAAAATAAATGAAATTAATTATTAAAGATTAAGTTTTAATCTTACCTGCTGCATCTAATAATTCTTTGTTAATCAACGTAGGGGGCTTGGCTAAAATCGCGTCAACTCCAGGAACCTTCAATAATATGGATTCTTGGGTTGGAATTTCGTTTACTGTAACATCGCAACTGTAACAATAAATTTTTATATTATATATTTTTCTCTCTCGGGAGCTAGCACCTTGTCGTATGTGAGAGGGCTCAGTAACCTTTAAGCGATGCCAGCGTTAGCATAGCTACTGGTAGGGTCACCCATGCTGGTAAAGTCTTGAAGCGATGGGGGTGAAGCAAAGATAGCCCACAACGGTAGAGCGCCTGACCCGGAGCGGGCGGCTGTCAAAGGGTGGACCAAACTCGTTAGCCATGAGAAAAGCAGTTGGTCTAGAGAAGGTACTCGAACAAACCAAAGCAAGCTTGGAAGCTTTAAGGTGGCAGCCCCACCACCAAGCTTAGATGCTGTAGGCTAATAACTTGCACATCTTTAATAAGATTATTACTGAAATCTTAGCAGAGACAAACCGGACGGGTCAACTGGAAACGACTCTTATGCAAACGAAAAAACGGATACGAATTGGCTCGTGGAATGTACGAACGCTTTACGAACCATTAAAATTTGCCCAGGCCGTAAAGGAAATGCGGTCATATAATCTAACCATAATGGGACTATCAGAGGTAAGATGGACAGGACAGGGTCAAACAAACACAGCAGATGGGGAAGTCATGCTATATAGCGGAGGCGACACGCATGAACGGGGCGTAGCAATACTTCTGTTCAAGCACGCAAAAAAGAGCTTCATCTCATGGCGTCCAATAAACGACAGAATTCTTACCACGAGATTCCACTCCAAAGTCAGAAAAATTACGATCATCCAATGTTATGCTCCCACTGATGTATCTGCTGCCGAAGACAAAGCAACATTTTATGAGCAACTTTTACAAGTTACAAATAGCACGCCCAAAGGGGACATTGCTATAATTATGGGCGACTTAAATGCCAAGATTGGTGATGACAACACAAACCTGGAAGAAATAATAGGAAAACAGGGTCTAGGAACCATAAGTGAGAACGGAGAATTTCTAACAAACTTTTGCGCTGAGAACAGCTTCATTATTGAAGGAACGTTGTTTCCCCACAAAGTAACGCGGGTCTTCCCAGACCAAAGTACAGAGAATCAGATAGACCACATCCTTGGATAAAAAAAGTGAAAAATATCATTACTTGATGTAAGAAACAGAAGGGGAGCAGAAATCTCAAGCAACCACTTCCTAATTACTGGCACCTTCCAGCTAAAGCTGGCTGCTATCAAGAAAAATCGTGGCGAACAACCTCCACAAATTTAGAAACACACATAACATCAACACATACAAAGACAGCTTAAGCAAAGAGCTCAACACATCACCTTTGATCATACATGGGAAGATACAACAGCGACAATAAAAGAATCAGCAAAACATACTTTAGGTAAGAAAGAAGGTAGTAGAAAGGAGTGAATATCTGATGAAACATGGTCTTTAATAAAGAAACGGAAAAAACAGAAGCCTCTTATAAACCAAACATCATCGCCGGAAGAAAGAACTATAAATGAATAACCAACAAATTAACAAAAGAATAAAAAGATCAGCTAGGAAAAATCAAAGGAAAATGGGCTGAAGACTTTGCGCAGGCAGCCAAACAAGCCTAACAATCCCACAACACCAGGCAACTATATCAGATAACAAAAAAGATTAGCAAAAAAACACGCCAACCTAATCACCCAATACGCACACGTGCAGGCCAACTGCTAACATCCCCTGATAAACAAATGAGTCGCTGGAAAGAACATTTTAAAGAACTATATAACACTCCAGTTGACCGAGATCCCACCAACATTCAACCGAACGATACACCTACACAACTGAATATCAACAGTAACGCACCTAGTAGAAGTGAAATACAACGCGCCATTGAGACTCTAAAGAACAACAAAGCCCCTGAAGCAGATGGAATTCCTGCTGAACTTCTCAAAGCGAACCCAACAACATGTGCCAACCTACTCTACCCACACATCAACAAAGCCTGGAAAACGAACACCTTTGAGAAATATTGGAAGAAGGGAGTAATAATAAAAATTCCCAAAAAAGTAGATTTGACTCAATGCAACAATTGGCGGGGTATAACGCTACTTACTACAATAAATAAAGTGGTAGCTCAAATTATCTTAGAAAGACTGTTCAAAGTAATAAAACCTGAAATTCGCCCATTCAGACAAGATTTAGACCAGGTTACTCCTGTATAGATCACATTAATACTTTACGTATTAATATAGAACAGTCGCAGGAATAAAAATCACCCCTATACATATGCGCCTTATCCCCTCTCCTCTTCACCATCGCTCTGGACCATGTCCTCGCCACTTTTAACACAAGCACGAGGAATTAGATGGACCCTTAGCTTTTACCTGACTGACTTGGATTATGCAGATGACATTTGCTTACTGGCCCACACATATCAAGACATGAAAGAACAACTGTCACTAAAGACACTGAACCAAAAAAATTTGGCCTAAAAATAAACCAAAATAAAACCAAGTCAATGAGAATTAATACCAAGAATCTGACCCCATTTCAAATATACACACATAACATAGAAGATGTAAACGAATTTACATACTTAGGGAGTACAATTGACAGGAGAGAGGGGGCTAAAACAGAAGTTACAAAAAGAATCCGAAAAGCCCAACAAGTCTTTGGTATGTTGAGTCATGTTTGGTACTCCCGACAATTATCCACCCAAACCAAACTGCTCATTTATAGATCTAACGTTAAATATGTGCTTCTGTATGATTGTGAGATTTGGAAAACATCTAAGCCAATAATTTCAAAGCTTTGCATAAAAAAAAAGTGCTTGGCTGATATGCCGCATTTTCTGGCCAGAACGCATTAGAAATAAAGACCTTCTACATCTGACTAATAAGGATAAAATAGAGACCGAATTACTAAGAAGAAAATGGGGCTGGGTGGGACACACCTTAAGAAAACCAATAAACAGCTACACAAGAACAGCTCTGGAGTGGAACCCGCAAGGAAAAAGACCCGTGAAAAGACCTTCTAAGTCCTGAAAGCGGACCATCAACAATAATATTAAACGCGTTAATATGACCTAGAATGAAGCCAAAGCTGTGGCACCAAATAGAACCCGATGGCGAGCACTCACTTAGGTACTATGCTCCATATAGGAGTTATTATTTTTTATCCCAAAAGTTCTGGGAAATATATTAATTATTTTTCCTATCATACGGAAAAAACAAAAATAAATTTAGTACTTGGAGTGAAAAATAGAATAGCAAAAATATGTCATCCAACTTAAATAAAAAAATTATTTAACGTTCTTCTAGACAATTCCTATCCAAAACGACTCCTCTATAAATTATTATTTTCCACAAGTAATTTTCCAAGTAGAATAAGAAATATAAACAATTTTTATAATATTGAAAATCCAGAATAAAATGTCATTAAAAAATTTCTTTCTTTTCCATATTTAAAGAAACTTACTCCTAAAATTAGTCGTATTTTAAAAAAAGAAACTATTATTACTTTATTAAATAAACCTTTTACAACTGTTAATAAATTATTTACAAAATTAAAAGATAAAAACTATATTGGTGAAACATCAAGAAATTTAAAATCAAAAATTGTTTCTCACAAAAGTGACATTCGTTTAAGACCAAACGCTTGTGCTTCATCACAACATGTAAATATTGTAAATAGTACAGGACATTCAATTGATTTTACCAGTATTTCAATTTTAACTAAAGAAAGTAATATGTTTAAAAAACGATTTTTAAAAATGGTTTACATAAAAAATGAAAAATAAAATTCAATGAATAAAAAAACTGATTTTTAAAGTTAAAACATAATTTATTCTAATATTTTGGATATTAAAAAAAAATATACTCAATAATACCTAACCAATATATATATATATATATATATATATATATATATATATATATATATATATATATATATATATATATATATATATATATATATATATATATATATGTGAGGATTATGACTGCTGTATGTACCTACATATTTTTAATATATAGATATAAGTGGGTCGATTATATATCGGAAAACAAAATACTCCTCTGGCTATATGCCAACGACAGGCATTGAATTACATCTGATATATAACAGTGTATACTACTCCATCACAGGAAGCAAGATTCTCGAACAACTACATTCAATCCTAGACTCCTATTACGTACACATGAAGGACCTCGCCAAAGCGTTAGTGGCGACATCTGTACTTTTTAACAAGCACCACCCGGTAAATAACTTCCCAAAACGGAGAATACTATAATGTGCGAAAATTATAGAAAACTGTATTATTGCAATAAACTATAAAAGTATAAATAAAGCGAAAAATTAGATGTGAGGATTATGACTGCTGTATGTACCTACATATTTTTAATATATAGGTATAAGTGAGTCATTTATATATCAGAAAGCAAAATACTCCTCTGGCTATATGCCAACGACAGGCAATGAATTACATCTTTCATCAGTGATTCGATTGTTGGTACTCTTGACCTAGCCTTTCTTTAAAACAATGTCGATCTGATCGAGATATGTTTGCCGAAGTCGACATCCACCAACTTGTCCATTACATTCGCCTTATAAGTCTGTTTTGTCAATCTTTTTTTATCCATCCTCTCTACATGTCCAAACCATCCAAACATTTCTTTATCTATCTTTGTAACCACACCTACTTTTACACCACTGCGTTCCCTTATTCCTTATTCTTCACTTTATCCATCAGAGTCACCTCTGCTTTACTTCTTAGACAACTCATTTACGTAAGAAAAGCGACAATACAAATTAAAATTATTAACTATATTCTATCCTAGCAAAGACGATGTAGAGCAGTTACATATGTGGTATGTCGCGCGAGATAGAGGCTTACCTTTAAGGTTTTTAGGTACTTTGCCAAACATAAACGTCACCTCTCCCAGTCTATAACATAACTGTCATCCCGTTAGTGGTCTCGACCTAGCTGGTGTAGATCCAAAATTCTTCCGTTGGCTTCTTTTTGATGTCAAAGATCTAATGGCGCGCTTGGGGGGTAACAACGACTGTTGGTGCCGCGATGCCGTGATGCGAAATTTTCGGGCAGCACTGTAACTACTCGGCTTGCTTGCTCTTAGTACAACGAGATATAAAACTACAATTGATGCAGTATTTACAAGATATTTAAATATATTCGAATCAAAATTGTTTGTTTCCTATGTAACTATGGTATCAGTTTTGGAATAAAATGATAATAATGATGATGATGGAAGAGTTGTTAAAATTGTGGATGAAAATCCATAAGTTTAATTGGTATTCATTTTAAAGAATACCATTTAATTAAATTTTATGTATTTGTAAATTTACGTTTTAAGCAACAAAATTCAATTTTTGTAGGTAAAATGATATGCACTATTTTTCATGTACAAAATCGCATTAAATAAAAATTGTAATATAATGCTTGCAGTAGTAGTTTATAATAATGATTAAAAAGAACACTTTATTTTAAAGTATTTCCTGCACAATAAAATATTTCCTGGCGATTCAAAAAACACACACGTAATTGTTTAAGTTTTCACTTCTGTCGGCACTCCTGGAGTGCCACTGTTATCTTTTTTTCTAAGTCAAATCAAAGTTTGCCAAAAGCCTGGAGTTTTTGGCTTAATGTATAGCCCTTATATACAGACTTTTCGGCACCTAATGCAGTTTTATTAATACTTAAAACTTCATCATACTTGTCAATAAATTCGATACTACCGTGAAAATAATAAGTCAAATATTTGTCAGCAGCTTATGAAAGAGTTGTCTCCCCAAATTTAGATTCAAAACTATTAATTTTTGTTTCTGGGACAATATTACCCAAATTTAATATTTTATCCAGGCAGTATCTACTTAAATGTTTTACTAAAATTTTATAGTTTTAATATTAAAACTTATCATGACATAATTTTCCGTCCACATGAAGATGATGTATGGAACTGGTCTTTTTATTACGATGTATAGTCGAAAAATTCTTGACCAATAATCCTAAGGTCTTCTAAGCCTTCGTAGACTTGAAAAAGCACTATGACGGAGTTGTGAAAAATAAATGTTGTGGTTGACATTGTCTATGTATGGGATGAGCGGTAGTTTGATACGAATACTGAAATCACTTTACGAGGATTCCACTGCTTGTGTTAGGATAAACAAAACTTATACAGACTGGTTTAGCATCGATTGTATAAAAGATTTATAAGAGAGTGCGCATAGATTGAAAATGAATGATTTGATCGTTAAAATCCTCCTTTACTCCGATGATCAGGTCATATTAGTATCATCTTAGGAAGCAAGACGAAAGTAATGATATTTGAAAGAGAAGAAAGCACGACAAACTGCGAGGTGCTGATTGAAGGAAAAAGAGTGAAACAAGTAAATGCGTTTACGAGAGACGAAAAAAATAACTGTGACATTGAGCAAAGGTTGTTGGCAGAAAAACAAATAAATGGAGTCTTGCATAACTTTATGGGCAGCTAGAACGTGTCAAAAAAGGGATGATTAACTGTGCATAGATGAGTACTGGTAGAGAATGTTGAATTTGGTAGAAAAAGCATAAAAACTCTGATGGATAAAGTCAAGAAAAGTAAGAAAAGGCAACGTTGTGGTTACAAAGATAGGACACGTAGAGAGGACGGATAAAAAAAGGTTAACGAAAAAGATTTATAGGACGAGTGTGAATAGGCAAATCGGTAAAGGTCGACCTTGTCGAACATATCTCGATCAGATTGACATTGTTTTGAAAAAGGCCAGATTAAAAGTATAAATAACCGTCGAGCATGAATGGGAGCATAAATGAAAGTTAAAGAAGCGAAAGATGTGTGTAAGAACCGTGGAAAGTGTTATGTGTAACGTAGGCGGAGCCTAAGCGACAGAGCAAGCCAAGTAGTTATAGTGCTGCCCGAAAATTTCGCATCACGGCATCGCGGCACCAACAGTCGTTGTTACCCCCCAAGCGCGCCATTAGATCTTTGACATCAAAAAGAAGCCAACGGAAGAATGTTGGATCTTCACCAGCTAGCTCAAGACCACTAACGGGATGACAGTTATGTCAGAGACTGGAAGAGGTGACGTTTATGTTTGGCAAAGTACCTAAAAACCTTAAAGGTAAGCCTCTATCTCGCGCGACATACCACATAAGTAACTGCTCTACATCGTCTTTGCTAGGATACAATATAGTTAATAATTTTAATTTGTATTGTCGCTTTTCTTACGTAAATGAGTTGTCTATGAAGTAAAGCAGAGGTGACTCTGATGGATAAAGTAAAAAATAATAAATAAAGGAACGCTGTGGTCTAAAAGAAGGTGTGGTTACAAAAATAGATAAAGAGATGCTTGAATGGTTTGGATACGTAGAGAAGATGGATAAAATAAGATTGACAAAACAGACTTATAAGGCAAGTGGAAATGGACAAGTTGGTGGAGGTCATTTGTATGTTTACACAATAATGTACATTCGGTGAATATGGTTCCCAAATTTGATTTTTTAAGCTCAAGCCTACTCATACATACATACATATAGTCACGCCTTTTTCCCGTAGGGGTAGGCAGAGACCACTTTCTTTCACTTGCTACGGTTCTTACACACATATTTTGCTTCCTTTACTTTTATCAGTACTCTCATACATGTTTGTCGGTTGTTCGTACTCTTGACCTGGCCTTTCTTTAAAACAATGTTGATCTGATCGAGATATGTTCGCCGAGGTTGACCTTTACAGACTTGTCCATTCACACTCGCCTTATAAATTTGTTTCGTCAATCTTCCTTCATCCATCCTTTCTACGCATCCAAACCATCTAAGCATTCCTTTATCTATTTTTGTAACCACATCTTTTTTACACCACAGCGTTCCCTTATCTCACTAGTCTTCACTTTATCTAACCGAGTCACTCCGGCTATACTTTTTAGACTACTCATCTCCGCAGCATTAATCCTTTTTTATGCTTCTTCTGCCAAACCCAACATTCACTACCATACATAAGTGTAGGAACCAACACACTTCTATGCACAGCCAGACGTGCCTTTTTTGACACTTTCTGGCTGTTTATAAAGCTATGCAGTGCCCCATTCATTTGTTTTCCTGCCAACACCCTTTGCTTATTGTTACTGTCATACTTTCCATTTCTCGTAAACTTTGAACTCAAGTACACAAATTCAATTACTTTTTCCAGTCTTTCTCCTAAGCTTACTTAGCCTGCTTATAAATCAACCCCTAAATATATCTTAAATAAACTTTAATAATTTACTTACTATTTTTTCAAAAGATCTACTGCCTCATCTATTACTCCTGTATTAGTTACTAACACCCTAGGTCTGAAGTTAGAAGCCATGTTGAACCTAAATCAAAGATTTACGTAAATAATGTATATTAACAAAGTTTGTATACAAAATAGTTAAATAAATTAAACATAATTATCGACTAAAACATTGTTTTTAACTTATAATGGGGCTGAATAAGCAACCATCAGATATCTACATTATTTAGTGATATACAAGATCTATCAATATATATATATATATATATATATATATATATATATATATATATATGAATTTTACCAAACTGTTTATTTAGAATTTCAATGATACTTCAATCTTTTATGCACCTGTGAGACATTACTAGACTGGAAATTTTATATTTTTCCAAAAATCGGAAAATCCAATATGGGGGTTATAAGAAAAATGAAAGTTTAGGTGGATTGCGGAATAACAAAAGACTATTGAGAAATGTCATATACGCTATCGTATTCGTCTTGAAGAAGTGTTTTAATAATGTCACATTTTGAGAGCTGTCAAATTAACCGTTTTCGATTTACTGGCGAAAAACGAAATCCCCCATTTTCGGTTTTTTGCTAATATTTCCAAAACCAATTAACCGATCGTAAATCTGAAGCCAGTTATCAAATGCAATAAGCTTTCCCTGAAACTTTCACCATTTAACCTTTGCTGTAGGTATTATAGGAGCCGAGATCTCTGTATAGAGAAGCGAATATGGGACACTCTGTATCTATTCTTTTTTTTCTAAACAATAAATTAAAATTAACCGAACTAAAACCACGTTAGGGCGCTAAGTGATTTTATTTAAAAATCACTAAAAGAAAAAATAAATGTAACCTCGAACAAATCCAATTGTATCTATTTAATTAAGTACTCGTGAACGAGCAACGTGTTTAACCGGCTTCAATGTAGCTAGGTGCCTATTTTTTTTATATTTGGAAATAATTAAATTACTGCAAAAACCAATTAATAAGTTTATTTCAAAAAATAAAAAAACTTTCAACAAATTTAAAATGAACCTATAGAAAAGAGAAGAACAAATATAAAAGCAAAGAAATAAGAAATTATAATTAAAAAAACTCATGCTCCTGGAACTGCTCCCTTCTGGAGAGTCCTGCTGCTGGTAGAAATCCGTTAATTTAGCAAAATGGCAATCTGAACTAACAAGTGAAACTCAGTAAAATTCGCTGAGGGTATAGTATCCATTTAAATGGTAATCGGTACTAAATCGGTACAACTAAAGACCATTTTATTTTATCCCCACTTTCTTTTTTCATTAGGTTCTCCCTTTTTTATTCAAGTTCTTATTTTTTTTAGTCAGTCACTAAAAATCATTAAAAAAGAAAACCAACAAAAATGCTTGATGCAAATCTCGATTTTACCTGCACATGCTTTTTCCTTATAATAAGAAATAAAAAACAAAATTGAAACAAATTAAAAACTTACAGTTAATGCTAAATTACAAAAAAAATTCAACAAAAAAATAAAAATCAATATGACTTACCCCAGAGAAACTATTTACAATATAGACTAAGAATAATGTAGAAGATAATAACTCACCAATGTATATTTTAAAACTAACAACTAACGCTAATTGGAAAGTATAACTAGCTGTCACTGACTAAATTCTCGTCTAAAGACCCAAATCTAGCTCGCAAATACCGAAATACATTAACCAGTGACGGCTTTAAAATCAAAATAATTTAACCCAACTGCCAAGACCGGCTTTGACAACCCGATATCCCACTCAAAAGAAAAATTCCCGTTACAATACATAATTTGAAGTTCGTTTTTCATTTAAATAAAATTAAAATTTATTGTTAAAGGTTTTCACTAAGGATTTTATTAGGTAGCAAGTAAACAATATCATAAAATTTCTCTAAACAGCATTTCAACACATTCATAAATTTTAAACACAATATAATTAATAGTACAGTGCAACCGAAGTACCTTGGCGGGCGAGAGATCACAAAATCTGCGCACAACAAAACATTCGAATAACGATCCGATCGGCGATGACGAAATTTTCAGTAATCGTGAGTCTTAAGTACAATCGGAGAAAGAAGTTTACGAATGTGAAGTATATTCAGCCGAATATTTGTTATTTTACAGGCTAGTCGCCCGCCAAGCTACTTCTGTTGCACTGTACTTAAAAGAATTAAGTAAAATTTAGATTCAGTTATTATAAAACTATTATTTCTATTACAATTAAAAGTTTAAAATTTATTTAAAAATTATTTTAATTTAAAATATAAAAGTTGATAATTTGCAAGAAGAAGGTATAAAAGAGGAGTTCGTTAGTAAATTGACCGAGAAATTTGACAGTTTAGATGAAGCATATGAGGTTGAAGAATTGTGGAAGCCATTCAAGGAAGGAATCGTGGATATTGCTAATTAAGTATGTGGTGTAATTAAAAGAAGAAAAAAAACAAGTTACAGAAAATGTGCGGAGAGGTTAAAAAAGCAGTGTCAGAGAAAAAGAAAGCCTGGCTCGATTGGCTAGCTACAAAAGCCAATCAAAAAACGCAAAAGGCAACGATTGAGGATGTAAACAAGGCAAAAATGAGTATAAAAGGTGTGGCAAAAGAGGTTGTGGCAAAAAAGAAGGAGAGTTATAAAGATGAATTTGATAAAAGGTTATCTGACGATTTCCAAAACAATATTAAATTCTTCTGGAAGTCCATAAGAACAGCCAAAGGTAAAAATATTACATTGCAACTAAAAATAATCAGAAACCAAGATGGTAGTATGGTAAAAAAAGACGAATACGTATTAAAGAGATGAAAGGAATACTTCGAAAGTTTGTTTGAGAAAGAGGATACACAAGTACAGGCCCCATGCGGAGACATGAGTGAAAGTTGCAAGGAAAGTGAAATTAGGTCGACAGAAATTATGGAAGCGTTAAACAGTATGAAATTGGGTAAAGCTTCTGGGTACGACAGGATAACAGTTGAAATGCTAAAGGCTGGACAAAACGTGGTAGCTAGTCTACTGTACCGCCTTTTTAACCTTTGTTGGAGAAGTGGTAGCGTACCAGACGACTGGTGCAAGGCCGTTATCGTGCCTCTTTACGAGGGAAAAGGTTCGCAGCCAGGACTGTTAGAACTACCGAGGTATTAGTTTACTCAGCATAGTCGGCAAACTTTATGCAAAGATATTTATTAAAAGATTAACGAATGAAACTAAGAAGATGATATGGAATGTGCAAGCAGGATTTAGAAGAGGAAGGAGATCTGTGGATTAGGTCTTTTCATTACGAGGTATAGTCGAAAAATTCTTGGCTAGAAGTTAGAAGGTCTATTGCGCTTTTATAGACTTGGAAAATGCCTATGACAGAGTGGGGAGGAGTGAATTGTGGTCGACATTGTCTATGTATGGGATGAGCGGTAGTTTAATACGAGCACTGAAATCACTTTACGAGGATTGCACTGCTTGTGTCAGGATAAACGGAGCTTACACGGACTGGTTTAACATCGAAAAAGGTGTAAGACAGGGATGTGTGATATATAAACGATTGTTTAAAAGATTTGAAAGAGAGTGCGTATGGATTGAAAATGAAATGAAATGATCGATAGCAAGAATCAACAAGCGCGATAAAAACCCTCCTAGAAAAAACATACCTATCAGTTAAAAATGAAGGTAGAGAAAAAGTCCATGTGTATTTAAGTATCGCCCAGGCAGTGGCGGCGTCTTCAATATTGCGTCGAATCTAACAATATAATTATTATCTAAATTATTAAATTATGACTGGTTTATATTTTAATTTAAAATAAATCTTGATTTTATAATGAAAATAGTAACTACTTTAAATAATAATGGCTTATTTCATATAAAAATTTACCTCATTTTTTAAAAATTCAATTCTTTTGTGCATGACTCTAGCTTTTTCACACAAAGCCTTTCGGTTGTCCTTATTTTTAAACTATATGTTTTAAAATTCTCCAAAGACTCGTTCTAAAAATTTCAAATACATCTTTTTCTTTTATTTTTTTTAATATTAAATCCAAAGATGTTCTTTTTTTTTACCCATTTTGTACACAATGTCGCAAATTTAAAATTTGTAAGCTTCGTGAAAGTCAACAGTCTTTGGATGTCGGCAGGGTTTATATTTTTCAACTTTTTGTTCACATCTTGCACACTTTTTAAAACTGAGGTTAATTTTATTCCACTAATACCCATCGCGTAACACACACGATTTCGTATTAATAAATTTGGTAGCAACGGACCTCCATTGTTCTTTTCCGCAGTAAAATTAGCGTGTACATTCAATATTAATGCACCTACATCTAAAACACGTCGCGGCATTTTCGTGGTCTATTAGGTATACATACACTACTTGAAATTACAATCGGTACTATACGATTTTAATGTCAGTACCCACTACAATAATAACCCATGTTTACTTATTACTTTTCTAGAAATCTAACAAAAATTAATCAACAACCCAAATTAAAGCTTAATAGCTTAGTTAATTACTGAAATTTGTTTGGATTACTTATCTACCTCTCAATTATGTAGGTACAATAAATAAAGTCGTTGAGAACAGATTTTGTTTAAAATTAACCGTGCTAACAAATAAAAATATTGACTCTTAATTTCCAAACAAGAAGTCCCTTATAAAACAAAATTTGTTACCTACGAAATTTGTTTAAAAATATTAGAATTTACTTTCGTACTTCTTAAATGTATAGTTGAATACTGGTTATCGAGTTCGTGAAATATGATATACTTAAAATTGCATTAAAATTGGTAAATTTTGTTTTTAGAAATAAATACCAATTATTAAGTTACAAACAAACTTGTTACACAAAAAAAATGTAACGTTTAAGATGGTCAAGATTGTTCAAAGGTTGAAGAGACTTTTTTAATATTCACTGAACTTATTGCAGTTTTACTTTGCAAAAAAAATTAAAAGGTTAATTTATTTATATGAATAAATGATTATTCCATGCCCATTTCACGAAATTCTCACTTCTCACTTGGATGCAGAGGTTCCCAACATCGGTACTTTTTAGTAAAACTGCTTGTAGCAACACACGAGTAGTTATATTAGGGCCATTTATTAGTTGTTCGAATAAACTTTATAATTGTTATTTGAATGTTTCATCTCTATATAACGGTTAACATGATTGTTTTACCTATGTTATTTTCATTTCTCGACACAGAAGAGTCAGATAAACTAAGTTCTACCAATCCACATTTTAGACGTTACAGAAAAGAGAAAACCAGAGTTGCCAGGTTGGCTAATCAAAAATCTCCCAATTAACATGGAAAAACCACCAAATTCGTAACTTATTCAACAACAATTTCACAAATTTTCTTTTTATTGACCACATTAGATCTATGTAGTTTATTTAATTTTATTTTTGTAAGTAATTTAGACTCAAGAAAGTCTATAATTCCCCAAAATTAATATTTTTATTAAATTACACAAATATAGATATAAAAAATATATTAATTTTGAACTTAAATTCAAAGTTTACGAGAGACGAAAATTATCACTGCGACATTGAGTGAAGGGTGTCAACGAGCCATTTTTATATTTAACAGTGTTATATATTTTGTGTTACTAATTTAAGATAAATATTATATTTGTGCATATTTGAATAAACGTCCTATTATGGAATGCTTAGATGGTTTGGACACGTAGAGAGGATGGATAAAGGAAGATTAACGAAACAGATTTATAAGGCGAGTGTAAATGGGCCAATCGGTTAAGGTCGACCTCGGCGAACATATTTCGATCAGATCGATATTCTGAGAATATTCTGAAAATAAAATTAATAAACACCCTTGTATTAATAAATAGGTGGCAACGGATTCCCCGTTCACAAATGTCTTGTCAACGACGTCCTCAAATACCGGGGCTCTATCCCAGCGGATATCGGAGGCCCTATTGAAAAGACCGGACGGAGTTCCTACCAATGTATTAAATAAAACAAAATATTAATGTTATACGGCGTCACCACGCTACTCCCAATGGTAACAAACTAAAAAGAATTATTATTAAATACTCTTTTAATCAATTGGTAGCAACGGTTCCCCGTTTCCCGGGGATAAACCACACGGGTATCTCGTCAACGACGTGCTCAAATACCGGGGCTTTATCACAGCGGATATCGGAGGCCGTATTGAAAAGACCGGACGGAGTTCCTACCAATATATGAAATAAAATAAAATATAAATGTTATAAGGCGACACCACGCTCGTCCCAATGGTAATAAACTGAAAATAAATATTATTAATTACTCTTAATCAATTGGTAGCGACGGTTACCCCTTTCCCGGGGATAAACCACACGGGTATCTCGTCAACGACGTCCTCAAATACCGGGGCTTTATCTCAGCGGATATCGGAGGCCGTATTAAAAAGACCGGACGGGGTTCCAACCAATATATAAAATAAAATATAAATGTTATACGGTGGCACCACGCTAGTCCCAATGGTTATAAACTAAAAATAATAATTATTAAATTCTCTTAATAAATTGGTAGCGACGGTTCCTCATTTCCTGGGGATAAACCACACGGGTATCTCGTCACCGACATCCTCAAATACCGGGGCTTTATCCCAGCGTATATCGGAGGCCGTAATGAAAAGACCGGATGGGGTTCCTACCAATATATAAAATAATATATAAATGTTATACGGCGGCACCAAGCAAGTCCCAATGGTAATAAACTGAAAATAATTATTATTAAATACTCTTAATCAATTGGTAGCGACGGTTCCCCGTTTCCCGGGGATAAACCACACGGGTATCTCGTCAACGGCGTCCTCAAATACCGGGGCTTTATCCCAGCGGATATCGGAGGCCGTAATGAAAAGACCGGAAGGGGTTCCTACCAATATATAAAATAAAATAAAATATAAATGTTATTCGGCGGCACCACGCAAGTCCCAATGGTAACAAACTAAAAATAATTATTATTAAATACTCTTAATCAATTGGTAGCGACGGTTACCCGTTTCCCGGGGCTAAACCACACGGGTATCTCGGCAACGGCGTCCTCAAATACCGGGGCTTTATCCCAACAGATATCGGAGGCCGTATTGAAAAGACCGGACGGGGTTCCTACTAATATATGAAATAAAATAAAATATAAATAGACCTGAAAATAATATTAGTAATACCCTTTCACTCAGTTTTCCCCTCTTTGGTCAATCCGTTGTCGCAGCGGTTCTTGGTGTATCGGCCGGACGGCTCCTTCGGTTTCTCTCCTCGGTAGTCGGTCTTGGGCTGGTCCTTCGTGTCTTCCGTGGTGGGCAGGTCCTTCGCTGAACATCTACTGACTTTCCAAGTGATTCTTTCCGCGAGCTTGACTCTCGGTTTCACCACTCTTCCCAATAAGTGGGGCGCACATGCACAAAACGGTGTGCGCAGAGACGTTTGTGAATAACAACAAAGACCCGTTTTCACATACGTATTATTTTAATTATTGAAATAAACAACTGCCTACGTTCCCTTTCATAAACATAATACTTATAAATGAGACCACTACTCAACCATATGTCTCATATTAATGGTAACTTCGTTACAGTAAGAACCATAGGAAATGGTCTCTGGCTACCGCTACTGTAAAAAGGCGAACTGTATGTCTCTAGGTCAATGCCTCATTGTTTAAAATATAATAAAATGTTTAAAATACCCAGCTTAACAGTGTATCATTGATAATCAAAAGACATTTATGGGAAGTAGTCTATGCTGCCATCAAATGCATGTTACTTTGCTTCACTGGTAAACTTCATAAGATATCTGGGTGATTACAGTTAGATTTCTCTAAAGGAAGTTGGATTACATCCCAAGTAATTTGACAGAACGCTATACACAATTTATTTTTGTTGTTCCTTCAACTGGTTTTATTTTGTTATCAGGGTAGAGCTTACAATATTACAGAAGTTGCCTAGCACTGACAATCTTCATTTCAAATCTTTTTTAAATATTTGTGTGCATCTAGATGAAGTTTTTGCAAAGCAATTGATTAAAACAAACACTTTTATAGTAACTTTACAAACATGTTTTATGTTGTTTGAAAAAATAAAGAATGCACTCATTTTTGTTGTAATAATAAACAGACACAGAACAAACAATAAGATCAATCATTTTTCACAAATTCAATAATAATTATTAAAATATTTAATTCTGTGGCACTATTTGAGGAAACAGAATTTTTTTTTAAAAGCATAAGTAGGTATGTGTTTTATTATAATTACTTGCTAGCTATATTTACAAATTATCCATCAGACGGCGTCCAGACTTTTAAAATAGCGAACATACAAGCAGAAAACCTCACAAGAATTTTACAAGCAGAGGACATAGAACTTTTTTTTAAAAGCATAAGTAGGTATGTATTTTATTATAATTACTTGCTAACTAGATTTACAAATTATCCATCAGACGGCGTCCAGACTTTTAAAATAGCGAACATACAAGCAGAAAACCGCACAAGAATTTTACAAGCAGAGGACATTGAATGTCATTCGTATTTTATTTTTATCATGTTCTTGGGATAGTAAATGAACACATTTAGATACTACTATTAATGTAAGAATGTGTAAAGTAATAAATATTATTATGCGTGAAAAAATATATTTGTTTGTGGCATATTTTTAAATTTACAAAACTGGAGATATCATTTCTTCTCCACCAAGTCCACGCAATATATTTTTCGCTGTTAACATAGACATGGCCTCCCTTGTATTGTTTGTAGCGCTTCCCAAGTGAGGCAGCAAAACTGTAAAATAAAATAAAAATCAAAGCAAACAATGGTATACAAACTCATGTAATCAAACGGCAAAAATTTCCAGTATAACACGATCTGTAACTATGCAATGTTAAGAGGTTAAGTATTAGAGGTGGGAGGGGTTCTTTTAACTTTGAGCTAATTATCAAAAAAAAAATTCTGGATAATTTAGAAAAAACTGTTGAATATTCCAAAACAAAAGAGCGAACTGGACGGTATCCAGTCGACCAGCACAAAATTTTCGAAACATAGAAATTTAATTGCAAAAGAGTGACCTGGACGGTAGCCAATCGACCAGATCAAAATTTAATGAATATTCGCGAAAAATTATCAAGTAATTAAATACAAGACTTTTATTTAAATTGTCCCCACTTCGTCGACATATGTTTTTGACGTTACTAATCAGTATGAAAATGTTAGTGACTGTGTGTATGTTTGACTTATCAGGAAAAAGACTACGACGTATGCAAGCGATCAAATAATTGCTCTTCTAAAAATGTGTTAATTTTTACCATAACGGCTTTAAAAATAAAATAAATATTCTACAAATTAAAAAACATACATAACCTTCTGAATAAAAAACTAAAACTTTGAACTCTTAATGAAAATACTACAAATCTAATGTAATAAAGGTTCAATTAAACCACCTTGCCATGCCATAATGTTTTTGAACAAAAATAAATCACGTGATTATATATCGAAATCTTCCATTAGACATGCACATTTTATTTAGTGGGTTACTTATCTCAAATATAAAGTAACCAACAATACCTAACAAATGTTTGTGTTTTTGTTTCTTAGGTATTCGTGTTTGTTAAAACTTTATTTAACCTTGGAAAAAAATATTATAAAAAGCAACTTACCAACATTCGGAAGCTTCATCAATTCGTGATCTGCTGGTAAGGGTTCCGGGGTCATTACGTCTAAACCTGCTGCAAAAATGGCACCGGTTTTAAGAGCGTTTATTAACGCCGGTTGATCTACAACAACTCCTCGACTAACGTTAATAAAAACTGCGCTTTTCTTCATTTTAGAAAAGAATTCTTCATTGCACATGCCTTTGGTTTCTGCAGTTAAGGGCACTATTACTATGACAAAGTCACTTTCTTCAAGAAGATTATTTAATGATACAAATTTGGCACCCAAGTCTATACCTGTAAAAAATATACATATAATAGTATTTTATGACACTTATGCCTAATCAGACCTTTAGAGTATTGGCAAAGCGGAATGGCCTTACGTTGTGAAAGCTTTAAAGGCAAATACGCATTGTGCCATACGATATTTTTTAGAATAAACGCATTATAACTTTAGGTTAATTTTAATAATGGTGCATTTGATGGGCACTCGGGCATACTTCTTGGTTATAGGCCAAATAAGAGGTCTCTTTAAGAGGTGGCTTTTATCAGTGCTCTCATACATGTTCGTTGGTTGTTGGTACTCTTCACTTGGCCTTTCTTCAAAACAATGTTGATCTGATATGAGATATGTTTGCCGAGGTCGACCTCTACCGACTTGTCCATTCAAACTTGCCTTATAAATTTGTTTCGTCAATCTTCCTTCATCCACCATTTCTGCGAGTCCAAACCATCTAAGCATTCCTTTATCTATCTTTGTAACCACATCTTCTGTTACACCACAGCGTTCCCTTATATCACTAGTCTTCACTTTATCTAACCGAGTCACTTCGGCTATACTTCTCAGAATACTCATCTCCGCAGCGTTAATCCTATTTTCATGCTGTTTATGCCAAACCCAACATTCACTACCATACATAAGTGTAGGAACCAACACTCTTTTATGCACAGCCAGACGTGCCTTTTTTGACACTTTCTGGCGTTCCTAAAGCTATGCAGTGCACCATTCATTTGTTTTTTTGCCAGCACCCTCGCTTAATGTCACTGTCATATATAGAAATTAATACATAAGTTAATATTTTGACAAGTATTTAAAAGACATGTGGAGAGTAACCCAGTGGTTATTTTTTATTAAATTATAGTGCCATTGCAACTAATATTAACTTGGGACACAAGTTTAAATTTAAAAGGAGTATGCATCTTATAATAAGTTGTAAAACTGTCTTTATAGCAACAATATTTGAATAATTTAAACGTCTGTTTGTGTAACTTACACTTATCTTCATATTTTCTTGTTTAACCGACAGTACATTTAGATCACGTGCCATAATACATGGTAATAATCCATGGCACAAGCCATGGAGCATCAACGATTAGTCCAAGAGTTTTTGTTTAAAATCTCTCTATGATTGCTATGATCGCACTGGATGCAGAGACCCAAAGTTGAACTACATATGTCAAAATTGGCTTAAAGATATTAACACTTACACTTTATATTTTAGAGACAAATTTGATTTGAATAGAAAAAGGAGAAGACAATAACAAAACCAAAAGCATGTTACGTGTGGCCGAAATGAAGTTGCTGAGAACAATAGCTGGCGAAACCAGAACCAGAAGACAAAGAAAGAGAGAATGTTTTAACCATGTCAAAAGAATGACCGAAGATGGACTACCCCGCATAGCACTAGCAGGAAATCGTCCACCTGGAAGACCACAAAAAATATGGAGAGACAGAGACAGTTCGCATAACAGGAAATGCTACGACGGCAAGCCCGGAATTAACAGATCAAATGATCTCAAATCAGTAGAATAAAAAAAAGAACTTTGATTTGCGACATATGATCCAATAGAGTTTACGCAGCTTGAAGCAGCAGAAGCAAACTCAAAATATCGACCAAAGTAGATGTCAGCGTCTGTGTAACGTATGTATCGACCAGTCGGAATTTGCTCTCGGGCATGTTTTCACAGATGCTGACATCTACTTTCGTAATAAATGTCACAAGATTCTTGCTAACGTACACGTAGGTACCCTATTATGTTGAAAATTTCCAGAATTTATAAATCTTCGTCACTATGTTGTATTCATTCAATTAATATTTTTTTAAATAATTTTACTGTTCATGTTGGTTGTTTTAAGGTTAATTTACATATTGTACACAATTTGATTAATCTGAAAATTCCACAGCTGCAATTTTAAACCAATCAAAATACGTTATTTTGACAGATCACCACGGCAACGGAGGTATTTTTTGTGGAATTTTTTTTCTCGTGGGATACCCAACAGCGAAATATACTGGAAATTTTTTGGCATTTACAATAACAGACCATTTTTGACTTTGATAACACTCTCCTTGTAGTCTTTGGAGGTTTTTTTTCGCATGTTGAACCCATAGTCTTCGAGAATAAGCGCCAATTCTTCCACAGGTATATCCGCTCTATTGAAATTATGCGCAAAAGTTTGTAAACTGCCTCCATACGCTTGACTTCAATTTCCTGGTATTAGCGGGTGTCAACTGCTCAATCTCCTGGCGAATATTTTCTTTGCCTTCTTGATCGAAGCGAACCGTTTCTGACAAGGTCCTGCACAAGCAACGTACGGCATGGCGTGCGATAAAGAACTGGTTATTCAGGCTTTTGCGTTTATTTTTTATGGTTTATGATGCATGCATACTAAAAAATATAAAATGTACTTAAAACACCCATTTTTTCACACCGCTGAGTACCCCTTACCACTTAATTTACAGCACTAATAATTTAGAAGTCACGAAACCTCAATGGATATAAAAATTAAATGTTTACAAGCTGCAGTAGTCAAAACGCTGAATCTTTACCGTCTAACTAATCTTGATACATACCTTCCTTTTTTTCTTTATGTCCCGTGTACAAAAACTGTTTAACGTCAAATCCCTTTAAACGTTTTACTACTGTCTGTCCAATGTGCCCCAATCCTACTATACCAACAGTTGAATTTGTTATGTCTTGTCCCAACATCCATTTCCAATTATTTGTTACCCATTCGTTCCTGAAAATAAAATGTAAATGTTGCCATTGAGATTTTGATATTTGCATTTGCTTGTAACAAAATTTACAGACCCGATTAATAAAATCCTGAGCACAATAGAAATACTAAATGACTGGCACGCAAGTACAACAATCCCTATCTTCAAGAAAGGGCAAGGTAAAATTAATTTGCTACGCGGACGACGTAGGAGTAATAGTAGTGGGGAAAGTCGCGGAAAATACAACAGGCAACGGCAAATATGGTCCCATAAAACATCACAATGGTTAACAGAAAAAATACTAGCGCCACAAAAACTAAGATGGTTAATTTAACAGGACGTACCCTTACAGAAATATCTAGGAGTAACTTTTGACCATAATATGAAAATGGTACAACACATCAGAAAGGTGGCACTAAAAGCAAAAAAAATTGTAGCGAATATTAGTAAAATCCTACCTAATATTAAAGGACCACGAAAAAAAAACAGAAAAGTCCTGTGCAGCGTAGCTATGTCTATAGTACTCTAGGGGACAACGGCAATTATAATTGCCTGTGCATATAGGACAACCTCAACGGATGCACTTTTGGTCATCGACAAGACACCACATATCCATCTTCTTGTGGAAAAAGGATGAAGAATGGCAGCAAGAAAGTTATAAAAGTCATTGAACAAAAAGTTTAATACCAAATATTGAACCATGGGCTAAAAGAAATCATTGAGAGGTCTCTTACTACCTTACGCAGTTAATCTACGACCACGGATGTTTTCAGGAATACTGCCACAGATTTCATGTCACAGAAAGCAACGAATGTCATTACTGTGGGAAAGTGGACTCGATAGAGCACACGTTTTTTGGGTGTCAAAGATGGAACAACGAAAGTACGGCGCTAAAAAGCAAGACTGGGGGCGTTAATCTAGAAAATATCGTTGGTAATATGTTATCAAGCCAAAACAACTGGGACGATATAAGTTACTACGCAAAGATAATACTAAGTAAGAAGGAAGCAATAGTCAGACATAGGGAGAGGAGGCAAACACATTAAAAAATCTACAGTGGGTGATCTACCCAAAGAATTACCGAAAGGTAATTCCTGGTAGACCACGGACGAACTACGGAGGGGTTTTAGTTGGAGTTGCGCCCGACATATTGACTCAGGGTTCGGTGCCATGCAGTTTCCCGTCCTTTCAATAAAAAACTTATAGGCCTGCTAAAGGATAAACTAGAGAAACACATGGGAAGAACAACGATGATTTACAAAGGGTAGATCAACAACCGCCTCCATATTCATCACCAAACAAAAAAAATAAGCCCATAGAATACAATACACCGGCATTTAAATTCTTCGTCGACCTAACTAAAGCATTCGACAAAGTCCAACTGAGCGACGTAATAAGAATTCTGATGGAAAAAACACCAGCCAAAATAGTAAAGGTAATCTGTAACCTTAATACCGCTAACTAGACTCAAATTAAAGCACGACAATATGCCACGAAAATCATACCAACACCAGGGAGCCTATTCCTGCTTAACCTTCTCATGAACAAAATTCTAGAGGAAGTGACGACCTTAAATATGATAGACTATCCCGCCTAGCACTAGAAGGAAAACCAGCAGGAAGACCACCAAAGAGATGGAAAGACAGTTGCCAGTCAACATCACAGGAAATGCGATGGCAGCCCGGAATTTTGTAAAAAAATGGTTAACTGCCGCAATCCACTTTGTTTTTCTTTTTATTTCTAAATCTAGGAAAACAGTAAAATTATAATTCTGAATTTTCAGCTGGTGTATTGTCAGGAAAAAAGAGGAAGAGATTGAAGGCAGCTGAAATGTGGATGTGAAGAAAAATAACCAAGACAAGATGGATAGAAAGTAGGAGTAACAAGATAGTGTTCAGAGAAATTAAAGAAAGAAGGCAATTAATGAAATCAATAACAACAAGAAAATTCAAGTTAATAGATCACATCATCCAACACAATGACTTCATCAATAACATATTTGAAGGAAAAATACTTGGAAAGAAAACTAGAGAAAGACCGAGGAAGACATACTTTGAAAATTCAATGAACTGCCGATCGTTCCATGAAATAAAAGAGGTTGCAAGAGATGATGAGGAGTGACTTCACCAACAAGGCTTGGCATTTAGAAATTGATGATAATGATGATTGTCACAATTAACATCACAGCTCTTTAGTTGGGTTCGTTTTTCTTTTCCGTTTTATTTAAAAACAAATCTTTATAACAGTTTGTTTACTACAAAGATTCTTTACTAGCGATCGTAATAAATTTTAAAACAGGCTTTATTATTAATGACATACCAATAAAAGCAACATTAACTACCTATAATTAATAAATTGTCAGATTTTGAACTTCTAAGTCAAACATGTTTGTTTCAATAGTTTGTTAACTATTGGTCCAACCTCACTGAATAGTAAAAGTTTATTTTATAAATATTTACCTTTCCATTGCTAGTCTGCTCTCGTGTAATCTTCTAGATGCTGCTAAAGTTAAAAGAACGGCGACATCTGCGACAGCATCATTGAGCACTCCGGGCGTATTACCCAATTTTATATCACGTTTTTTTAGTTCATCCAAATCTACGTGATTATAACCAGCCGACATTATCCCGATAGTTTTCATTTGTGGACCTATAATACACCAAATGCTAAATATAAGTATTAATTTTTAATAATTGATGTACTATCGAACAATTGTACTTTAAAACGTTTACAATTTTGAATATAAATTTATCAAAACCACCGGGATTTGGCGTTAGAACAATACAACTGAAACACGCGGTATACAGCTAGTTTATCCTCTTTTGGTACATGTATTTTATACTTCCTAAATGCTGTATAGCTCCATTTACTCTTCTGGTAATTTCTCCAGTATTTCTTTTATCCTCTTCAGAAATAATTATCTGTAATACCAACACTGGATTAACTTTAGTTAATTCGTTATCACATCTTTAACCGTTTTATTTATCATTTTAGTTTTATGGATAGGTTAATTATCAAATCTTGAACTGATAAAACCACACTCTCTTGTCAGCCACTATTCGCTTGGACACCTAATTAACCATCTATTCAAAAATTAAACTGGAACTCCCTCGCTACAAAAAGGCACCAAGATTACTTTTAGTACAACACCTTCCAGCCATTGATAATCGACCACTCTTCATCTGCATACTATCAAAATACATTTTGGATACTTTCTGTACTATCCAGTTTAGGAAGTAATTAAGTACTCTCCTTGTTACAGCACTCACTTGCAAACCTTCTTTAAAAATGTATTTATTAATAAACACAGTATTCTTTAAATTGTATAACGGTAGATACAGAATTAAAAAAGAAAATTGACTGTATTTAAATAGTCAAGGAAAATGTACTACAAACATTACCTGACAGTAAATACGAGCTGTAAATTTATAAAGGTAAATTTCTTGCATACATACATATAGTCACCTCTACGTCTTTTTCCCGTAAGGACAATGCTGAGTAAAGTAATGCCTTGGTAGTTCTAACAGTCCTGCTGCGAACCTTTTTTTTGTAAAGCGGAACAATAATGGCCTTGCACCAGTCTTCTGGTATGCTACTGCTTCTCCAGCAAAGGTTACATAGACAGTACAGCAGACTAACTACCACGCCCTGTCCAGCCTTCAGAAATTCAGCCGTAATTATGTCATACCCTGCAGTCTTACCCAATTGCATACTGTTTAATGTTTTCACCATCTCTGTCCCACTAAATTCACTTTCATTGCAACTTTACTCATGTCTCCGAATAGGGCCTGCGCTTGTGTATGTATATCCTCTTTCTCAAATAAACTTTTAAAGTATTCTTTTCATCTCATTAGAATGCATCCCTTTCCTTTCACGATACTACCATCCTGGTTTATGATTTTACTTGCAGTGATTTAATAACGATGATTTAGTGGAGTTAAATTTCTGAAAGTAAATTAGTGGTAGTATATTGCTGCCAGTCAATTGAAAGCAATAAATATATAATTGGCTGTAAATTACTGTCAGTGAATTGATAGCTATGAATTATTAGATGTAAATTACTGGCAACAAATTTTTGGAAGTGAATTACTATTAATTAATTATTGGCAGTGAACTGATGAATATGAATTATTAGATTGATTATGAATTATTAGATTAATATCAACAAATTCCAGGAAGTGAATTTTTATCAATAAACTACTATCAGTAAATTAATTATCATAAATTAATCGCTGCCAATTACTGGCAATATATTTAAAGAAGTGAGTTGGTGGCAGTGATAACGATAAATTACTGGATGAAAAATATATGGAAGTGAATAACTGGCTGCCATTTGCTGTTGATGAGTAACTTACTAGTATTAAATTGTTCTAAACCCAGTTGTATGATCTCATAATTTAAAAGAAAATATTATTACCTGCTGCATCTAAAACTTCTTGGTCAAGTGGAAGTCCTGATGCCCAAAATAGAGCATCAACTCCTTTAGCATTTTTTAAAATTTCTGCTCTATTTTCCGTTTCAACTTGTATCACATTACAACTAAAAATGAAAAACGAAATGGTTTAAAAGGCTTTTCTAAAAATCATAAGTTAGTTAATTTAGCTTTTATATTGGATAAATATTTCAAGTGTGCGCATTTTTAATCTTTTGCTTGTACTTAATTTGATAATTGGTATAGTTGAAGTCAGAGATAATTTTTCTCTTTTCTTTAATTATATATATTCACAAATATTCTAAATATATATTCAATATATTCTAAAATACCCAAGCGCACAGTTGTCAAACTGTAAAAAAGTAATACGTTGCAATTTTTTATTCCTAAGCGACTGGATTTTTGGCACACTTATTATACTGATAACGCAGGAATAGAACGTATATAGTTTTTTATTATTATAAATTGAATGATAAAATTGATGAAATTTACACGATGATAGAAGAAAGACGGATTGATGTTCTTTGTGTAAATAAAACCAAGCGGAATGGATGTGAAAACACATGGACCTTATACAGCCTACTGGTCAGGAGTTCCGGAAACCAGCATAGGTTCTCAGGGCGTTGGTGTGATACTCTCTGCTAGAATGAATGAATGTGTGACTGACTTTCAATGTGTAAGCCCAAGACTCCTCTGGGTGAGGCTAAAGGTTGGTCTTACTCGTATCTTTTTACTAAGGGTTTATGCCACACAAGATGCGCAGTGGAACCAATCTTAAAATGCCCAAGAAGAAAGAGAGAGGCTTTTGGGATAGTGTGACAGATATTTTAAATAAGTGTAATCAGAATGAAAGAATTGTTCTGTTGGGTAGGAGTAAAGCGTGATGGATATAATAGTGTTCTGGAAATATACGGTGACGGCAGAGTAAATGAAAACGGAGAAAGTCTACTTGAAGTATGTTTGGAGCGGAATCTTGTGGTAACAAACACAATTTTAAAAGGTGTGGCAAAAGAACAATATTAAACTCTTCTGGAAGTCCATAATAACAGCCACAGGTACAAATACTACCTCGCAATTGGAAATAATCAGAAACCAAATTGGTAGTATGGTAAAAGGAGAGGAATGCGTATTAAAGAGATGGAAGGAATACTTCGAAGGTTTATTTGAGAAAAAGGATACACAAGTACAGGCCCCATTCGTAGACATGGGTGAAAGTTGCAATGAAAGTGAAATTACTACGACAGGAATTGTGGAAGCGGTGAACAGTATAAAATTGGGTAAAGCTCCTGGGTACGACAGGATAACAGTTAAAATGCTGAAGGCTGGACAAAACGTGGTAGCTAGTCTACTGTACCGCCTTTTTAACCTTTGTTGGAGGAGTGGTAGCGTACCAGACGACTGGTGCAAGGCCGTTATCGTGCCACTTTACAAGGGAAAAGGTTCGCAGACAGGACTGTAAGAACTACCAAGGTATAAGTTTACTCAGCATAGTCGGCAAACTGTATGCAAAGATATTTATTAAAAGAGTAACGAATGAAACTGAGAAGATGATATGGAATGTGCAAGCAGGATTTAGAAGAGGAAGGAGATCTATGGATCAGGTCTTTTCATTACGAGGTATAGCCAAAAAATTCTTGGCTAGAAGTCAAAAGGTCTATTGCGCTTTTATAGACTTGGAAAATGCCTATGACAGAGTGGGGAGGAGTGAATTGTGGTCGACATTGTCTGTGTATGGGATGAGCGGTAGTTTAATACGAGTACTGAAATCACTTTACGAGGATTCCACTGCTTGTGTCAGGATAAACGGAGCTTACACGGACTGGTTTAACATCAAAAAAGGTGTGAGACAGGGATGTGTGGCTTCGCCATGGATTTTTAACTTATACATAGACGATTATTTAAAAGATTTGAAAGAGAGTGCGTATGGATTAAAAATGAATGATTTGATCGTCAAATGTCTTCTTTACGCCGATGATCAAGTCATATTAGTGTCATCTGAAGAGGAGTTGCAGGCGATGGTTAATGTTATACATGATGCCCTGAAAATCAAATGGTTTTTGAAAGAGAAGAAAGCATGACAAGCTGTGGAGTTTCTATTGAGGAAGAAAGAGTGGTACATATAAATGAATTTGTGTACTTGGGTTAAAAGTTTACTAGAGATGGAAAGTATGACAGTGACATTGAGTGAAGGGTGTTGGCAGGAAAACAAATAAATGGGGCACTGTATAGCTTTATAAATAGCCAGAAAGTGTCAAAAAAGCACGTCTGGCGGTGCATAGAGGTGTGTTAGTTCCTACACTTATGTATGGTAGTGAATGTTGGGTTTGGCAGAAGAAGCATGAAAATAGGATTAATGCTGCGTAGTCTGAGAAGTATAGCCGGAGTGATTTGGTTGGATAAAGTAAAGAATAGTGAGATAAGATAACGCTGTGGTGTACAAGAAGATGTGGTTACAAAGATAGACAAAGAAAGCTTAGATGGTTTGGACACGTAGAAAGGATGGATGAAGGAAGATTGACGAAACAAATTTATAAGGCGAGTGTAAATGGAAAAGTCGGTAGAGGTCGACCTCGGAGAACATATCTCGATCAAATCAACATGGTTTTGAAGAAAAGCCAGGTCAAGAGCACCAACAACCGACGAGCATGTATAAGAGCACTGATGAAAGTAGAGGAAGCAAAAGATGTGTGTAAGAACCGTAGCAAGTTGAAGGAAGTGGACTTTGCCTACCCCTATAGAAAAAAGGCGTGACTTTATGTATGTATGTATATATGTTTGTTTGGCTCGTTGTTTTATATTTGTTGACAATGCACTAATTTATCGTTTTTAATAGCTCACTTGGACACCTGATATCTAATTACACTGGTTGTTTATTGAATTTGTTTATTTCCTTTTGGGTTAATTTCCAATCTTATTAGTTGTTTTAGCACGCGTCGTTGTGAAGTGATTTTTTTTATTTCAGTGTTGTATTTGGACTTTAATTTTTTCAAAATGGCTTTTTGAAGGACTTTTAAAAATGATTAAAATTATGTATTTTCAGAAAGTTTTTATTAAATTTATAATTTATGCTGACCCATCTTTTAAAGAAGGTATACAGGGTGATTTATAACTATTGGGACATAGGTTAAGGGCGGGTGATTTGGACTAAAATATGACGATAGGACCAAATATGCCTTAATAAAATATTGCTGCGGAAAAAGATACAAGGCGTTAAATTTGAAATTTTGTTTTCATTTTTTGCTAATAATTTCACTGTAAATGTATCAATTGTTTTTAAAATCTGCAAAGAGGTATAACTTTAGACAAGAAATGTTATTTTATGTATTATTTTATATTTTGTTATAGGGGGTGCAATGTAAATGATTACTAATGATGAAATCGACTGGTACCTTTTTTTGGAGAAACTTTTTATTGATTTTGATTAAAAAATATGACGCAAACATCATTTTTACGTAATGTTGGTACTTTTGTTTAAACACGATAAATTCATCCGTTTTCGAGAAAGACGCAATTGAACAATTCAGAGTCTCAGAAGTGGATTTTAAATATTATTTAATTTATTAAGAGTGTGCTTTGGACTGTCAGATAATTGTTACTGGTAAATGTCATTTCTTGTAAGTGAATTATTGTTGCTGTTATATTATAGTCTATTGTTGCATTTTTTTAAAGCTATATTCTTTTTCGTCACAATTATTTTACAAATGAAGAAATGCGGGATATGATTTGTGTATACGCTCAAAAAAATCTTTGCGGTCACTCTGCAGCAAGAAGATATGAATTGTTATATCCAGGCAGAAGCCAACCAAATCACGAAACTTTTGCAAATCTATTTCATCGTTTGGATGGAACCGGTTCTTTTTACAATCAAAAACAGGATGGTCGTCCGAAACAAATCACACCTAATCAAGATGAAATTTTGGTTCGAATAGATGAAAATCCTGCAGTAAGTTCACGTCATCTGTCAGCAGCAACAGGAGTAAGTCAGTCATCTATTATTAGACTTTTAAAAAAAGAAAATTTTCACCCTTATCAGTTCACTCTCGTTTAAAATTTGCTTCCAAGTGATCTTCCACGACAATTACAGTTCTCAACAAGCATAATGATGACCGAAATTTTATTAAGAACATTATGTTCACCGATAAAGCGACTTTTACCAGACGAGGAGTTTTTAATTGGCGAAACAGCCATTACTGGGAAGAAGAAAACCCACATCCTATTAAAATAGACATTTTTAGCATGAGTTTAAATTTAATGTATGGTGTGGCATTATGGGTGAGTAACTACTAAGGCCATATGTTCTGCCTCCAAATTTAAATAGAAATTTTTATTTAATTTTTTTGCAAATTACTGTTAGCGATATTTAATAATCTGTCACTAGATGTAAGAAGAGAAATGTGATTTAGGCAAGATGCAGCTCCACCTCATTTACCATTGGGTGTTAGAAATCATCTGACAACTTAAGTCCGAAAGTCCTTTATTAGAAGAATTAGAAAAGGCATTTAATTCGTTAAAGGCCACGTAGAACATTTAATTTGAGTTTGCTCTGTTTATGTTAAATCGTTTTTAAATCTGCTTTATCGTCTAAATAGAAGCCTACGTTACAAGTTTTTTTGTTGTCTGTTACTTACTTAAAATCCCCTTCTGAGACTCTGAATTATTTAATTGCGTTTTTTATTGAAAACGGATAAAATTATCCTATTTAAACAGGAGTACCAATATTACATTAAAATGATGTCTGCATCATATTTTCTAATCAAAATCAATAAAAAGTTTCGTCAAAAAAGTTACCATTCGATTGCATTAACAGGAATCATTCACATGGCGCCTCCTACAACAAAATGTAAAATAATACATAAAATAATATTTTTTGTCTAAAGTAATGCCTCTTTGCCCTGTATCTTTTTCCACAGCAATATTTTATAAAAGCATATTTGGTCCTATCGTCATATTTTGGTCCAAATCACCAGCCACTATTCTATATCCCAATAGTTTTAAATCACCCTGTATGTATATTTCTATGGAGATTTCATCCGAGTTAAAGTTTTTTTTGAAAGTAAAGAAGAATTGGAGGAGAAGGAGCATGTGCAACAAAAATTAGGTATTTCTATGTGGGTGTTACCATTCACTTAAAAACCTAAAAAAATATGTACCACCAACTAAAATTAAAAAATGTTGGATCTAATTAGGGTGTAGTAAAAAGGATTTACGTTTGGATATATGTTAATTTCAATATCCTCCATTGAAAAAGTAATTACAAGCTGAATCAGAAATTGTTGGTCATTGTAGATCACTCTATGATAGACAATATTAGAAAAAAAGGTGCATAATTTTTATTCTAAAAACGTATTTTTATATGATTAAAAATAAAATCAAGTTGGTAGTAGGTTTTCCATAAAAATCCATACTATTAGAAAATTGCTCCATTGCTCCTCAAATAAAAGACAGACTATTACGGAATATCAAAAAATAATAATTTTACGTAAAAAATACTTTAGTGGAATAGATTAAGTTCATCAGCAAGTAGATTTATAGTTTATCTTGATTTAACTTGGTATGCCACTCATGATATTGGGAAAAAAGGATGAAGTGATTAATCTGCTAAATTTTTCGTGAATTATTTTCTAAATAAAGAAAAACGTATTATAATATTATATGCGGTAATGAAAACGGTTTTGTTTCGAATTGTTTGGTATTATCGGCAAAGAATATTTTGAGTTGTTCGTTACATCCAATAATAATTAAAGTACGATCCTGGTCCTGCCGTCGGCTAAATTCTTTGAGATGCCAAATTTATAGAACAGGAAGAATTATTTCTGACGTTAACTATAAATTTTCTTTTGAGCGAATTAACAAATTTAAACTTAAATATTTCTTTTCAATTAGTAGGTAGGTATCTTTTAATTAATTAACTGCTTAAAATTGTCAGTTGCAATGTGGTTTGACGACTTTAACAAAGTTTTTAATTTTCCAAAGTAATTTTCAGTAATTTAGTAGAACAAAAATAAATACACTTACCCGTTTTCTTTGAGAAAGTTAATACCGGAGCTCGGCACGGTTGGATTAGTCACTAACACTTTCAGGCTGCTCATACTATGTCTTCGTACTTTATCCAGAGCAGACGTGAAACTAATAACGAAAAATAGTCGTAAACCTAAAATTATATTCACAGTTTTCTTATCTATTTTTTTGATAACGCATAACATACGTGAATGATTCAGTTAAATACGACACTTTAAGCATCGCATGTATTCAAACCACAAGCTTGTTGAAAGAATTTTATTGATCAATAAGTTTAAATAATAATTATGCATAATAGGATGTTAAATTATTTCGTGCGATTACAATGCGCAGCCGCTTGATTAGAGATAAAATTAGTAGAGAAAATCGCGACTAAAACAAAACAAAATACGCTACAAAAATGAGTGAATCACAAAAAGTTATAATAATTATAATAAACTGGAAGCGGTTCCTTCCAAATCCCGCCAGCGGCACTCAAACAATGTCCATTGTGTCTCTCCGTGATAGCAATTTGCGATCTGCTATACCTGTCTTTCTCCAGAATAGGAACAGGTCACCGATCAGTAATTGCATTAGTTGCTCTGGCTTCATTGAAGCTGAGCAAAGTCAGTCTTAGTCTGGCGTACTCCAGTCATTGGTCAAGGATACCCTTCCAAGAATTTTCTTCTTTCCACACAATCCACAATTAGGGTTTTTGGCTAGCCCCAGATTGTACATGTGGTATCTAGGAGTACCATGACCGGTCAGTATGTGTATTGCTAGTCTGTCATCCTTCCTACTTAGTTTCCGGTTAGGTCCTTTTGGTGAGACTCTCTTTACACTTGACTCAGTACATTAAGTTCTGGTTCCCAAGCCAACCCTGGATTGCTCTTCTGCCTAGACACAAGGGAATCCTTAAGGCTGGCTCTAGGCCCACGAACTTAGTCTCAGATCCAATTTTTGCCTCTAGGGTCTGTTTGCAACCCATAGTTCATTGTGAATTATTAATCAAAGCCACTAGCGCTTTAATTGCCGCCTAAAGGTCCGAGCATATTTTGATGCACCTGCTGGTACACCATATGGAGAGCGCACAGACGGCATTGCTACAGTTTTAGCCTAAAAAGCTGTAGGATATTCTCCCAAAAAGATGGATTTCTTGATCCCATTCTGACGACTATAGATTCCAGCGCCAGTCCCGGCACTCGTCTTGGAACCATTTGTGAAACAGAATAAGATGACGAAGAGTAAGACCTCTAGCGTTTTATTTTCGAACCAAACATTAGGTGAACAACAACTTGTCACTATAATTTATTTATAGCTATTTTAGAAGAATTTTTATTCCTATTTATTAGTTTTTGGACTTAATTTTTTTTTTAATTATAAAATACCTTATAGGATATTTTTTAAAATTACAATCTGATCTAAATAAGATAAATAAGCAACTTTTATCTAACCTAAATTAGCTACAACAATACTTCAAACTAAGGACATACTCACTAGCATGCCTTAGATTCTAACAACTTTATTACACTAATATTATCGTGTACCACTACCAAACTATGCTCTGCTTTTTACGGTCACTTCACCAACTCGAAAGGCTTCGTTCTCTTGAGTCTTCTTACCAAATTCGCATTGTCGTGGATCTGGATTGCCTTGACATTGACGTGTTGCAGGAGTCTTTGTTCGTGACTTCTGGCAAACTTTTCTATGGTCTGGTTAACGGTTTCTATTTCCAAATCTCTATGGAGGTCACTATTTCTATAGTACCAAGGCGCATTAACAATGTTTCTAAGTACTTTGTTTTGGAATCACTGGATGATGTCTATATTGCTTTTACTGGCACAACCCCACAGCTGGATGCCATACGTCCATACGGGCTTAAAGATCTGTTTATATAGTAATATTTTATTGTAGTTTGACAGGGTGGAATGTCTTCCCAATAGCCAATACATCTTCTTATATCTAATATCTAGCTCTTTTCTTTTCTTTTTTACATGGGTCCTCCAGCGCAGCCTCGCGTCTAGTGTAATACCCAAATCTTTTGCAGAATCTGCATACGGTACTGAGTATTATTAATGCTAATTCAAATTTGTTGTTGTTTTTATTTGTAAAGTTGATGCAAACAGACTTAGTCTAGTTCAACTTAATTCGCTATTTTTTAGTTTAATCAATAATTTCATTAACGGATATTTGTAACTTTCTTACGGCTTCTTCATGATCTTCGCCCACAGCTAATATGGCAGTATCGTCAGCGAAGGTCGCTATCGTGTTCTCTACAAAGGTCGGAATATCGCTAGTCTATAGTAGGTATAGGATGGGGCCAAGCACACTGCCTTGCGGTACTCCCGCCTTAATTTCTTTTAATTCCGAATAAGCTTCCTCTTGTTTTATTCTAAAAACTCTATCTGATATATACGACTCCAATAATAATTGTGCATATTTCTTGGGCAAAAGTTTACGCAGTTTATACCTAAGTCTCTCAAGCCACACTTTATCAAAAGCCTGCGCTACATCAAGAAAGATGGTAGCACAAACTTTTTTTTCTTCCAAAGATTTTTCAATTATATCCGTTAGTCTGTTGACTTGATCTATAGTCGAATGGCTTTCTCTAAATCCGAATTGATGGGATGGAATTATTTTTTTTTCCTTTATGATGGGTTTCAACCTTTTTAACAAGAGTTTTTCGAAGAGTTTCGAAATAATTGGAAGTAAAGATATCGGTCTGTAAGAAGTAGCTTCATTTGGGGGTTTACCAAGTTTGGGGATCATTGTCACCTCAGCAATCTTCCATAACATGGGTACATACATCAGTCTGAATAAGGCATTGATAAGGTAAGTCAATTTAACCAGGTCTTTTCTGGGAAGTTGTTTTAAAATTTGTCCAGTAATTAAATCAAACCCAGGAGCTTTGTTTGGGTTGATATTTCCTTTTATTTCATTGCTGATTTCTTTTGGAGTCACAAGTTTTATTTCTCCCTCTTCTTGGATAATATTTTCCCATTCAAGCGTACTTTCGCCTTCATTCTGTTGGAATGTTCTTTCAAGGTGTTCAGCAAATCTATTAGCATTCTGTAAATTATTTCTTGCCCAACTCCCATCTGTATTCTTTATTGGCGGATTTTGCAAAATCGGCCGTTTTAGTCTCTTAGTAGTTTTCCAGAGCGAGTAATCAGTATTTTTATCGTTGGACAACTTACTAAGAGAGTCACTAATAGATTCGTTTTTAAATTTTTGAATATAGCTCTTAAGTTGCTGGGTAGCGTTGTTCAATCTAGCTTTGTCTGTCTTAATTTATGCCTGTGAGATATTTATTTTTTTTTTTTAAAAAACGAGTTATTGATGGAAAATCTAAGTATTTTTTAGTTTAGCCATACTCAAATTGCAGCCCGCCATGCTTATGTTAGACAAGCTTGCACAAGTCAACAAAACAAAAATATGAATAATGAATATTTTACTGTCTACATCGAAAAGTAACTAAACTTCATTCTTAATTAATAAAAATTGCTTTTGTACTTTATACAATAATAAATAAATATTCACGATTTTGATAAGAGCTAAAAAATTTAGTTTGATAACAAATATAAAGCTCTATGAAGCCTATAAGAAGCTTATTCTAAACTCCCCATTTGATATCAAGATAAAATATGGGTATCTCATTTCTCATGTAAATGTAGTAACTGCAAACTTTAAGTATAAAAAGAATGCCTGACCTGTGATAAAAGATTTCAAGATAATTGGTTTTCTGGTAGAAATGCAAGCGGATACTCTAAATATCCATAAATCCAAATATCTTTGTTTGTGGGACATTAGAGCGGACGCAATTTACTACCAGTAGCATCCATGGCCTAAGAGGACTGAACTTCAGATAAGAAAACAGAATATCAAGTGTAAACCGATTGTGGAGCACAATGATATTTTAATTCCTCTGTTGCATATAAAATTATATTTCATAAAGCAATTTTGTCTGATATTTAAGGATTTTTTTCCTAAATTGTCAGAAATAAAACAAATAATGGCCAGTAGAGAATTTCCACAAATACTTTTTTTTTTGTATAATATAAAATATATAAAAATAAAGAACTTCCTTAAAATTTCGTTCTTATAGCTACAAAAGAAAACTTTAAAAGGTTATTTTTTCCTTCATACGTTAGGCCTAAGTAATCAAACCCAGATTTAAAATCCGTGTTGGCATGTGTTATATCTGTAAGGGGGTAATGGACCTCTGCACTGTGACCTTTGCAGATTTATGTGCACTCATGTGTGAGAATTCTCTGTCTAGACTGTCTTCTTTGTACTGGACTTCAAAGGCCAGATTTATTTTAAAGGTTTATGAAACATGATAATAGGATCAATGTACAAACATAAAATCAGTTTTAAACTCAAAAAATATATTAAAATAATAATTAAAAGCCGCAATTTTTAGCCCAATCAAAGTAGGTAATAATTAACTCTAAAATAACTACATGAGATAGGTACTTAACGCATTCTTAAGCAAAGTAATGGTTCCTGCATTAATTACTCCACCATCTGTTATTTTCTGTTATAATAAATAAAGTAAAAAAGTGATTTTGTTAGACCCATTAGAGAGTAAACAATCCATATTTTTTAACCAAAATCTACGAGCAACATTTCTTCTCGGTTGTGTTTTACAAACGTCAATCACCATATATAAGAAGAAGTAAAAAAGAAAGACCTATCTGTACTCAAAGGCACAATACGGTGAAGTAACATGACGCTATCAACTTCAATTTGTTTCATTCTTTATATATATTCATACATACATATAGTCACGCCTTTTTCCCGTAAGGGTAAGCTGAGACCACTTTTTTTTCACTTATTACAGTTATAACACACGTTTTTCGTTTTTCTACTTTTATCAGGGCTTTCATACATACTCGTCGTTTGCTGGTACTCTTGACCTGGCTAATCTTCAAAACAGTTTAGATCTGATCAAGATACGTTCGCCTAACTTCTATCGACTCGCCCTTTTACACTCACTTTATAAATATGTTTCGACAATCTTTTTTTATCCATCTTCTCTACGTGTCTGAATAATCTAAGCCTTTCTTTATCTATCCTTGTTACCACATCTACTTTCACACCACAACGTTTCCTTATCTCACTATTCCTCACTTTATCCATCATAGTCATTCCAGCTATACTTCTCAGACTACTTATCTCCGCAGCATTGATCTTATTTTTATGCTTCTTTGGTCAAACCCAACATTTACTACCATACATAATCGTAGGGACAGTCATACTTTTCGTCTCTCGTAAACTTTGAACCCAAGTATACAAACTTATTCACTTGTTCCACTCTTTCGTCTTCAATCAGAACCTTCCAGTTTGTTATGCTTCCTTCTTTTTTAAAAACCATTACTTTTGTCTTTCTTACATTCACTTTCATCACTTTGATTTTTAGGACACCATGCATAATATTATCCAATGCCTGCAACTTCACCTTTTTCGATGTTAAACCAGTCTGTGTTAGCTTCGTATTTGTATTCGTATTCGCATTTCGACACAAGCACTGAAATCCTCGTAAAAACATTTTAGCGCTCTTATAAAACTACCACTCACCCCATACGTATACAATTTCGACCACAATTCTTTCTTCACCACTTTTTCATAGCCTTTTTAAGTCCTTGTAAGCGCAATAGATCTTTTCACATTTAGCTATGAATTTTTCGACTATGCTTCATAACCATGCATTCCCTTCCTCTCCTAAATCCCGTTTGCACATCCAAAATTTTCTTATCAGTTTTATTCGTAAGTCTTTTAATCAATACTTTGTGTACAATTTGCCGAAGATAATGAGTAAGTATAAAACACATACTTGCGTGAATTATTTGGCTAGCACCAAAATTTAAAATAATAAATATCAAATTTAAAAAACTTTCTTGATGAAATTATTATTACTCCTCTGGTATTCTTCTTGTCCTTAAACCAGTTACGATTGTAATAAATATTCAGATCTCGTTCAAGTGCATACCCGTAGGTACTATCAGACTACGTAAGATGTTATTTAAATAACATTCAATTTGGGTCACATCAAAATTTAAAAATTGTTTTTCTCACCTATCTGTTTTTTCTTTGATTGGGCAATCAAAAAAAATAATATTTTTGATCAAGTTTATATTAAGCAGTGTTGAAAAAATGTAAATCTATTTTTTATTTTGACACAGAAAATTTGTGAAGATAAAAAAAAATTTCACAACGTAAGGTTCTTTTTCACATTGGTTTGAGCGGATAGCAGAACGCCCAGGTAACCTCTCGGTCCGGACGTAGAAATCTATGTGCCCTGTTGGTGTGCCTGGGTAGTAAGAGCTATAGCTTTTCACCAGCGAAGGTAAGGCTTCACCGTGGACCAACTTTCTAAGCTTAGCTGGAAGCTATCGTGGCAGGGCTGCGTGGCACTGAGAGAGCAGTGTCTCAAACGATGCCTCTATGGAACCTGGCGAAACATGCTAAGTTGGCTGAAGAAGCGGATCAGCGACATCTCTTCGTGAAAGGGAGCCAGGCTGAAGGTGGTAGGTTTGGATGTGCTTCAAAAGCAGCACAAAGTGGTGGTCTGGGTCTCGGGACCGTCCTAAATCGACTAAAGAGGCAAAACTTAGGCCTAAACACGGCGAGCTGGCGAGTTTTCTCCGATAAGGGCTACCGAAAAGGGTAGGAACCTTGTTCTTGATTTACCGGAGTCTAGCGTTCTGAAACACAGAACGTTTGACTTTAAACCATTCTTCGGAATGGACAGGGTCACTTTTAAGGTGAGCCGGGTCCGGGAAGAGGAAGAAATGTACGTGGAGGTCCAATCACCAGTCCTGTCCTAAGCAATGGACAAGACGGGGGTAGACTTCACTAAGATCAACTTGCATCACAGTAAAGGTGCCTCGGCTGTTCTTGCCAGGCAACTAAATCTGATGCACATAGATTTACCTGATCCAAGAAACTTGGCTTGCCAAATGAGGTATCAGGGGATTATCAGGATGCGGAAAACTATACAAGGCTCCGGGCTTGTATAGCGGTAAAGGGCATCGATGCAAAACTAATACAAATTTTCAATTTAAGGGCGTGGTACCAATCAAGGTAAGGATCACGGATTAAGAGCTTAGAGTAAAGAGGATCATAGTGTGCTTAGTCTACTTTAATGAAATGGGTGCACTGCCGCTCCACCCTATGAAAGAACTGGTGCAATACTGTCAGGACAATGGGCATCCCCATATTATTGGATGAAACGCATCACACATCACACTGTCTGAAGGAGCACAGACACCAACAGAAGAGGTAAAGTGCTGTTAGAATATGTAGCGTTTACAAACCTGAAGATTATCAAGCTCTGATTGACAGCTATAAAAAGAACTGTCCAATTAAAACAGTTACGAACACCCAGAATACTTCTTGGTGGAACCCTAGACTGCAGGATCTCAGAAAAGCAGTTTAAAGATCTGGAAACAAAGCCAGGAACACGGGCCACCAGTTCGATTGGAAGCTCTTTAAGAGGGCTCTGAAAGGCTACAGAGATTCCGTAATCAAGGCCAAGAAGAATAGCAGGAGAATTTTTGCGAGTCGGGAGAGGATTTGCCCGAGACTGCGAGTCTTTGCAGAATCCTGGCTAGAAATTCTGATGCCACTCTTAAGGCAATTCGGATTCCAGATAAAAGAATTTTGACAGGTGAGCAATGGCTAGTACACATCTTCTTCTTCTTTTTGTGGTTCCTATCCGTTACGGATGTTGGCAACCAGCATGGCAAGCCTAACTTTATTTACGGCAATGCGGAAGAGTTCGGCTGATGTTTTTCCGGTCCACTTTCTAAGGTTATGCAGCCAAGATATTCTTCTCCTTCCTGAACCTCTTCTTCCATCGATTTTTCCCTGGATGATTGTCTGGAGTAAGGAGTACTTGGAGTCTTTCTTATGATGTGGCCCAGATATTTCAGTTTTCGGATCTTGATGGTGTTCATAATTTCTTTTTGTTTATTCATCCTTCTTAGTACCTCTTCATTAGTGATATGTTCGGTCCATGATATCCTCAGTATTCTTCGGTAGAGTCGCATTTCGAAGGCTTCTATTTTCTTGGATGTATTTTCATTGAGTGTCCAAGATTCTGTCCCGTACAAGAGGATAGAAAAGATGTAACATCTGAGAAGTCTCATTTTTGTTTCCAGTGTAAGGTCATGGCTTCTGAAGAGTTTGCTCATTTTGTTGTAGGCGGCTGTGGCTTTGGCGATTCGTGATTTGATTTCTTGAGTTGTGTCCCAGTTCTCGTTTATACGTGTTCCCAGGTACGTGGTGTGTGGTACTCACTCTATTGGTTGGTTATTGATGGATAACTGGATGTTGTCGATCTTGTTTTTGCTAATGACCATAATTTTAGTCTTTTGTATGTTTATGTCCAAACTATATTCCTTACTAACTCTTGCTATTCTGTTGATAAGTTGTTGCAGTGCTTGTGGGCTATCTGCGAACACGATGGTGTCGTCCGCGTATCTTATATTACTCAAGCTAGTACACATGCTAGAGGAAAACTCTCCGGGTTTCATAGGGAGACCGAAGAACAACTCCTAGAGGAACTGCCGGTATACCAAGGTAGATCGCGCAATCCAGACTGTGAGTTAGCATCTAAGGTGGTGAGAACGGACAGGGTGAAATTAGCAATCAACAAATCTGGGCCCTTTAAATCGGCGGGACCGGACCGGATATTTCCAGCTTTTTTACAAAGAGGACTGGAGTTAGTGTCTGGGCCTCTGACCAGAATTAAAAGGGCCTGCGTGGCGTTGGGCTGTACACCCAGTGCGTGGAAACGGGCGAAACAGAGAAAACAGGATACACTTCAGCCAAAGATTTCAGACCAATCTGCTTAACGTCCTTTGTGTTAAAACATTGGAAAAGCTAGTCGACTTTTATATGCTTGACGTCATTTTGGCGCAGCATCCGCTGCACCCAAATCAATATGTATATCGTACGGGCTTCTCCGTCGACAATGCTTTTTACTTGGCTGTTACAGTCATTGAGGAGTTGTTGGAGAGAAAAGGCTTCGTTATAGGCACCTTTTTGGATATATAGGGTGCCTTTAACAACAGATCACATGAAGTAATGTGTAGGGAGGCTGCTTAAAGAGGTGTACCGGAGAGACTTGTGGAGGGGATCCGAGGTAAGCTAGAGCGGCGAGTGACGGCCTCACAAGGTGCTGTGGAGGTCACCGGTCCTTCCGCAAGAAGGAGTACTCTTCCCACTCTTATGGTGTTTAGTGGCCGATAGGATTTTTAAAACACTGAACGATAAAGGGTTCTTCACGCAAGGGTATGCTGATGATTTGGCTATCCTGATACGAGGTCCCTTTCTGAAGCCACTTCTAGAGCATACTCAAAGAGCGTTAGAGGTGGTGGAAGAATGGTGTAACGAGAAAATACACTAACAACATCGGACTGGTAAACACAATCAAATAAAGGTTCTGCCAAGAAAATGAGAAAACCTCTGCACACATACTATGTTACTGCGAAGGTCAAACAATCCTCTCAATATTTGGCGAACCTATTTTTGACTTATAAAGACTAGTAATAAGAGCGGTTCTAGAAGGGAACTCTAACACAACACAATGGCACACAAAGTAAGTCGCAGTTCAACAGAAATATGCAACAGGGTGTTTCGCAGTGTTCTCGATGAGGCGCAAAAAGTAGAAAAAGTTAATTAACCTTTTATTTTATCATTAAAAACACCCAGCGGAAGGCGTCGCTCTGGAGGTTTTATTTTAGAAGGACAAAGTTATCGTAAATAATTTTCATGTAATACACTAGTACAGCCGACTTCAAAAGCAATTTTACAATAAGTAAAAGTAGGTTTTGATGGTGAGAGGTCAACGTAAGAAAATTACTCTTTGCATTAGATTTTTAGTAGAAAAAAAGACGATAATATAGATAAGTTAATGGAAAGTTATGATGTAGGATTAAAACGTATAAAATTTTTGAATAATATCAAACAGTATCTTGGGTAAGGAAGAGATATCATTTATAACGATTAAAAATATTTGCATACTTCTTATTCGAAGACAAATGCCTGGCTAAACACTGTAAATCCGAAAACAAATTTAAAAAAACCTTACAGTAAAGGAAAGAAGTTAATTATAGATCACGCAGGTGGTACTGTTTCAACTACTATTCTCTGAGATCGTTCCATACCTTTATTTTTACTAAGTAATTATTATTTTACGTAATGAACATATATAAGAACACAATATCCTGATAACATAAACCGATAGTTTTTGTTGAATAAAACAGGAATTTATGAAATTATTATACAATTTATTTGGTAACACTAACTGTTTTTATTATGTTACTGGCGAAAAGAACAACCCTTAATGATTTCAAAAGTATCCATTAATAATGCCGAATGGTCTGCTGACTGGATGCTTCCCCTGAATATAGAAAGGTGTATAGTTCAGCATATTGGAAAGAAAAACCCGAGACTAAATTATAACAATAATAATTCTACTATTAATTAATTGTAATGACTTGGGCGTTATTATAAATTCTAATTTAACTTGGGCGGAACACATTTCTAACATTTGTAAACGCGCAAACACCAAACTATACCTATTGAAACGGTCTTTTCAAAGGGTTTCCTTTCAGTCGCTTATTAAACTCCATAATCACACATAAGACCTATTATGGAATATTATGGACCTGTTTGGAATCCGGATCTTGTCAGTGATAAAACACTTTTAGAAAATGTACAACGTCGGGTAACTAGAATTACATTTGGGCGTGTAAGGCCATCTTATTCCGAAAGGCTGAACATAGCCAACATTAACACTTTTGATCAACGTTGCCTTCGAGGAGACTTTATTTTAACATTTAGAATTGTAAAATATAATTACGGAAATCTGGGAGACTTGTACGTGCTTAATAATTATGACCGACTGAGAGGACACCGTTACAAATTAAAAATGGGAACGTTCAAAGGCAATTTAAGAAAAACATTTTTAAGTAATAGAATATTTCTCACATGGAACAGCCTACCACCAGATATAGTAAATGCTGAGAGTGTTAACATTTTTAAAAATAAATTAGATAAGTTTTTACAGGAATAATTTGTTTACTGCTTATTGTACAGTTGTTTTATGGTCTTGTCAGGTTCTTAATTTGTAAGTATTTAATATATTATTTTGTGTTTTTAAGATACTTAATCTAGTTCATGTTTTTGTATCTGGACTCATAGGTCTTACTAGACCTCAGTCCTTATTGGATTTATAATAATAATAATAATAATTTTTTTATTTACTGTCAATTCCAATACATTTTCTGATAAGTAGTTTGTAAAGTAATAGACTAGACGAGTAATTCTCGCAATTTGATCAGATTTGACCAATATGGCAACAGCATATCCCAATAGTAGTACATAGTTTATGTTTAGATACAATTGAATTAATATAAATTTAGTAATTGTTTATACTTTGTGAAGGATGTACCTCTAAAAGTAAATTTTTAGTTGAAAAAGACGCGAAAATATGAAGATTTCTTATGCTTGATGCGATAATTGATTTTCGTATCAAGCCACTGAATTATAAGCATTGTGATTTTTTACACGTGAATAAACAAAACAAAAACGTTACTATAAAAATAAATAAGTACCTATGTAACATAAATAAAAGAAAAATTCCAAAAATAGAAATTTGTTTTTTATGACATTTTCCACAATTTGTTTTCAAACACCAAAAATGATCAAAACTGGAAACAATATTTAAGATGGTTTTGTCTCGTAGGTATAGGTCTAGCTGCAAAAGTGCCTGCAAATAAATTTATAGTATTTCCAATCTCAGTTTAAAAAAGATGATTTTACCAGAGCACTGCGATATTCCGGTAATAATCGCTTTATTCTATTTATTTATTTAGCGTATGGCATTGTACACAATAAAGTAAAGTTAAAATTCACAATTTAATGTCTAATCTATTAATGTATTCGATCGAGTCTGGCGTCGCAAAGGCAAAGTCTTCGGTGCTTCCGGTATACCTTCTGAGAGGGCAATCGGTGACGATATGATGGACGGTCTGTCTTGCCGCTCCGCAGTCGCATTCTGGGGAGGGGGCCATATTCCATCTGTGGTGGGAATCCCGGCAGTTTCCATTGCCAGTTCTGATTCTGTTAAGACTAGCCCATGTTCTTCGTGGGAGGGCGAATCCCGGTGGAGTTTTTTCGATGCATGGCATTAGTTGCATTGCCATATATGGCGCGTTGTTTCGTTGTTCCTTCCACTTGTTTTTGAGTTGGAAATTACTTGTGCTTAGTTCGTGGGCAGACCTCACGGGAGGGCGCCGTGAGCGCAGTCTGGTCAAGTTAGCATCGCCAAGGTCTTCATGTATTGGCAGGAGGGGATTATCAATTATCTTTTCGAACTCTCTGAGTAAAGCGGATTGTCGGCGGAGTTCCGGTGGTGGGATGTGGCTCAGTAGTGGGAGCCATTGGGTTGGAGTTGACTTAAGTGTGCCTGATATTAGTCGCATGGTGGTGTTAAGCTGTACGTCAATGAGTCGGGTGTATGGGCTATTAAGCCACACGGGGGCGCAGTATTCCGCTGCAGAGTATACCAGTCCCAAGGCCGAGCATCGCATAGTGGCAGCTGTTGATCCCCATGTTGTTCCGCATAGTTTATGGATTATGTTATTGCGTGTTCTTAGTTTGGCTGCTGTGTTCTGAAGGTGTTCCTTGAATGAGAGAGTTCTATCTAGAGTAACCCCTAAGTATTTTGGATTTTTGTTATGCTTTAGTTGTTGGTTATCGGCGAGCACTCTTAGTTGTCTGTTTGCCATCTTATTGTTTTGATGGAAGCAGGCCACTTCCGTTTTATTGGGGTTGGGCTTAAGTCTCCACTGTCTGAAGTATGAGATTATCCTAGCGAGGTCATCTGTCAGGGTCTCTTCAGTGTTCTCAAAGGAGGGATCTCTAGTTGCGATCGCCCAGTCATCGGCGTACCCAAATTTGCGTGAGGTGGTGGTAGGCATGTCTGATATATACAAACTAAATAGGACTGGGGCAAGTACTGAGCCCTGGGGCAGTCCGTTGTTCAGCGTTCTTGATCTACTCTGAAGGAACCCCGAGGTGACTCGGATTTTTCTATCACTGAGCATGTTGTTTAATAGCCTGGCGGTAGTTTTACATGGGATGGTTTTTAGGAATTTGTACAGAATGCCGTCCTTCCACACGGTGTCATATGCAGCCGATAGGTCTATGAAGGCCACAGACGTCTTAAGCTTTCTTTGATAGCCTGCCTCTATGTATGTTGTGAGGGACAGCACTTGGTCGGTTGTGCTTCTGTTGGGCCTGAATCCTGCCTGTTCCACTGGGACCGGCTGTAGTATGTTAGGGCCCACTCTGTTAAGCAAGAGTCTTTCGAGGAGCTTGTAGGCTGAGCTCAGCAGGGCGATGGGGCGATAGTTTTCTGGCCTGTCACTGGGCTTACCTGGTTTGAGAATGGCTATTATCTGGGATTGTTTGAAGCTCTTTGGTAGATGCCCAGTCTCAAGTATGTTTGTGTAGAGCTTGGACAGCCAAAGTTTCGCATGTTTGCCAGTGTGTATCAGGAACTCCGCATGTATCTTGTCAGGGCCTGGGGCCTTACCTGCCTTGGTGTCTTTGATGGCATTTTCGATCTCATCTATGCTGAAGGGTTGTGAGAATTGCGATTCCACTGGGCTGGTGGTTTTAAGTCTCGCCAGGTCCCTCTTTATGCGAGTGGAGAACTCCTTTTCCCCTAGTCCCCTGGAGGTGTTGACTATATAAGAGGCAATCTTATTGGGATGGATTTCAGTACTTGCGCGGCTCGCCGGCTTCTCGTTTCCGAGTTTTCTCAGGACGGACCAAGCCTGTCGGCTGGATGTTTTGAAGTATAGTTCTTCTACTGTGCTTGTCCACTTATCCCTTCTTGCGCTATCCAGGCTGTGCAGGAGCTCGTCCGCGATCTCGTTGTCTCCGCTGACGATGAAGTCTTGGTACAAGGTTTCTGTTTCTTCGTTCCATCCGGGAATATATTCCCTGCGGAAGCCTCTAGGGATGAATTTCTTTGCAGTGGCGATTACTGTGCCGATGAATCTTTCATACTCCTTATGTGTTGGTGGGATCCATCTTAGTCGCTTGTCAAGTTCTTCTGCATAGCCGGCCCAGTTCGCTCTTTTAAAGTTCCACCGCGGTCGTGGGATTGTCGTTACCAAAGGGATTTGGATGCCCACCTCGTATATGATTGGTCTGTGTTGGCTATGTGGGAAGCTGGTGAGTACTTTACGCTTGGATGGTAATGGTTTATTCTCTTGACTTCTGCTGACAAAGCACAGGTCCGGATTGGACTCCCGCCTCCATGCGGCGGACCTGAAAGTGCCTGGATCTTTGGCGTTGAAGACAAGAAAGAGGTTATTACTTTCAGACCAGTTCACCAGTTTCTCACCATTTTCATCGTTAGTCCTATACTTCCATACCTCATGATGGCTGTTGAAGTCCCCAATATAAATGGCTGGGTGAGGACGGGGAACAGCAACTTGGTTCGGCCAAGCGGTGTTGGGTGGTTTGTAGATATTTGTTACCACGATATCTCCTATTTTGCTAACGACGGAGTGTATGTCATTATGTGTGCTAGAGGATATGTGGTAGGCGTTCTCTATTGAGGTTCTAACGTAAGTGGCGTTGCCATAGGCGTGATGGAATGTAGCTCCCAAGAGATCGTAGCCGGGTATCTTACCCCGAGCATCCAGTTTTTTTTCATCTGCGGCATGGGTTTCCTGTAGGACTACCAGGTCGATTTCGTTAGAAGTCAATATCCTAGATAGGAATTCACATTTAGAGCGGCTAATGCCTTCGATGTTTAGTTGGCAAACTCGGACGATTGGTCCGAGGTTTCTGGTCGTTTGGTTCTTAGAAGAACCATTGCTATTCGTAGGCTGGTTCATTGTGTATGGCCAGAAGATCATTAGGTGATAGTCTGGCCGCCTGATCGCGCTAGCTCATTTAGCGTTACCCAGGGTGCACGTGTGATATTCTATCACGGACGCGAGCTTTATTCTATACTGAGTACCTAATACCGATCAATTTAGCCAAACATATCGGCCGTCTCTTTTTCAATGCTACGGGTAGCACAGCTTAATTTTGAATATTAACGTCGCTAATACGCATTTATTCAATCTCATCGGTCGACTATCTAGCTTGCAGGTGTTCACCCTTTGGACGTTTAAAAACATTAGCGCGCGCTGGTTCTCAATAATTTCTCGGGAGATTTTTATTGTTTGCGTTTTGTTTTTTTTGTGATATTTGTGAAACGGCTTTTTAGAGACCGTTTAAGATAAATAATAAATCTAACGAATTGCTTAATATTGACGATATTCACATTAATTCACATTAATAATGCAATTCCTGATAATATAATTCAAAGTAATGATAATATCCAAATTTATAATGAAATATATCTTAATAATGCAATTCTTATTAATAATATTGAAAATGAGACACAATTTTGGGAATTTAAAAATCGAGATTTGCATATTTAAGTTCAACAAGTAATTTTAAATATATATATTTATGCTTAAAAGCTGAAAAGGTCAATTTAACTTAAGATGAAATAATAAAAAGAATTTGCAACTTAACGAAAATTACTAATTTCACAATTTATTTAGTAATGAAACGAGGCGTTGTGATTGAACACGATAAAAAACGAAAACGTATCGTCAGCCGTCGGATAGATGATGGATGCATATAAAGATGTAATTCGACAAACGGTTTACAATACGTACAAAGAAAAACAAGTCCCAACATTAAAAATTAAATTTAAAAAATTGCAAGATTTTAACGATTTTAAATATAAATTATTTGAAACACTTCGACAAATTTTAATAGAATGTGGTTTTAAGTATAAGAAGTAAGATAGTCGAATGTGTATTATGGAATCGTCTTGTATTGTGGTACTTTGTCAAAATGATTTAAGACAGATCTTAAGTTATAAAAAAAGTAATAGAAATATAGTTTATTTAGATGAAACGTGGTTCGATACTCATGATGTCGTTCAATTAAAAAATAAATAATTTTTGAAAATATATCTGATTTAAAAATAAAGTTGATACGCCACTGGTCAATTTCTTTTAAAGATTTTATGGATTTTAATGATATGTTTTTTATACAGAGTGGACCAAAAGTCTGGAAACGGACAATTTTCTCGTAAATTGCTACACCGAATTGTACAAAATTTGGGATAAGCCTATTTTGAGATACGGAGATTCCAGATTTAACATTTGTAATTTTGTCAAATTTGTCGTTTCTCTGATAATATTAGTTGGTTTGGTTTTTTAAATACATCACCCTGTATATTTAGTCATAATTGAAATCTCCTCTTTAATACGAGTTCAGCCATATGTAACACTCATGATTTTATGTACTCTTAAAGGTCTAATCAAGTTTTAAACAATCATGGAGAAATGTGGTAGACGCATTCTACCATCGATTAGGGTACTGTCAACTTACAAATGGAGCACATTTGGAACATTTGATTAAGTAATCATTATGTTAAAAATGTTATCTTTCAATTGTTACGTAAATGTAGTCGAAAATGGATTGTATTAAAAAAATTATTGAGACAATAAGGCACCACACTTCTGTTTTATTCATTTAAGACCTTCTAGACTACATAGAATCATAAGTGTTACATATGGCTAAATTCGCATTGAAGAGGAGATTTCAATAATAACTAAATATACAGGGTGTTGTATTTAAAAACCAAAGTAACTAATAATATTAGAGAAACGGCAAATCTGACAACATTGCAAATGTCAAATCTCGAATCTCCGTATTTGAAAATAGGCTTATCCCAAATTTTGTACAATTCGGACTAGCAACTTACGAGATAATTGTCCGTTTTCAGACTTTTGGTCCACTCTGTATATTTTTAAACAAATTTTGGAAGAACTATACACACTGCTGTGTTTTATTTTCTTTATAATACCATTTTATTATCAAAACTTTTTCAGGCGCAGTAAAGCGAGTCGTCGTTGAAGTCTTGTAAGTTATAAATTATGAAAAAATATATTTTATAAATATAAATAATGTAGGAATTATACTTTGGTTAATATTACCCACAGAATAAATCTGAAAGAATCGTCGTTTCCTCTCGCCGGCCGGCCGGAAAGAGGGATTAAGATGTTCCTAGCTGCAAAAACCTCTTCTCTAATTTCAGACTTTACAAACTGTCCACTGGTACCCGATTCGGTTTCAATCACAGTTAAAATATTATATTATTTTAACTGTGGTTTCAATCGATTCTAAAAGTAGCGTTGCTGTCGGGAAGAAGTAGTTATGGTTGATACGGGCCTTTCATTCTTAATTCTATTCTAATTTTTATTTGTTCAAGGTATATATTTTAGATAAAATAAAGATCATTTTATGGTAACCAATAAAGCGCCAGGAAAATATTAAAATTTTAAAAAACAAATCGTAATTATCTTGTTACTTTAAAACAAAATGATTGCCATAAAAATTTAAAGAGTATATTACATTTTCGCTAATTTATTTTTTTTATCAAATAGCTTGTTAATTTTTATTAGGATATAATAAAGCATGTACATATAAATTTTTTTTTTGGATTTATTTTTAAAAAACACGATGATCAATTTATTTTAGCATCATATGAAAAGGAGTTGCAGACGATAGTTGATATTACACCTAATGCCCTAAAAATCAAAGGATGAAAGTAAGAATGTAAGCAAGATAAAAGTACCTAATGGTTTTTAAAAGAAAAGAAAGCATGACAAACTGCAAGGTGCTGATTGAAGGAGACAGAGTGGAACAAGTAAATGAGTTTGTATACTTGGGTTCAAAGTTTACAGGAGACGGAAATTATAACTGTGATATTGAGCAAACAATGTTGACGGAGAAACGAATAAATGTGACTATGCATAACTTGATGAGCAGCTAGAACGTGTCAAAAAAAGGCCCGTCTGGCTGTGCATAGAGAAGGGCTGGTCCCTACACTTATGTATAGTAGTAAATGATGGGTGTGGCAGAAGAAGCATTAAAGTAAGATTAATGCTGCGGATATGAGTAGTCTAAGAAGTGTGGCTGGAATGACTAAATGGATAAAGTAAGTAAAAGTGTAGAGAGGATAGATGGAATGAGATTGACAAAACAGACTTATAAAGCAGATATTTTTTTGAAGAAAGGCCAGGTCAAGAGTACCTACAACCTACGAGCATGTATAAAAGCGCTGATGAAAGTAGAAAAAGTGAAAGAAGTATGTAAAAACCGTAGCAAGTATGTGTATGTGTGTATATTACATAAAAAGTATTTATATGCTAAGCAATAATTTACTTTAAGTACTATAAATTTAAAAAATTACATTAACATTATTCATCACATTCGCAGATAAATTCGACCAAAAAAAATTAAAGCCAACTTTGAAGCAAAATTATTAGATTTGTTTGTTTCAAACTTTAATACTAAATTTATTACTTTATAGTTATTATATTAGCATTTTAGGTACTTACACAGCATAAATAATTCCATTTTATTATTTAAATAATTCTTGTTTTTTGCTTTATTACTTTATGGGTTAATATAAAAAACGCACTTATTTAGTTGAACTGATATTATAAACTGAATATGTTCGCTTGTATATATTAAGAATGATAAATCAGCGAAAGGATAACTTGTTTCGTTATTGCACAATGTGTTTTGTCACTGAAACTATAATAATGTTTAATAAAGTTTATAATTACTTGACACAAAAATACATACCTAGCATAATATAACATATCATATTATTAAAACAGAAGTTTATATATATAAAAAAAATTAGAGCAGAAACTAGCTAAATTTTTTAAAAAAATTAAAACCAATTGACAAATAGGGGTAATTATTATGTAGATAATACTCCTACAATCAGATGCCTCTACAAAAATTTTTCTAAAGTTGGAGTGTATAATTACTACAGGTTAAGTAATTAAATAAATCTCGTTTATTTTTTTTGCCCATTATGTGGTTGATTTTCGGAACGTGGTTGCTTATAAATGACAGATTAAATAACAAGACGTCAACGTCAAAAACACATAGACCACGTGGAAGCTGATATTAACAATATTTATTTAACCCCATTCATTTAGGCAAGTTTATTATTATTTCAATTTCAATGAAATCTTTATAAAAGGAAATTAAACTTAATAAGACAATAATTGTGCATTATTTTAAAGACAAGCCTAACGTGTTGCATTTCAAATATCGAACAGTGATATTTATGGTATTCGAAGTTACCGGCAAACCAATATATCCCTGTATCCCGAAGACTAAAAAAATAAAATGGTACTCCGGCTAAGCAGGGCTAAGCCGAGGTGGGTTCAAGATTTTTATATGTTTCATTAAAGTTTTGCCATTGCCAGTAAATTTTTATGCATTTCTCATCAGTAAATACAGTCCATTATATTTTTATCCTGCCCAAAATATTTATTTAATAACGATTTAATCGTCAAATGCCTTCTTTACGCCGATGACCAAGTTATATTAGCGTCATCTGAAGAGGAGTTACTACGAGGTGCGAGTGAAGAGTGAAACAAGTAAATGAGTTTGTATACTTGGGTTTACGAGAGATGGAAAGTATGACAGTGACATTGAGCGAAGGGTGTGGACAGGAAAAAAAATTAATAGGGCACTGTATAACTTTATGAACAGCCGGAACGTGTCAAAAAAAGGCACGACTGGCTGTGCATGTAGGGGAGACCGAGTACACCAGTAACCACGGGTCAAAAGTAACAGTCCCTCTATAGAAATATTCCAATTTCACGCGCGCGATCGTTGAAGGCCAGCTTGCAATGCCTCCCACACTTGAAGTTAGTCGCCACGCCTGGTCCACGCAGTTAGGTTAGGTTAAAGGACGCCACGTGATTTTACGCACCAAAAGTAAGTTTTTTGATGTTTATTTATTTAGTGTTTACACTAAAATGTGGTGCTATAGACGGCTTCTTCGAATACCATGGACTGCTAGCTGCACCAATGAATCGATTCTAAGACAACTGGACATACAAACAAGATTGTCGACCATTATCAGTCAACAGAAGCACCGCGATGTTAGCACCTCATGTGTGGAATTCCAATTGACCAATTATACCATCTGAAAGGTCAGAAATTGGTCATAAAAGGTCAGTTGGTTTTATTAATTGGTCAGCGTTAGAATTTTTTTATTAAGGGTTAAAGTTTTTTAAGGTCATTGAGAGATTTTAGCACCTCATTGGCGAAAAAAATAAATAATTGCACCTATGCGCGGACGGGAAGCATTCGCTGATAATTGGTCAGCTTATATAAATATCTGGTCAATTTAATTGAATATTAAAAAAAAATTAAATAAGTTGTTTGTCGTAACGCGCATGCTTTGGTCCGGTTAATTGTAACAGGGCAGTGAGAACTTACGCACATCTCTTCACTATGAACCAGACGGAGTGGGAGAAATACTTTTTTATTATTTTTTACTCCCAAGATCAGCTTAGTATTTAATTTATTAATAATAATGCAAACTGTAAAATAACTCTGAAGAAAATAAATGTTCTGGAAAATGAAAATTCATGAAGAGCCGTTTTAATTAATAATGTTCATTAAAAATACCTGCCCATTTGACTCAATCGCTGAAATATTATCAACCACAGCTCTCGATGACCCATCTCATTGTGCTTTCGCAGAGCTCAGCTGAGCAAATGTCGCTAAATTTTTTATTAAGACGATAAATATGGATTCGATATATAAAGAACGAGAGAGACTAATTGTTGCAACATTCTCAGAAAAAATACAGAAGGATTTGGCAGATGGAAAATTTTCATTATTTCTCCTCATAAGAGATATTATGTTTTCAACATCTGCTGATGTTACGACAAAGACAATTTTTTTAATTTTTTTTATATTAAATTTAATTGACCAAATATTTATATAAGCTGACCAATTATCAGCGAATGCTTCCCGACCGCGCATAAGTGCAATTTTTTATTTTTTTCGCCAATGAGGTGCTAAAATCTTTCAATGACCTTAAAAAACTTCAACCCTTAATAAAAAAATTTCTAACGCTGACCAATTAATAAAACCAACTGACATTTTGTGAGCAATTTCTGACCTTTCAGATGGTTTAATTGGTCCATCGGAAGTCCACACATGAGGTGCTAACATCGCGGAGCTGTCAACAGTACCTTAAATATTTTGGACATATTGCCAGGAGAGCAGAGGGAATGGAATAATTAACCATCGAAGAAAAATCGAGGGACGAAGACCTAGTGGACGCTCACCGTCACGATGGGTAGACAAACTTAAAAATTTAACTGGGGAGAATATGCACGAAGCCGTTCATCATGCCCAAGATAGAGAGTCCTGGAATCAGCTCGTTCAAAGAGTCGCGACATGATGTTACTATACCCTTACGAGGGTTAGATCAGGAGAGACAGCATTGTATTATAAATCATTGTAAAATGTCTTTATAATGAGTCCAGTTTTCTGAAGTGGGCCACCAAAAATCAGCATATCGAATTTTCCATTTTTTTTTGACGATAATTATTTATACATATGTCCAATGTAATCTCCTTAAATTTTTTTAATTTTTTTTTTATTTTTACAAAAGTTTTTAGGCTACTTTTTTTTTAAATAGCGATTATTCAGCGAGTTTTAAATAAAACTTTACCAAAATTTAATGGTAAGTACAACATTAGCAAAAGAATATAATAGTGTAATCAAGCGATTAAAGAAATGTAATTTATTTATAAAAAATTAATTTTGCAATAAACAATTTGATATTAAAGAAACTTTTGCAGGAGGTAAAATAATATATTTTTTGTGTTTAAAAGCTTTAACATTAAGCTACTGATATCTGCAAAACATTTTTGGTAATATTCATAAGAAACAAAGTTTGATTTTTCGAACATCGTCGCATAGGCACTGCAGACGCGCCGCCTGTGCTCGCGCTGGCGAGTTTTCGTCTACTATGATATATATTTTTCTACTCTTACGATTAAGGAATAAATAAAACTTATGATTATACGCGTATTATTAATTATTAGCTAAGTTTTAAAGTTTTTAACAATTTTTAATATACTTACTTTTCGTACCATTTGAAAAAAAAATTAAGTATGCCTCACGTCTTCAAACAAATGCCTACATTATTAAAAAATGCGAATCAAGGAAACAAATGCCCACCTTAAGAAGGGATTAACCTTTACAAACATGTCAGAGAAAATTTGCGGTGTAAATCGCGAAGTAAAAATCCCGAGCGAAAGGGGCGGAGACCAATGACGAAAAAAAAAACGCTTAGCGCTGTTTGCGTCTCACTCCAACTCACTGTTGCGTTAATTTCGTAGTAAATTTGGCCTTGTCGGATCTGCGGCCGTCGCCGTCGGCCGTTAAAATTCTCAGAATAGGCCTTCTGTATTATCAAAAAATGTCCATAAGGATAATAAAAATAAAATAAGTATCCTTTTCATCATAATGAATATTTTGCGTATGATGAATATAGATATGGGTAGGTAGTTATAAAAAAATAGATGCACACAGAAAAAAGAAACGCTGCAAAAATTCTGTTTATGGAAAAACTCTATTGAACATTTTCATACATAAAATATTTAGATATAATCTTCTTCGATAGGTATGAATGAATGACATTTTTCAAGGTATTCAGTAATATTCAGTATGCTTATTGAAGTTGAAAACTCGAAAATTCACAGGATATATTTGAAAACAACATATACACATAACAATCTAATTGTACAGAAATAACTTATATCAATCTTTTATTTCCATATTTCTCTCGTATCTTACAACTATTTCAGGCAGCAAATATTTCATAAAAAAATCTACTAATTTTGATTTCATCTTATTTTATGTCCATACCGCGAAATAACAAAATTCAAAGCCAGTTACATGCAACTGACCTTGAACTTAGTAATACCAGTTATGGTTTTCATTGAACTTCCCATTTTTCCTCCAACATAACCTAATTAGTCTTATTTAAGAATGCAATGAATCCCTTTCGCAACTTCTATTGACATCATCACACGTGCTAAAAGTTTTAGAATAGCTTCAGTGCTATCTTTGGTTTTTAATGAATGAAATTACGATTCATTCAACAAGTCATACTATCTATGTCTTCTTCTTATTATTATTATTATAATAGAACCTGGTCCTGTTTAGTCCGTTACGTTTAGCCTCCTTCGGAGCTCTTGCTGTGACGCTGAGCTCCAGCTTTCGTACCATTTCTTGGGTGGTCTGCCTACCGGTCTTCGCGAGTTTGGTTTTTGCAACATGGCCCAATTTGCCCACCTTTCATCTGGCATCCTTTCCTCATGGTCTTTCCAGCACCTCTTGCGTGTTCTAGCCCATCTTACTATATCCTGTATTTCTAGTTCTTCTCTGATATCCTGGCTTCTTATTCTATCCCTGAGAGTAACACCCTTGATGGTTCTTAGTATTTTCATTTCGTTCGTTCTCATTATTCTTTTCGTTGTTGATGTTTCAGCTCTGGTTTCTGTGGCGTACGTTAAAATAGGTCTTACACATGTTTTATAAATCCTCAGCTCGATTTTTGTAATCATAGGTAATCCTAGGTGGTTGAATCTTCTCACCTGCTGGATTATCTTGTCGTCGACTGCCAGTTTGTACCTTATGGGTTCTTTAGAGATAACCATTGACTTTGTTTTTTCTGTTGCGATGTTCATGTTAAATTTGTGTGCTGTTACTGTTGTCTTGTATAACAGGCATCGAAGGTCATCTTCATTCTCTGCTATGAGGATTGCATCGTCTGCATAGCATAATACTTTAATGGTGCGATTGCCCATCCTATATCCAGCGTTCACTTTTTTAATATTTTCTATGATTTGGTCCATAATGATGTTGAACAGAGTAGGACTAAGGCTTTCACCTTGTCGTATGCCCGTATTGATTTGCACTTCCTTAGACAGTACCATCGTTCGTTTTTATTCTTGTTCTACTTCTGCTGTTCAGTTCTTGTATAATTCTTTGGTACCGGTAATCGATGTTGTTCTGGTCTAGAATCTTGATTACGTCATCCAGTCGGACCCTGTCGAAGACCTTAGTTAAATCCACAAAACAGACAAACAGGGCCTTGTTTAATTCTATAGATTTTTCTATCATTTGGCGTAATATGAATATTGCGTCCACCGTTGATCTATTGGACCTAAATCATTGCTGTTCTTGGGATATTGGCACCTTTTCCATGAGCCTATTAGCGATTATTTTAGTAAAGAGCTTATTTGGTGCGAGGGCGCTCAAATCAGTTATAAAAAATGCCCTATAATTGTGTCTGCAGGGGTTCAGCAAAAATCATTTTTGACCTAGTAATTCTTGATGGATCGCGATAATTTTTTTTTTCAATAAAGACAACTGTATAATTGAGGCATCTTTTGGAGTACTGGATTTTTTTCAGCGAGGTCCGAGTAATATGATTTTTGCCATTCCTTTTTTACAGTTTTACTATCAATCCCAAATAAGGTTAAACCCCTGTTAATAATCAAATGCGAATCGAGGACTGTAGACGTACTGGCATACATGTTTCGTGCTGGCATAAGTAACCACGTTTCGTTAGACTTGAATACCCGCGTGTTGTTTATCTGTTTAAGTGTAATTGTTTTTATCATGACACCGCCACGTAGTTGCTGCAATCCTTACAAAAAGAAAGGTCATAATCGTGTTTAAAAAAATTTAAGTTAAATGTTAAAGCTTTTAAACACAAAAATATATTGTTTTATCTTATGCAAAAGTTGCTTTAATATTAAATTGTTTATTGCAAAATTAATTTTTTATAAAAAAATTACATTTCTTTAATCGCTCGATTACAGTATTATATTCTTTTGCTAATGTTGTACTTACCAATAAATTTTGGTAAAGTTTTATTTAAAACTCGCTGAATAATCGCTTTAAAAAAAAATATCCTATAAACTAATTTGTTTATAACTTTTGTAAAAATAAAAAATTTTAAAAAAATTTTAGATTACATTTGACATATGTATAAATAATTATCGCCAAAAAAAATAGAAAATTTGATATGCTGATTTTTGTTGGCCCACTTCAGAAAACTTGACTCATTATAAAGACATTTTACAATGATTGTATAAAGAAATACATAGTCAGTTAACCTTATGGACTTTTCATTGGATGACGATTAATGAATGGCACCAGTACGGGGTGCCCAAAAAGAAGATAAAACAATGAGATGGAAAGCATCGTAGTAAATTTTATTTTGTGTTTCGGCCTCGACCATTTTAATTCTCACATACGCATACATATATTCGCCTTATAAATTTGTTTCGTCAATCTTCCTTCATCCATTCTTTCTACGTATTCAAACCATCTAAGCATTACTTTATCTATCTTTGTAACCACATCGTCTTTTACACCACATCGTTCTCTTATCTCACTATTCACTACTTTATCCAACCGAGTCACTCCAGCTATACTTCTCAGACTACTCATCTCCACAGCATTAATCCTATTTTCATGCTTCTTCTGCCAAACCCAACATTCACTACCATAAATAAGTGTTCATAAAGCTATACAGTGCCCCATTCATTTGTTTTCCTTCACCTTGTTTTCGAAACATTGTATACAAGTTTTATCATTTTCGCAATTTTTTCTCACATTAACTACCTGCTGACTGGACTATAAGCTCAACATTGTATCATTGATTACTTTTAACATCATTGCTTTCAATACTTTTATCAATGAAATGATTAAAAAAAGATATTTTATTTTAAAATGGGATAGAAATATAGTTTTGCATGCGATCCGGTAAAGGCGCCACATTACGAGGTACATTTTTAATATTTTCAGTAAAATATTATAGATGGCTCTAGCGATCGCCATCCAATGCATTTAGCACAGGATTTTTTTACTATGTTGTCTTTATACAATGGTATTAGTGCCAACTGTTGGTCGTTTGTAAAAATAAAAGCATTGTATAAAGAATACATATACAATGATAAAAGCATTGTATCATCATTGTATAAAGACAACATAGTTAGCATCACGCCCGTGTATCAAGTGTTGTAGACGATTCCTGACGTCATCTGCCAGAAACTTAAGGAAAATATAAATTTTTCAACCCATAAGGTAGTGACCCCTACATGGTTGTTGTAAATATAATCGAGATAGAAACGAATTTAGGAGTTGAATTCGATAAATTATAGGTATTCGGCAAAAATATTTAAACGCAATCGAAAACTGTTGTTTTGTGGAATATATATTTCCTCCATCTTAAAAAAATGCCACTGCTGTTCTATTGACGTCTCCGTCTATTAAAAAATATGAACTCATTGACCTTCAAGAGATATGATTTCATAAAAATTCTTCGGTAAAAATCTACTGGACATATTTTCTAAAGCTTGCCACGATGTTTACAGATAAAATACGTATTCTAGAATATGTTTCTTGCAGAATAATCTAACCTACATCAACTTTGAAATAAATATTTTTTCCGTCCAAGTGGCAATTGATTAAAAGATTCATTTTATTTACTTAAAATTTGTTATTTATACTTGTCACACGCTTATATTTGAGTTGCCATGTTTATATCTCTGTTTATTTATTTTTCTATCTGTACGTTCACTTGTAAATGCATTTGTACCAACTTTTAGTCGTCCGATTAAATTGAATTTTGGAACTAAAACCGAAAGTAAATATATTCAACCTCTAAATGTTTTTTTGTCTCGATTATATTTACAACAATAACAGCAAGTTTGAATGAAAACCATGGTACTCTTTATACAATGATGTAGGGGTCACTGCCTCATGGGTTAAAAAATTTATATTTTCCTTAGGTTCCTGGCAGATGGCGTTAGAAATCGTCTCCAACACTTGATACGCGGACGTGATATTACTATGTATTCTTTATTAATACAATGATAAAAGCATTGTCGATAAAGTATCCCACAACCTACTTACATTTATATGATTACCGAATGTCTTGCATGAAATATTTTTTGTATTTATTATCTGGAATTGTTTTATTTATTTCTTATAATGATATTATATTTATACATTTATTTTAATTCTGCAAGTTACTACACCACTTTTTGCAGCAACATTCTCTCTCTTCGTTAAAAAGATTATAGTTAAGAATTATTTATTCAATAACTATTTAAATAATTAAATTATTAGCAAACGTTACAAAGTAATAGATTCCAATATATGTGTCGTTACTGGATAATGTAGCCAAATTTACAAAACAACTGACACACTGTAGAAGCTTACAAAAATTAGGGGCTGGCGCAGGGACCAGAACTTAATGTACTGAAAAACAGAAACCAGAGACAAGTGTAGACAGGCAAGGATGCCAGACATAAGAGACTAGACTGCGGGTCCCCGTACTGATAGATGTTTCCCGGTGGAAAAGAGACAGTCGCTTGAGAGGTTGTTTTACGCCCTGTCTAATGTGCGGGGTTTACGCCCGAGTTGCACGCGGCAAGCTGAGTAAGGGGGTCAGGTTCGAGACTCGGGCGTAAGCCCCGCCCATTAGACAGCTTGAAACAACCTCTCGAGCGACTGTCTCTTTTTCATCGGAAGCCAACTCTCAGCATACATTAAAGGTTACATCCGTGCCGAACAATCCAGTGCGCAAATAATCTGCGCAAGCTCCATGTCTGGTTTGGCTCCTGTTTTCCGCGTTTTGAGTTCAGTCATTGTCATGCTGTTGATGTTAATTACTTTTTAGAATTGCGATATAACCTTTGTGCTACAAACAAGTATTAAATACTATTAATTTGTGAAGCAAACATGGTAAAGTAAGTTATATCTTATGAGAATGAAAAGTTTTAACTTCAAATTTGGTTTTAGCGATAAATTGGGGTCTTTTCTAATACGTCACCGCATTTTCAAACTTCACCAGGTACTGTTGGTGTTAGGTTAGGTTAGGCTAATTTTTTTACTTTTACTACCCTAATTAATACTGATTATTATTAGCCTAACCTAACTTAACGTCTTAACCTAAAACAACAGTACCTACCTGGTGAAGAACTTTGAAAATGCGGGGACGTATTAGAAAAGACCCATATATTGGTTTGTCATGCTTGCTAAAAAGAATTTAGCAGTATATCGACTAAAAATCGACATAATAAAAATATTCACCACGAAAATGTTAAAGAAAACAGAAGTCAAATCAAACATGGAGCATGCGCAGATTATTCTGCACTGAATTGGTTGGCATGGGTTTATAACCTTTAATGTATGTTCCAACTCTCGCATCTAGACCCGCTGTGTAGTCTTCTATGTCTATGTCGGCTACACGTAACCTAACCCTACTTTTTTTTTGGACTTTGTTGTGTTTACGTAATTTATTAAATTTTATAAATTTATTTTGCAAATTTTGTGGGGAAATAACTTGGATTGATTATAAATATTATATTAAGATAAAATGCCTCCATATTGTGCAGAAGTAAATTGTTTTAATAGCTCATATAAGACAGTGGGAATCAGTCAGGCAAGTACTGATGCTTAAAAAGGGGTATTTTTAATGAATAATTTTATTTATGTTTTAGACTCTTCAACAAACGCTTTATAATAAAACACAATATTTTAACGCCTAAAAATTTTGCATGCATTACTTACACTCTTTTTACCCACTTGTTAAAACGCTTGTAATTCGATTTCCCCATTTACAAAGATTGTATGTCACTCCCGAGTCTCGCGAAACCATTTATACCAGTTTATAAATTGAAAAGTCAATGTATTTAATACTCATAGCTATAGTAAAATGGGCAGGTATTAAAATATACGTTTAATTAGTTGGTATGATATCTTTTTTGATAAATATACACACATGGAAATAATCTAAGGATATTCTGAGCAGGAAATTTACAACTTAATTGAGGTTTTGAAGTTGATCAATTAAAACAAGTTAATTTTAACAAAGTTTATGTAAACCACACACAAAAACTCAAATTTAAATTCAATATTATTCTTAAATAAATTTATAAATTCACAAGTGGTACGTCCTCCTAGATTATTTATTAACAGCTCTACATTGTCTTTGCATAGATAAAATCAAGTTATCTGCTTGTTAAGGTATATAGCAGCTATTCACGCTCCCTGCCAAGCTTCAATAATTGTTAAAGGGTATGAAAATTTCTACCATATATCAAAACTCTCCATTGGAGCATGTTCCATGCAAGTTTTATTGGATTTAAGACCGATTCCACATTTTGAAGAAGTCACAGATAAAATTTATCCTCAATCATTTTGACATTTCACTACCCATCGATCAACCTAACCTAACCAACAACTGACCTGAAATTCGTTCGAATACCTCTAAAAATCGTTATCTCTCTTGTTCGCTGTCACATCCTGTCAGTGTTTAAAATGAATGAAGTGTGATATTGTTGAATTTTAAATATATTTGTTTTTAATTATTACTAAAGAATGAGTAAAGTAGGAAGTTTAGAAAATATACAAATTATTTTAAATAATGCAGAAGAGGTCCTGAATGAAATTGACAAGGAAAAAATCGTTTCAGAAGATACTACCCTAGACCCCAGTGGAACAGATTGTTCTGAAAGTAGTAATGAAGACAGTGTTTCTAATAGTGAATCTCAGAAAACTGATGACACAGAAGGTAGTATAATAGATAAATTAAGAGAAACAATAGCATATCAACAAAGTATAATAGATCAGGCATCCAGCAAATTAAGGATCCTTGAAAGAGACCAGTCAAAGTTACATCAAAATGAAAAAGATTTGGAAGTTAAATTAGAACAAGCTCTAAAAAAGAAGGACGCAGCTGTTAAAGAAAAAGAAACAATGGTTGTACGCTATGCTGTATCAGAAAAAAATGTTTTACGAGAAAAACAACAAAAAGAATTAGCAGAAAAAAAACTAAGTGAAGTTATACGGGAAACTGAGATATTACAACACAAAGTTCAGACCATGATGTCTGAAAAATCCAGAATATGTCAAATGTTAGACAACAAGTATTATGATAATAAATTGTTACAACAAGAACTAGAGCAGAGAAAATCAGATTTTCTGGCACTTGAAAATAAACTTAAATGGTCTCAATTAACCCTAAAAACGGAGGCAGACACCCATAAAGAGACCCAAGCTAAGTTAGAGAATATGTCTGCTAAATATCAAGAGGTCAGTATAATTTTTTTTCTCCATATGTGATATTACTACAACATCCTCACCTTTTAAAATTACATAAAAACATTACCCATTTTTACAATACTAGATATCTGTTGTCATAATAAAAAAAAAATTTTAATTTAAATTTTACCAATATTACTTGGGTACTTACTTAATAAACTGTTAATTTATAAAACTTTCACTCTGATAATAACTTGTAAATATTGCTAATAGTGCCTACCTACTTATTAAATAAAGTGAAAAAAATTCTACCTAGTTATAATTTTTTAAATATTTAAATTGAATTGTAAAATGAGTTGACTTTTTTTTAATGTAATATAGAAATATCTATTTTAAATGAACATTTTTATATAAAATCTTCATTTGTAAAGATTTCCATTACAATTAAAATAAACATTGATGCATTAGGTATACATAGTATTTAATTAATTTTTAGTAAACTAACTGGAATTAAAACTGATCAAACCATGCAAATTTAAACCAAGTACATGTCTTAATTTTTTAACAACTTTTATTATAAATAAGTGTCTATATTATAAATAATTAGTTTTTATCTATTAAGTAAAGTTAAAGTTTTTTACTAATCTATTTATTATAAAACAGTTCACTATTAAAATGTAAGATAAATAAAAATATTCTGCAAAACAAAAATAACTGAATCCCTACATTTATAACCTATTCTACTTATTTCACAGTCTAATTTTATGTTCAAAATAGAGTTGGAACAAAAACAAAAAAAAATTTAGTAAATTTTGTATATTTACTTACTTGTATATATTATATAATTTATAACCATTTTACTTATGTATTGTTCAGTAAAAACAATGTTAATAAAAATAAAACAAAAACAATGTCATATGTATTGTTTAGTTTTTTAACAATAGCAACTGATTAACAAATGTATTTAGGCAGTATATACAACAAATAATAAAATTATATTAGTATTACCTGGTGGTTTATTTACATAAACTAGTGTTCACCTAGAAGTCCAAGTTTGTTCTTAATTCATTAAATGTTTAGGTTTGAATGTTATTGTTCTTTTGTCAGAGTATAAAATATAATTAGGACTGAAAGGCACATTTTAAACATCTCTACTTCTTCATGATAACAATGCCACTTCCAGTGCCAATTGAAACTGAATCAGGTACCAGGGGCGTAACCTAAATGTTTTGTAAGGATTATCATATATTTTTATATTAAAAAAATTATTGGAATTGACAGTAAATAAAAAAATTATAAATGGATACCCACTTTTAAGATTAACGGTTGCTCTTATCCTTAATTATTTGTCCCTTTTCTCTAGAGCGACACCTTCCGCTAGATGTTTTTGGAGATGAATTACAAGGTTGCTAACCACTTTTTGAGCCTTATCGTAAACACTGCAAAACACCATGATGGATATTCCTGTTGCAGCTAATATCCGGTGATATTTAATGATTTTTAATTGGAATTTTTAAGCCATGTTTCGCATCGTAAATAAGATACATAAGAAATAAGATAAGAAAGTTGAACATACGTACTGCAATGGGAATGTTTATACAAGAACTAAAATAAAATAAGGAATAAAATAAGAGTTGGCCAACTTATAACTATTATTTTATTTAAAATGAATGTGCGCATTACTAGACAAAATTGTTTTGTGCCGTTCTATGCTAACTAACCTTCATCTTTCTTTTAAATTTCGTTATAATTTAAAAAAAATTAGTAGTTTCATTTGTTTTTTTGATTAAATAATTGTTCCGAATTAAAATCTAAATACAATGTGATTATTTTATATATTTTTGAAGTGCAGAACACAAATTAAAGAATAAATTGGCAATAAAAATGAACGTCATTGTCAAAAAAGCTGTTAATTTCATTGGTTGATTTTTAATTATTTAATTTAATTGATCTGTATAAACATGTCTCTTTTTGTCTTATTTTATTTTACTTACTGAATAAACCCATAAACAAAAAACCCTACCCTAACCACAACTAAACTAAAACTATTATAACCTAGACATTATTGTTACCCCCCATAAATTTAGCGTGTACTTCATTATAATCATCAAGCAATTGTCCTGTGTTGTTTTGGTTCTTATCCTACTTCGAACAATTTGATTTGCCTCTCGATGTGCCGTTCATTCCTAATTCTATTCTACTACTATTATTTTTGAATTTTGTTCTATTAGGTCAGCTGTGAGTGTTTGAAAGTTTGAGTTTTTTAAATTGGCAGTATTAATGTAAACATGTGTTTTATTTATGTAATATTTATAACACATATAACATATAAATTTTAGCTTTCTGCATTCCTTCTCTATATCTCTCACTCCTTAGTGCGGGCAATATGCTTAAAAAGGTACTGAACTGTTTTGTTTTTACCTATTTACATATGAATAAACCACTAATTTTAAAAATGCATTTAAAACTGTAACATTAAATGATAATAAAGGATTGTTGTATACGATATGGAAAAATATTTGCAGAACATAGGCATTTCAATGCAACTGAGTGACCATCTAAAAATAAGTGCTATGTTAATTGTTACCATAGGGGCTTTGAAAATAAAATAAATATTCATGAATTATAAAACATACCATTAACTCTAAAAAAATATTACAAATCTATTGTAATAAAGGTTTAAATAAACCACCTTGTTGTGCCTAACAGAAACAGATATAATCTCATACTGCCGAGTGGATTTGGTGTAATGTTGGCACAACGTTAAGATAATTTTCTCCCTTAAGTTAGGTTAGATTAAAACGGTGGTTCGTAGGGGACTTGGGTCGTTTGGCCCGTTGTAGTACCGTAATGGGCGGCAGTGCCATACCCATCTACCGTGAGAACCAGTTAAAGCTTTTAATGAAAAACTTAAGGTCTGTAATGCTAACTTAGCTAAGATCAGATAGATGTACCATGGTTTTCTCCCCTTGTTCATCGTGACAGCTTCTGTAGTAGTCGTGTCTTAACTCTGCGATTCCCAAGCACCTGCATGGGATCCACCTGCCCAGTGTCCTGTTATGGTCGTGTTCGCGTTTTCAATGGACTCCCTCGATAAAGTTAAAACATCATTAGTTCAACGTCAATTCAGTTTAGACCAAATCTGCTTCGATGATGTGCATATGGGTTTATTTTGCCACCTTAGGTTGGCTTTTTAAACTACTTTGTGTAGGAGGAGCCGACAGTTTGCAATCGCAGAGAAAAAAAGTATTTGGAGGTAAGCTGATGACCTGGGTGGCCATGTGATCATAACACATGTAGATATTAAAAGATCAAGAAACGTCGTTTGAAGAAATTGTACATGTATTGTAAGTTATAAACCATCCTGTTAAAACCAAATGTCCCCAAAATTAATAAAAAGTAACTGAACTGTCAGAATAAATTGATTTTGCAAAAGCTGTAGATAGGTTACTATAGATAAAGAAGGGACCTACAGAAGAAAACGATGACTCGTTTGTAAAAAAACATTATTTTCATTTTGCTTTACTATCACAGTTTTGCAAAATTCCATGTTTTACATGGCTTTTGTTTGGCACAACAAGGTGGTTTATTTGAACCTTTATAACATTAAATTTGTACTGTTATTTTAGAGTTCAAATTTTTAGTTTATTTTTTATAAGTTAATATTATGTTTTTGAAGTCGTAGTGGTGTAGTTAATTACTATTTATTATATTTTGTACTGGTTTATGGCTACCGTCAAAGTCGCTCAGTTGCATTGAAATGCCCTTGTTCCGCAAATATTTTTGCATATTTAATTTAATTAACTAAATATGAAAAGTTTTAATGTTTATGATAAATGGAAATACATTTTTGAGCAAACCCAAATAAGAATTTATCATATCAATATGCTTTTATTCTTGAAAAATTATATTTTAATTCTTTTCCAGGTTGTTACCACAATAGACCAGGTTAAGCGTGATGCAGAGGAGGCTGTTAAATCTTACAGAAATTCAGAAGAAAATCGAGCTCATGTATTAGAACAGCAACTTCAAGAGCATCAAGCTTCCCTTATTCTACTAAAGCATGAAAAAAAAGACAAAGAAGAGCAAATTCCCATTCTGCAGAAAGAACTAAAAAGGTTACAAACCAAACAAAAAGAAATGTTACAAGAAAATAACAGTCTTTCTTTAAAAGTACAACAGTTGGAAAAAGACAGATCGGAAAATGAACTGAAACTTAGCGAGTTAAGAGGTTGCGCTGATCAGCAAAAACAAGATGTGGTTGATTTACAAACCAAAACAGTGCAGTTAGAACAATTAAAGCTTCAATTAAAGCATGAACAAGACCAGATGGCTGCTTGTAATGAACAAATGGGTCTACTAAAACAAAGAAATTTAGATTTAGAGTCTGACATGGAAACCTGTAGAGCTAGAGAGGCAGAATTATTATTGTTTACACAACAATTGACTGACAAGAATGTAAGGCTACAGTCTGAATTTACTTCCATGGAAACTAGGGTGCAACAGTTGACTTGTGAGCAAACACTTCTAAAAAGACAAGTAAAAGAACAAGGAACTAAAGCTAATATATTTTCTACAAAGTTGAATGAAGAAAGGCAAAAGTATAAAGAAGAACATGAAGATTTGGCAAAAAAATGTATGGAAAAATCAAAATTATGTGATCAGTATAAGCAGGAGGCTATAGATCAGAAATCGGAAAATATTCTAATAAAGAGAAAGTATGACATGTCATTAAGGGAGATAAATAGGGAGCTGCAACATTACCATAAAAAACTAGAAAAATTTGAAGACCTTGAAAAGTCTAGTAATAGTAGTTCCAATTCTTCTTTAAATGCTAGTGAACGTTCTGTAGATAGACCCATTAACAACACAATTGATCAGCAAACTTTAATAGAACATATTGTGAAGTTACAAAAGATTAGCGCCAAGAAATCGGAAAAAATCGATTTTTTAGAAGAACATGTAAATACTTTGTTTTTAGAGCTCCAGAAAAAATCCAAGTTACTTCAAAATAATATGTTAAGGGAACAAAAGTCTTCGAATTCAAACAAAAAAGACAGTATTAAAGTTAAGTAATTAATTTGCTTATAACATTTTATTGTTACGTTATAAATATAACAAAAATATTTTTACTTGTTGTGACTGATCGATCAGTAATGTATACTAGTCAATAAAATAAAATACAATTCTGATTTAAAGTTAACATTTTTTGTAACCTTTTCAGTTTGAGTATTTCTAAGTTAAACTGTACATCGTGTTCCTTATTTACTTGCCCAAAAAGAGTAGGTGCGGTCAAAACAATGCCAAACTTTTAACATACGTATTTTTTACCTACAAAATACTTTCAAATATTACAAATCACAAACTGAAAGCATACACAGGAAAAACGGGTGGGGCTGTGTCGGAGCACACGGCAGTTGGTTTAACGTGAAACTTTTATGTCAGCAGGTCGCTTTTAGTGTTAAAGATTAAAATATGTATGGATTGTATCATCATTTGTTATGTCCATTGGTATAGTACAGCATCTGTAGATGTGGTCACGGTGTCGGTGTTGTAATTACTAAGCGTGCTGTGGCAGCTTCTACAGATGTGTTGGTGGTATCTTCAATAACTAGGCTTTGACAGCTTTGAAAGTAAAATCCAAAGGTGAAGAATTCAACATAAAGAAAGGAGTTAAGCAAGTAGATTTAATTTCTTCAATACTGTACAGAACAAAGAAAAGTCCAATAAAACCTTAAAGAGATTAACGACGTGGGTTACATTAAGAACGAGAGCAAGAGTGAGGCCACTTTAGATGATGGCATCAAGTAGAGGACAATATAAAATCATTGAAAATCAGAAACTGGAAAACAAATTACAAAGACAGAAGAAAATGAAAAACCATAAAAAAAGAAGCCAGGACAGATAAAAGATGTAAGAGGATCAGTACAGCTAATTTTTTGAGCTAGACATAATCCCTCGGGATTGAACGGCCATGATGATTTATTTAATCTACTTTCCTTAAAAAGTACGAGAACACCAAGTTAAAAAAGAAAACTGATTCAATAATATGTATTACCTAGATTTCTTACGACTTCTCTGCATCATTTGCGCATTCTAAGAATTAAGTGATCGATATCTTGTTATCTCCTTCCAAGCATCTCTAAGCGCATACGAAAGGACTGTTCTTTGAAGAATAATCCACGTGTGCTCAATAGGATGAAGGTCTGTGGACTGTTGAGGCCATTGTAACACATCGATATTAGGTTTGTTTCCACAGCAGTCAGAGACAGTCTGTGAATTGTGCGCAGTATATTCAAAGGAACGCTTTTAAATATACATTTCAACTCTGGACGTATAATCTGGCTTTTTCATGAACAAAGTTGGGACCAAAAACTGCTGCCTATGTAACAATAACCGGTACCCGTATCTGATCGGGATGCGATCTACCAATCAAAATTTTTCCAACAGAATGAGATCGGTTTTTTCCAGGACCAGGCCAAAATTGTTCCCGTTCAAAAAAAATGCACTTCCTAACGGTTTACATTGTTAGGTTCTGTCCTTACACGAAGTCCGGATTAGTTTTAAACAGGGATTCATCAGTGAAAAGCGTGAGTGCCCAATTTTAATTTGGCTCTAAATAATGTTCCTTTAACCACAAAAGTCGTGCTCCTCGATTACCCCATGAAATTCGTTTTCATTCATTTGCAGCATTTAAGTATAGTGATTTTAAATAATTAAAAAAAATACAAGGTGATAAAATACTGGACAACGAGAATGCCATTTCTGGCTTTCTATAAGACCAGTGTGCTTAAACTGTCTATATTAATTCTACTCGAGTTTATACCAAATTTTGCCTCCTCCTGACCCCCAAAAGAAAATAAAAAAAAAGTTAAATTTTATTTATACTTGACACAAAAAAATTTGTATTTTATATATTAACTTACGTTGTTGTGGATCAAAAACAAAACAAAAAATAAAAAAAATTCGATGTTATTTCTGTTCAAAAAGTTGGTTGGCGCGGATATTTGTTCATAGTGTCATAAAAAAATGCATTTGGATAATAATGAGTAATTTGACGCCAAAACAAGCAGCCAAAATTGTGGCCTTATAGTAAGTATATATCTCAAGTGACTAACCAATGAAACTAGGGGTTATAATAGAAGTCTAGTCCAAGGACTGATAAGAACAGGTTAAGGGAAATCTCGACGCGCCGGCAAGGAACAGGGAGGTTTCTAGAAGAGGGTTGTTGAAGGATGTATGTTGATGTCGATTTCTGCCTCTGTTGAATCTCGCCGTGCCTCGGTTCGATGTTAATCTTCGATAGCTTGGATTGGCTGGTTCGTAATTCTTTTTGCTGTACCTAGGCTTTTCTGGATTTACCGCCGTGAATATCTTGATAACGTAAATTAATCTACACTTCTTGTTTGATACTATATTGTAAAATGTGTACAATGAACTTACAGTTAAGAACATATTGTCTCTTTAGAAAATTTTCACTGGTTGATGGCTTTTTAACTTAATTGATTAAATCTAATTATATTGCTTGTAAATTTTTTACCACGTGGTGTTTTAAAGCTAACTTGCTTGTTCTCTCTACGAAGACGATGGACGAAGACACCAAGCGGAAGTGGTCAAAATAGTTTAGTAATAGCAGCGCTGATGTTAGCGTTTCTAATTGGTTTTGCTTGTGACTTTATGTATGATTGGTTGCATTAGCAAAGCGCTTAACCTCAGGAAACCGAGTGAATAATTGGTTGCATAAAACACGCGTCTATAATGAGGTTTTTAAATCAAGGAATGGATTGAAGGACATTTTACAGTTGAAAAATACGGAATTTTTAACAGGAACTTGAAATTAAAGCCAAAATCCACGTTACTGCACTATTGTTAACCAGAGCACACCGTGTGGCACAGTTAAGATTGGGCTATCCTTTTTACAGATGAGTCCAGATTTGCACAGTGCACGACAAGATCAGCTAGGAATTGTGGCGGAGGCCCCATTATGGTATGAAAAGGTATCTGTATAGAAGGTTACACAGAGCTGACCGTATTTCTTAGGGGATCCCTGTAAGCTGATTGGCATATTAGAGAGGTTCTTAAAGAAAATGGGCATCATTTGTTCCTGTTATTGGTGTGAATTTTGTTACCATGCATGAGAACGCTCCGTATGTTGCTAAATAACAATCGAATATTTAAGTTTTAAAGCGGCCAACAGTAAATGCAGACTTAAAGCCTAGAAGCCTAGAACCAGAGTCTTTTTTAAGATAAGCGAGGCTATAGGCCAAAATACTAGCTGGGGTCTAACAAGCTAAAAATAGAGATTTTTTATCCGGTAATCGATTCACTTTGTTCCAATTTGAGAACTGGATGATTTCAAATTTTTTACTAGTCTACCAAAACTCGAATAAAAAGAAATAAAAGGAAGCTGTGAAAAGCTTAGCAGAAAATACGATCAAGACATTTCGGCAGATAGCTTAATATCGGAATGTTTACATTATAAGCATTACCTTCTTGAAACAAGAAAAAGTAAGTATTATTTATTCCAGACTAATACAATTGAAAAAAGATTTTCTTACTTCCTTTCTCCCGAATATTGAAATTAGTCTGCAAATATTCCTTACATTTATAACTAATTGCGCTGGTGAACGTTCAATTTATCGGTTGAAATTAATAAAATCAGACCATAGAAGTACCATGATCAGTGACAGATTTACCAGCAGGCTGAGTAGGCTGGAGCCTAGAGCGGCAGATTTTAGGGGTGGCAAATATTTGGAAACTGATTTTTTTAAAAGGTCTTGTTAGAAACTTTCATAACTTAATTGAATTCTCTCTTTTTTTAACTATTTGCAATCCTAATAATTACGTTTACCGAATGTACACTATTGTGTAAGAAGCATACATTACCCCGCTTTCTCAGTTGTACATGATGAGCTTTGATTAGCTTAGAAATATACCCAAAAAATATTTCTTGTGCAATTTCAAACAAATTTTTGGAATGTAAAAATAATCTAGGAACTGACATTTGTAGAGGTTAGGGCGGCAAAAATTTAACAGCCTACACTTGGGAAATGTGTCAATCCGCCACTGACAATGATACAGTCACGATTAAACTACCTAAATTTAATAAGCATAGAATCTAATTTACTAAATACGATTGACTTTGATGAGCTCATAGCTGGTTTCTCAGCCAATAAATCACAAAAAAAATTTTTAAAGTCTGTGTATTATAGTTTATTACCTATGTTACAAAAATAAAATAAACAATTTTTTTAAAATGTTTCTATTTTGCGGGTGGCACTGCCTAAAATTGCGCATAAGAGATATTAGACCCAAAAGGGGCATTACCAGATATTACAAATCGTTTATATTGTCCAAAGATTTGTTTTTTCCATAATTTTTTTATTTTCAATAACCATACATCTGTTAAACTTTATTAATATTAAAAAAATATAAATAGGTAAATATGCGATACTTTTTGTGACGGGTGTAGGTATATTATTTAGTCAAAACTTTATATATATATATATATATATATATATATATATATATATATATATATTATAAGTTTTGACAAAGTACTGAAATCCTGTATAAAAAGCAACAACAATGTCTATTAGAGAATCGTGTGAATTTTATTTATTAAATACGGTTGGAAATTTTATTGCAGTAAACAAGTAGGTAGTTTTTTCTTGCTTTTTTTAGTATAAAAACGCGTTTGCCATTTCCTGTTATGATTACACTTGTCAATTTAGGAATTTGTGTACAAAATTCTTTGTTAAATTAGTTGGGCGAGGATATGCATTTATTTCCATCTACAAAATATAGTAGTGTGTTGGATAATGACTAATTTTTTAAAGACACTAAGTTAGATTCGGTTAAGTGTTAAACAGTGGACGTAGTGGTACTGTATGTAAGTATTCTCAATTGTTTTAAATCTGTCAATACACATGGCATCAATAATTTGATTTAATTTATTAGTAGCTAGTAAATAATAAAAGGTATTTATTTTTCTGGTGGCACAAAATTTGTGCAGGTTTATTTATTGATTAGCAGTATATAGGGTGATTCAGTAGTAATTAAATGACGCGTTTGAGAAGTTTTCATTATGAATGAATGCTATGTTTAAAGATAGTATTTATAATTTTTAATTTACAGTCCTTTAGTAAGTACATAAATAAATATATGAAATTTAGATATTATCAAAAAAAAATAAAAAATCATTTAAAAACTATAACTACCAAGAAGATTTCAGCAAAGCATATAGTTAAAATACAAAGTATAATAATAGGTATTGTTTTCTTTTGTAGCATAAAATTGATACAGGCTTATTTATTGATTAGCAGTATATAGGGTGATACATAAATAATTAAATGTTTTGAGAAATTTTTATTATGAATGAGAGCTACGTTTGAAAGATGGTAGGTATTTATAATTTTCAATTTACTGTTCTTTAAAAAGTCAGACAAATAGGATCATATAATCATATAAAATATAAGTATATATAGGTACCTATATTTCAATTAAATAGTGTAAAATGAAAAATTACCCTATTATTTCGATTCTATATCTATTCTCTTACAAATGTTGTCCAGATATTCCTGGGACATTCTCTCATTAGAATCTACATTTTTACAGGTCAATACAAGTTCTGGTATATTAGTCATCATTACCCTCGTTGTCATTACAAAGCCCACCAGCAGGGTCCATTATATAAAACAGGGAAGAGAGTCTCCCTTCTCTGTATAATCTAAAAAATCTACTAACGAGAATAGGCTAAGATCTGTCATCATTGCACATATCGAATGTTTTAACCTAACCTAACTATTTTTGCGATTGTGTAAATATATAAATCGCGCAGTATATTAGACGTCGTTAAAAAACTACAATGGTATTTTAAAATAAGCAGGTTTATACACTTACGTTTTTATAATTTAAACAAATGGTTAGGTGTGATATAAGTTCTATGTTACGTTTTTAATATAGAAAAAAATGTGACTTACCGGTAATGATGTTTGCGTGGGCACCTGTGAACGATTAACATTTTAATTTATATCATACATATATTTATTCATATTTTGCACCTAGCTTATATTAAATTTTAAAACAGTTTTAATTTAATAAGTAATGTAGGTACCTTTTATCACACTATAAAACATGTACTAAAAATAAATGTTCTTCATTACCTACTGATTACATTAAAAAATATTGAAATTACAATTAGTTAGGTAATAATATATAATTGATATATTATCTCGCTTACTTAAGAGCAATTATCTCTGCTAAGTACATAAGATGTAATCATTTTAGACACTTCAAATTTTTTAAACAACTGCAAGGTCATTGATAAATAAAAGAAAATAGCCGGGATTAAAAATGTGTATTAAGTGCTGCCTAACCTACCTGAAGTAAATTTGTATATTGTTGTGTGCTTTCATTAGGTTGTTTTTTAAAAAAAGAGAAAGCCTGCACTTAATTTTTGAAATTACATTTTATTACTTTTTTACAAAGGCTGTATTCTATAAAAAAGTTTTCAACATATTGTTACGATATTTACTCTTTGGGTTCGGTGATTCTAAACACTACAATAACTAAACAATTTTTATTCTAATATTTCTACTCAATGAATTTTACTTTTCAAATCACTTAGATATTCACAACTGTATAACACTTTATAATTACTTCAAATACTCGACTTTAAACGAAAACTTCGATCTGTGATTTTTTTATATATCTGTAAGCCAATGTTCTCGACAAATCGATGCATTTCTGGGCATTTTGCGAATTTATTGGACTTTTCGAGAAGCATCCAATGTCTTCTATTATGCCTGCGGTTATCATGCATTTTTTTCCTCGTTGTGGTCGGCGCGCTGTCGCCTCAAGGCGACAGTGGACAGAGGCGGACTAGTGGACGACTTTCATCTTGGCTCTGGAACTGCGTTGGATTCTATAAACCATATAATTTATTTTTTTTTTCACCTTATTTGATCCTTACCAAGATGGTGTCAACTTGGGAGATACACCTTTTTTTCGTTGTGGATTATACAACCATACTCGATTTCCTTACTTGAATCCCTTTAAAATTGGTCATAGAGAGCCTTCATTTTATTACTTGCTAACCTCAATCTCTTCCTAGCCGTTTCATGGATTTTGAATAAGCTCTCCTGTAACTTATCTGCATAATCTTGACCTTCTTTCTCTTCGGCACTTGGTGACCCGAACACCAAATCATTGCCCTGTGAAGCTCCCTTCCAAAAACTATGCTGGCTGGAGTAAGTTTTGAAGAATCATGAACTGCTACTCTATATGCCATCAGGAATAATGGAAGATATTGATCCCAGTCTTTCTGATGCTCTTCAACTACTTTGGGTAGATGTTCTTACATAGTCCGATTAAACTTTCAACCATGCCGTCTGACTGTGGATGTAGTGGAGTAGACCTGCTTTGCTGATTCCCATCAATTTGCAAACTTTCTTGAATAAGTTCAATTCGAAATTCCTTTCTTGATCGGATTGTAGCTCCATAGGTACTCCGAATCATAAGAAATTGTTTTCTACCGGGTCTCTTGCAACTGTAGATGCTTCTTGCTTAGGCAGGGCTTCAAGTCATTTACTAAGGTAATCCATAGCAACCAGTATGTATTTGTTGGCGTCATTTGTCATTGGTAATGGCCCAGCTTCGTCGATGGCAATTTTTTTAAAAGGAGAACCTACGTACTTTCCATTTTGTCTCTAGATCTTGTTTTAGGGCCTTTGCTTGCTTCACAAACTGGGCATCTTCTAAACCAACTTTCTACATCGCCGCAATATTGGATCCAATAGAACTTTTGTCTTATTTTGTCCAGAGTTTTATTAATTCCTACATGACCATCTGATTTTCCTCTATGTACTTCATTAATTCTTGTCTTGGGCACAACCAGTTGGTAAGTTGTTTTCTTGTCATCGGCCGACTCTTAAACTCGTTTCAGTAATCCATTCTTTAAAATAAGGAAATTACACTGTTTCCACATGACTTTGAATGTTGGTGCCCGGTCGGAGATGTCCTTCCAAGTAGGTCTCTCGGCTGCACTTTCCTTCCAACAAAAAAAGTTCACAATGTTGGGATCACTCTCTTAATCTTGTCTCAGATGGGCTGGTGGCCATTCATCGTCAGTTGTCAGTCTCATTTGTCTTATATCGGCAATTCCTTCGTGACTTTCGACCTGCACAAAATGCTTGCAGTTATCAGCACAAGGACTTCTGGACAAGGCATCTGTGTTGTTATGTAATCGTCCTGGCCGATGTTTGATCTTAAAATGGTACTGGTTTAACTTTTAAAACTACCTTGCTACCTTACCCTTAGGGTTCTTCATATTCAGTAGCTGCATGGTCCGCTATTATGAGAATCTTCCTTCCGTAAAGACTGCGCTTTGACGATCAGTAGCAGTTCTTTCCTGGTGACGCAGTAGTTCCTCCCAGGTTTGCTTATCATTTTGCTGTAGTACTCTATTACCTTTTCTTGGCCATATTGCACTTGTGATAATACGGCTCCAATTGCTTTGTTACTTGCACCTGTGTCTAGTTTTAATAGGCCTTTATTTTGTGGAAAGCCCAAAATTGGACTGGAACATAGAGCAGCTTTCAGTTTCTTGAATGCTCTTTCACAATCGCTAGACCAGATGAAGTTGACTCTGTCTTCTGTCAACTTGTACAGGGGTGCAGCAATATCAGCAAATCCTTTCACAAAACGCCGGTAATAGGTACACAGTCATAAGAAGCTCCTCACTTTATGTATATCTTTTGGTCTTGGCCAGTCTCGAATCGCCTTGATCTTTTTCCATTTGTTTGGATGCCTGCTAATGATACTGTGTGGCCCAGAAAATTCACTTCTTTTTGGAACAAGGATTAGCTTTGAATGCATTACATAGTCCAAAGGGCATCACATTCAACTGGTAGAGTCCATTTTCAGTTGAAAAAGCAGTCTTCTCTTTGTCATCTTCATGTATGCCCACTTGCGAATACCTGCTCTTAAAATCCAGTGTCAAGAACCAACGTGACCCTGTCAATGTTGTCAAAGTGTCGTCAATCCTGGGTAATGGGTAGCTGTCCTGCTTCGTGACATCATTAAAGTTTTTGTAGTTCACACAGAACCTTGTGAATTTATCCTTTTAGGAAACCAACAAGAGAGAGTACAAATACCTGGGTACTATGTTGAACTAGACTGGAGGACACTCGCGAGAAATAAGATGCAGAATAGGTCAGGCTAGAGCTGCGTTTACAAACATGAGGAAAATATTCTGCACTAGAGACCTAAATATTAGACTTAAGATCAGACTTGCCAAATGTTATGTTTTTTCAATACTTCGCTATGGAATGGAGTCGTGGACAACGAAGAAAGATGACTTAAATAGACTCTAAGCTTTCGAAATGTGGGTCTACAGACGGATACTCAGGGTTTCTTGGACAGAACGGGTAACAAACGCAGAGATATTAAGGCGAGTAGGTAAAAAGGCAAAAATAGTAAACACAATAAAAATAGGAAAACTTGCTTATCTGGGTCATGTTATGCGCGGAAAGAGATACCGCATGTTACAGCTAATAATACAAGGAAAAAAATGTTCTCCAATGGTGAGACTATCCATTGTTCTTCTTATTCTGATGACATGAATGACCCTTGGGGCTTTGGTATTGCTAGCCAGCATGCGCTCCAATATACTGACTAATCATAGTTTTTTGGTGCAGTTCTGAGGACTCACTAGATGACCTGGACCTCGTGAGGTGAGTGGAAACGTGATTATGTTCTCGCAGGTGAGTTTGATCGTGGTGGTACTTACACTCTGCAATCCTTAATAAAGTCTCCAGTTTTTTCACACCGGTAACAGGTTCGTTTCCGGTGGTTACCAATACCATTTATCATAGACTTGATTTTCTTCAAATTTTTTTCCAAAGGGCCCAATGGCTGTGTCGCTTTGATGGTCTGGTTTTCTTTGATTGACATTGCTTGCACTTTCGGCCTTAAAGTATTAAAGGCCGCCACCACTTTCTATGATTGTACCAAAGCTTCACCACTTCTATTGAAGTTTGTTAGTCGAAGAATCCTCCGATTTTTTGGATCTCTAAGTCCATTAATAAATAGCTGGATGGCCAGTTGCCCTCTGAAGTTATCCGGTGCCTGTGGGTATGCTAACTGGATCAGCTCCCTTATATTTGTCTCGAACTCATGCAGACTTTCACCAGATCTCTGCACCCGTGTTTTCATCTGTGCCCGGTATGCTTAATGTTGATCGTCATACCTTAACTCAAGTGCGGCCAGAAGATCTCCATATTTTTTGTGTTGATCGACAGGGATTGTCTGCAGCATTCCAAAGCTTGTCCTTTCAAGGCCACTATGAGTGTGGTAGTCTTCTCTTTATTGTTCCACCCATTAGACGAGGCCGCAGCTTCGAACTCTCTGCGATACATGGATCAAAAACAATTAAAAACTGGAACTATAAATACTGGTTTATTATAAAAAGAACTATTTACAAATTCCTAAAAAAAAATTAAAATAAAATCAAATGAACAAGTTCAAAATTATAAGAAACAAAAAAAAAATCGAATCGGTCGAATAGACGAAAATTCCGGAAAAAATCCGAAACGCAGAAGGGTGAAAATCCAAAATCTGAATGTGAATGACAAATATTCCAATGTCTGAACGGCGAAAAATCTAAATGTCTGAGCAGAAATAATCCAAATTTGGACGGCGAAAATCTAAAAAGTAGGTCCAAAATGGTTCGGAAAGGTAAAAAGTTGGCGACATGTCGGCAAAGAGTCGAAACATAAGTGAATAACAAAAAACAACAAGTCCTTTGGTATTAAAAATTTAAACAAAGTTGAAACGAACCAAAAAACTTGCAGTCAATGCCGAATTACACACATAAAAGCAATTTTAACAAATAAATAAAAGTAGACATTATTTCCCCAATGAAAACGTACAGCATATGGCTTTGAAAATAGTGCGATTATGTTATTTTTGGAAAAATAATATAAAAATAATTTAAATAAAACAAACTCACCAATTATATCCCAAATCTACTACATTAAATTCACAATATAATTATTATCGACTTGTTAAACTGAGCCTATAGCTTACCAATACGCACTTTTTAATAAAAATTTGTATAAGACACTATCGCGTACTATCAATAAGAACACAACTAATGATGGCCTTGGAACCAGAATAAATTCGTTAATATACCCGTAACGGCTCTAATAATTTTCTATCACAGTCGTTAGGAAAATTCCCTTTACACGAAACACGCTTTTTTCCTAATTATAGAGACCAGAAATGCACAAAACACGTGGTGGTCATTAACAAAATTGGAAATATACCTGAAGTAGTGGGTAAATTTTTAAATCTAGAGGATTCTGAAAAATACAGTGGGCACTCATTTCGCCGCTCTTCTGCTACTATATTAGTAGATACAGAAGGATATCTAACTTCTCTGAAAAGACATCGAGGTTGGAAATGGTCCAAAGTCGCAGAAGAATATGTTGACGATTCTGCTACTAACAGGTTAAATATTGCCAATAAAATTATAGGTGCCATCAGCAGTACTTCGAAAGCCGTCACTCTGCCTCTTCGAGAAAGTGACATCGAGTCTGCTACTGTACATACTGTACAAATAACAGAGATAAATCTATCTAACTTCACATTGCAAACTCCACTAAAATTGTAAACTAATTGTAATAAAAATAACATTACCTTTAATTTCTGTAATTCTAAGTAGTAATCCTATTTAATTATTACTTTTCTTTGTAAAAATTTCAAATTAAAGTAAAAAATATTCTATTTTTTTTTGCAATCATGCATTAATCTGTAGTCGTCGGAAAAAAAGTGTACATTAATTGAGTGGAAAAAGCCATTTAACACTCGTTGAATTGTCGCACTCGTGTAAAATGGGTCACTTTCCACACTAGTAATGTAATATACTATTTATAAGCTGGCTTATGCGTATTAATTAATGTATATAATTTAGCTTTAAAAGCATTAGCTTCATATGAAATACCTCGTTTCATTAGCCATTACTACTTCGCTGTTTTTTCCACGAAATTTCTAAAAAAAGATTCTTGCATAAATCACTACAATGAGTTTTCCAAATGAGTGTGTTATTAAGATGCAATCTTAATCATTTTACACTGGCATCTTCCTTTGCAATATCGGTTATTTTGGTGAATGTTATTTTTTTAGTTTTATTTATATTAAGACACAAGACATTTGCATTAAAATATTGTTCACCTTGAGCCATTGTCTCTGATGACATCGCTGATTTTAAAAAAATCAGCTAATTTCGCTGTATCTCACCTATATTATAGGTTCATGTGGGTCGATTATGTATAAATCCATCCGAAGTTACCACCTATGGACCAGTTTCGGGGTGTATTGCCCCTCATCAGCATAGGGCAGGTCTACCTCGACTGGACACATCAACAGCTTCGACTCCTACAAAGTATACATGAAGTGCTACGCGAAAAGCGCCAGTCACGACATCTATACTTTTTAACAAGCACCACCCGGTGAATAGCTTCTGCGAAGAAGTATTGTAATCTGCAAAATTTATAGAAAACTTTAATATTATTATAGTAGAAAACTATAAACATTTTTCGACAGCGTGAATAGATGTGAAAAATGTATAACTGATTTTTAAAAAATCAGCTAATTTCGCTGTATCTCACCTATATTATAGGTTTATGTGGTTACTTCGGATGTATAAATCTAATAGTTCCTTCTCTTACTTAACAAGCATCTGCATAGGCAAAACGCGGGAACATAACATAATTAAAAATATTTTGGCAAATACACCCAATGCTAAGTTGTAATAACTTTTGTAGATTAAGTTTGCTTCTGTTTCTTTTTTTTTATAATAAATAAGCAATATTTTCACATAGGTAAAGCATTTTTTTTTAATATTATTTTTAAAACTTAATTATATTTACAAATAATATCTTATAGACCCATATTTTGAAACATATTATAATAATCAGAAATTGGCTAAAAATTCTTTTAGTCCTATACAAATATTTATATTTAAATGTAAATTTTTATACTTACAAAAATGTAAGCACTTTGAAAAATTAGAAATAAGTCAAAGCAATTTCTAATCTGCATTATTAATTTCGCGTTGAATTGCGCGAGGAATTGTCTGCGATATAGCAGACATGCATGTAACGGGTGCCAATGTGTTTCAACACGAGTAAGTGAAAAAATGTGCTGCGCTGTATACCCTGTATATTCGGAATCTATGTAAAATGTTTGACTTATCGAGATATTAATTAATGTATACATCCCCTAGACCAAATAAATAATATCTTGATGTGGTGGTTGTTAGGAGTGATATGTTGAAAACTTTTTGACAGGGTTTGTACAAAAGTAATAAAAATTTCAACTTATAAAATTTCAAAATGTTATTTTTGAAAGAACTACCAAGGTATTAGTTTACTCAGCATAGTCGGCAAACTTAATGCAAAGATAATGATTAAAAGAGTGACGAATGAAACTGAGAAGATTATATGGGGTATTTTCATTACAAGGTATAGCCAAAAAATTCTTGGCTAAAAGTCAGAAGGTCTATTGCGCTTTTATAGACTTGGAAAAGGCCTATGATAGAGAGGTAAGGAATTAATTGTGGTCGACATTGTCTATGTATGGTGTGAACGGTAGTTTAATACGAGCATTGAAATCACTTTACGAGAATTCCACTGCTTGTGTCAGGATAAACGGAGCTTGCACGGAATGGTTAAACATCGAAAATGGTGTGAGACAGGGATGTGTGGCTTCGCCATGGCTGTTTAATTTATACATAGACAATTGTTTAAAAGATTTGAAAGAGAGTGCGTATGAATTGAAAATAAATGATTTGATCGTCAAATGCCTTCTTTACGCCGATAATCAAGTCATATTAGCGTCATCTGAAGAGGAGTTGCAGGCGATGGTTAATGTTATGCATGATGCCCTGAAAATAAATGTAAGCAAAACGAAAGTAATTATTTTTAAAAGAGAAGAAAAAAAGAGTCAAATCAAGAACCTCTTTCCTGATTGCATTTATAAAGGTGGGTTTATTTCTTCTGTTAATAATATCGATGTTGTTAGCCGAAAAATATTCCAGAAGATACTCACCCCGTACGTTTGTGTCTGTGCTTTTCCATATCAAGTGGTGGGCGTTTGCATCGCAGCATAGAATGAAATGCCTGTTTTCTTTTTTGCACCATCTGATGAGGCTTTGAACTTTCTCTGGCGGAGGGTGCATTATGGAGTCCCCTGGGAAGTAGGCCGAGGCAAAAACCAACTACCACTTGCCTACTGCAGTTGGCACTTTCACTATGGCGGTTGCCAAATCTCCAGTGATGAACTCTGGAACAGGAAAAAATTTAATATTAGGTGCGAGCAATACGGCTGCTCGTGTTTTTTGTGAGAAGTACAGTAAAGTAACTTACACGATCTAATGTTGAGTCCTTTAACCCGTCCTCTATTTATCCAGTGCTCTTGGAGTAGCCCTACATAGATGTTGTCTTCATTAAACCTTCTTCTAAGCACACTCGTGGCTGCTTTTGAGTGTTGGAGGTTTACCTGTAGGCAGTTGAGATTCCTAGGCATCTCCTTACCTTCGGTAACCAGGTTCTAAGGAGTCAAGTGTGGCCGATTTGGTTTTGCCACCACTTGCCCTGAGGGTTGTGTGACCAAACTTGTAGTTGATCACAAACCCACTTTTTTTTAACTTTTCGGCTGATTGGATGTCAACCGAAATTGTAAAAAGTACGGATGTTCTCTTCAGTACCCTCCAGGTGGTTGCTTTGAGGCATTTGTTCTGAGCCTCTATTAAACCAAGGATTTTTTCCGTGGAATATTCCTGGCTGCCTAGTAGGTACGCCACCAAGATTTCATTGTGAGGCATTGCTGCCTCCTCAACGACCCTCAGCATTGCACCCTACCAGGGTGTTATATCCCCAATGGTATTTTTCAGCCACTGCACGGTGGCGTTATTGGCACACATTAGGGCTAACCAACCAGGTCTATTATGGGAGCTATGAAAGTAAGAATTTATGACGGCCTTTTCTCTCAGCTCGATTATTTTGTCCAGAATTGCCTTTTTTACGGTTTCAATTTGTTCCGTTGTCAGGAGCATCTCCGGATTGTTGGTCGGCAGTATGCCCACTGCCGGAAATGAGCAGGTCAGCTTCGGATTCAGGACATTTCGTCGTCTGTGTTTTTTGGGGAGTTTTCCTGACCCTGGTTTTTCTTGTTGTATCTATATATGGTCCCACGAGAAGCTAAGGAAAGACGGTCACCTACAACAGAGCCCCGCATACCGCAAGAAGGCAAGCCCCTTCACGCTGTAGTTCCTGGTATTTCCGTTGGGGTGGCATTTGGTTAGAAAATAGTAGAACCACAAGTGATCCTGCTATTTCCGTATCCAGCGGTGCTACGTGGAAGCAGTCACCCGATGGCTGGTTTTACCCATCGTTTCAAGGCCCCAACTTATATGCATGCAATAAATTACAAACCACAAGCTAAGCAGTGAGACAATGGCCAAAAGCAACCAACCCCGCCGATTGATACTGGGCAAGCTTATCTGATTCGACAACCACCAAGACGACTACCATTTGCGAAAAAACAAGAGGTGGAAAAGCTGGTTGTTAAAATGATGGAAGATAAAGTGATTCAGGAATCAGCAAGCTCTTGGTCTGCGCTGGTTGTGTTGGTTTCCTAAAATGATGGATCCACAAAGTTCTGTGTGGACTACAGAAAATTGATTGAAGAAGGACAGCTACCCATTACCTTGGATTGACGACACTTTTACAACATTGGCAGAGTTACGTTGGTTCTTAACACTGGATTTGAAGAGCAGGTATTGGCAAGTGGGCATACATGAAGATGAAAAAGAGAAGACTGCTTTTTTAACTGGAAATAGACTGTACCAGTTTAATATGATGCCCTTTGGATTATATAATGCCCCAGCAACATTCGAAAGACCAATGGAATTAACACTACATGGGCTTACGTGGAAAACTTGTCTGGTATATCTCGACGACGTTTTGGTCATGGGCAAAACTTTTGATGAACATCTGGAAAATTTGCGAAAATTTTTCCGAAGGTTCAGGAATGCCAACCTTATGCTAAATCTTAAGAGTTGATTCTTGTTCCAGAAAGAAGTGGATTTTTTGGGCCACACAGTATCATCAGCAGGCATTCAAGCAAATGAGAAGAAGATCAAAGCCATTCGAGACTGGCTAATACCAAAAGATAAACATGAAGTGAGGAGCTTCTTGAGCCTGTGTACCTATTACCGGCGTTTTGTGAAAGGATTTGCTAATATTGCTGCACCCCTGCACAAGATGACAAAAAAACCGAGTCAACTCTATCTGGTCTAACGATTGTAAAGGAGCTTTCAGCGCCAAGTTAATTTTTAAAATAATTATAAAGCGTTATAAAGAGATTGTATAGAGTTTGTAATTATCTAAGTGATTTAGAAAGTAAAAAATTATTGTATAGAAATATTAGAATAAAATGTTTATTTATTGTACTGAGTGTTTAAAAGAATCGAACCCAAGAGTAAATATCATAATAATATGCCAATTATGGGTTTGTTGCTAGGGAAATATTGATAATGATATTACTTCAGTTAGCAAATATAGTACAATATGCAAATTGGGCTTGCTCAATTTCATTTAAGAACTTCTTTTCAGATGTTTTCTATCGTTTTTCTTTTTTTTATAGTAGAGCTGAGACATCGAGTTTTGCTCACCATGTACATTGTAGTAGGAGGTAATATCTATTACTAAAACGCATTTGTTTGAAACATTAGGGATAAATTTGTATTTTAACCTACGGAGTTCATTTCGTTGTGGTAGTATGTATGAGATATGTATGAGACGTCTTCCTTTTGACACCGAAGGTTTTAAACATTTATTTTTGCCATTGTCCCACATCTTTGATACCGTATGGTGGATGTAGGTTTTATGGCAATATATTATGGTTTGTCCTTCCTGATATTTTTTTAATTTTCGTAGGTTAATATTAAATGCATATAGGTTTAATGTCAAATTTCTCGATCAACACTTTTTTGTTGTCTTCTGCTTTTCTTTACGTGAATCCCATTTTTTAACTAACTAACTAAACATTGGGTCTAAAGATATTCTATCTTCATTAATAATCCTTCAAACCAATACCTCGAGTTTTTGTAAACGTGAAATATTACGTGGCCATAAATCTGGATTAAGTGAAAGTGAAGTGAAGTTAAGTGAAAGTATTTTCGTAAAAATTTAATGACATTAATCGACATCCAAATGGTACGCAGGGTTAACACCTACAGTTAGGACATGCGAAAGAACAATGATCTAGAGGTACATTTAAAGTTTTGGATGATTCACTTGAGTTTAAAGAAGACTCCTCTTCCTCCTCCTCTCTCCATTGAATATATTTAAGGTGGTCTCTAAAGAACTGTTCTCTGTTGTATTTTAAATATATTTTCATCCACATTCATTGATCCTATGGAATTCGTTAGTTTTGGTGGCCTCATTAAATTTGTTACAATATTTTACTTGAATGCCAATCTGAATAACAGTTGAATTTCTATGATTTTTAAATTATTTTAATTGATAAGTTTTATTTATTCCGTTTTACTATCAATTATATTTCTCGGATTTATAATATAATTTATAAAAAAAAAGAAAATAAAAAATCATTACATATAGTACATTCGCGGGAAGTTCTTTATTACAGTAAATAGATCGGTTTTATCCCTAAGACCAATAATTTAATTGCTTATTTACCAATTTTATATTGTCTGTCGACATTTAATTTAAATCTGGATTGGTTAAATCTACCATACATTTATTTTTAGTATAAATTTGTTTGCTGGAGTTTTCCGTAAGTGCGCTTAATATATTTCCTAAAAGATTTAAAATTCTATTTGTTCTGTCAAAATAAGATTTTCTTTGACATTTATTTAACTTTAATTTTAATTTGTTATATATTTATTTTAGTATAAATTGTATTTATCCCATGGGAAGCTATGAGTAATAGTCGTATTGACTATAACCAAAACGATAATGATAGGGGTCGTCACTTGTCATGTCATGCTTTCTGTGGGTGCGAAGCGTGGACTGCGGACAGCCACTTTGCTACTTTGAATGTGGGGGAAGGATTAAATGATAAAATTGATAAAATTTAGACGATGATAAAAGAAAGACGGATTGATGTTCTTTGTGTAAATGAAACCAAGCAAAAAGAATGTGAGACCACAACACATGGATCTTATACAGCCTACTGGTCAGGAGTTCCAGAAACCAGCAGAGGTTCTCAGGGCGTTGGTGTGATACTCTCTGTTAGAATGACTAAATGTGTGACTGACTTTCAATGTGTAAGCACAAGACCCCTCTGGGTGAGGCTAAAGGTTGGTCTTGCTTGTATCTTTTTGCTAGAGGTTTATGCCCCACAAGATACGCAGTGGAACCAATCTTTAAAAGCCTAAAAAGAGAGGCGGGAGTTTTGGGATAGTGTGACAGATATTCTAAATAAGTTTAACCAGAATGAAAGAATTGTAATGTTGGGTGATTTTAATAGTTGGGTAGGACTAAAGCGTGATGGATATAACAGTGTTCTGGGAATGTACGGTGACGGCAAAGTAAGTGAAAACGGAGAAAGTCTACTTGAAGAATGTTTGGAGTGAAATTTTGTGGTAACAAACACAATGTTTAATCATAATAGGATCCACTTGTACACAAGACAAGAAGGACACCAGAGAAATATAATTGATTTCGTAATTTTGGATGAAAGATTGAAGAAGAAAGTAATGGACACTCGGGCATACCGCGGTGCAGGTATCGACACAGACCACTTCTTAGTGAAGAGCCGAATAAGAGTTCTCTTTAAGCGGTGGCGACATCGTGTGCAGGAATCAAGTAGTGTACTAGAGCGTATAAAAGTTAAGAATTTGCAAGAAAAAGGTATAAAAGAGAAGTTCGTAAGTAAATTGACCAAAAAATTTGACAGTTTAGATGAAGCATATGAGGGTTGTGGAAGCCATTTAAGCAGGGAATCGTGGATATTGCTATTAAAGTATGTGGTGTAAGTAAAAGAAGAAAGGATGCAAGTTACAGAAAATGTGCATAGAGGTTCAAAAAGCAGTATCAAAAAAGAAGAAAGCCTGGCTGGATTGGCTAGCTACAAAAGCCAATCAAAGAAGGCAAAAGGCAACGATTGAAGATGTAAACAAGGCAAAGAATAAGTATAAAAGGCTAAAAGGTGTGGCAAAAGAGGTTGTGGCAAAAAAGAAGGAGAGTGATAAAGATAAATTTGATAGAAGGTTATCTGATGATTTCCAAAACAACATTAAACTCTTCTGGAAGTCCATAAGAACAGCCGGAGGTAAAAATACTACCTTGCAACTGGAAATAATCACAAACCGAGATAGTAGTATGGTAAAAGGAGAGCAATGCGTATTAAAGAGATGAAAAGAATACTTCGAAAGTTTATTTGAGAAAGAGTATACACAAGTACAGGCCCCACTCGTAGATATGAGTGAAAGTTGCAATGAAAGTGAAATTACTATGACAGGAATTGTGAAAGCGTTGAACAATATGAAATTGGATAAAGCTGCTGGGTATGGCAGGATAACAGTTGAAATGCTGAAGGCTGGACAAAACGTGGTAGCTAGTCTACTGTACCGCCTTTTTAACCTTTGTTGGTAGCGTACCAAATGACTGGTGCAAGGCCGTTATAGTGCCGCTTTACAAGAGAAAAGGTTCGCAGCAGGACTGTAAAAACTACCAATTTATTAGTTTACTCAGCATAGTCGGCAAACTGTATGCAAAGATATTTATTAAAAGAGTAACGAATGAAACTGATTGGGTACTGTCAACTTACAAATGAAGCACATTTTGTACACTTGATTAAGGAATCATTATGTGTAAAATGTTACCTTTAAATTGTTACGTTTAAATGTAGTTGAAAATAATTTCTTTAAAAAAATTACTGAGACAATTAGGCGTTGCCACACTTCTGTTTTATTTATTTAAGACCGTTTAGACTACATGGAATCATATGGCTGAACTCGTGTTGAAGAGGATATTTCAAAAATTACTGAATATACAAGGTGATGTATTTAAAAAACCAAAATGACTAATAATATCAGAGAAATGGCAAATCTGATAACATTGCAATTGTCAAATCTGGAATCTCCGTATCTCAAAAAGGCTTATCCCAAATTGTGTACAAGTCGGACTAGTAATTTACGAGATAATTGTCCGTTTCCAGACTTTTGGTCCACTCTTTATACATAGATATTGTGAAAATCGTATACATTTTTAACAATACAAAAAAGTTTTCTGAAAATGGCTGCAAAAAAATAATAAAAACGAGATTGCATTATTCCTTGTGAGTTTTATCGTACAATTCCCAACTTTTAATAACTGAATGCAGTTATTTGGGCTCTTCATATTACATTTTTAAAAATTAAAAAGTTAAAAATAATGGTGACTGAGATTAGATTTTTTCAGACACGATTGAAAAAAAATTTGATAGGCAATTAAATGAGGAATTTGGCAATAAATAGTACAAAACATTTTTTTTATATCAAACTAGATAAACTGACTAAATTAAGTTTTTTTAAACCTTATTTTTAGGTATAAGTAGCGGCTCGTTCTACTCAGAATACATTGTATAATAAAAATGGTTCAAAAAAACTTGATAGGGTAAACTTTTATAGAAGTGCAAATTTTTATACAAATGCACTTAAGAGGAAAAATTAATTCATTGTTTCACCTAGGTTATTTTGTAAGTAACAGATTCAAAATCTTCACTAGCAAATAAGTATATTTTATTTGTATTTGCGGCAAACAATTGTTACAGAATAACCTAGGTCAAACAACGTAATTATTTTTTTCATTTTAGTGCAGGTATTTGTAAAATAAGCTTTTATTATAATAACATTTAAAAATCTGTGACCCAAAAAATATACCAATTATACCAATTTTAAATAGAATAAAATTACTAAACTCGCCATACTACATTCGTTAATTTTGAAAAAAATGATATCTTATCTTAAAAATCCCAATATACTAATTTTAAATGGAATTGGGCTATAATCATAAACTTCGTCACCATCTTGAGCCGCCAACTTGATATTCATAAACTTTGACAATAAAAAAAATAATTATCTTAAAAACACAACTCGCCAAATTTGAATACAATCGGACTACGACCACAAAACTCATTCCCCATATTGAATTTATAAATTTAACAAAAAATTCATTATCTTTGACCGAATTCAAAATCTCTGACTCCAAAAACAGTTGCATACTTATTTTCAATAGAATCGGAATATTTTCACACAACTAGTTTGCGTTTCGATTTTACGAAGTTTGACAACAACAAAAATGGATCTCCGACTCCAATTTTATGTGAAATCGGGTCATAATAAAAAAAATATTCACTATCTTAAATTTATGTTTTTTTAATTAACTCTTTGAATATATACAATCTGTTTCACTTTCGCAAAAGACAATAAGCATATACAATAAGTAAATGTTTTGACTTGTAATTTGGCTCGTATAAAATATTTCCACTAAAATATTTCTCAACACATTTAACGGTAAAATTATTAGTATAGGAGCTAGCAACGTTTTTAAGAAATAATAACAGGTTAGCTGATTTTTTGTTGTCGTCCTTTTAGCTCTTTCGGTTAGAGTCTGAGCCACCTGGCTGATGGTAGCGGTTGCGTTCATTAGTGCGCATCTTACCTGTACAGATAAGAATCCTAAATTTAAAAAAAAATTAAGAAGCGTTATTTTTAATGTTTTGGCTTTGGATAGATTTTTCAGACATATATTATTTATTGCCAGACACTTTTATCACTACTAACAATGTGCCATACGCGATTTTTTTTTAATTAAAAAATTTAAAGTATTTTTGTATGTCTGTAATTTTAATGCTATGGTATTTAACCTAAAATTAATTTGCCCGACATTAATTCAATTGTTTAACTTTGAAAAATCCCAAAAAAGTCATGAAAAGCATGGCGGTATGTTGCTAGTAGTCAGAGACAGTTGCAGAAAGTATTGCTGTGGATGAGACAAAAAACCATTACAAAAGTACATTACTTGTACTTGTCCTAGTAAGTACCAGTTTTAATAAAACAATTTTAACCCAAAGAAAAAAATAAAATTAGAACAAAACTATATCAGAAAAGATTATAAATTTCATTTTTATTTAAAATAGCCTGATCATTACACGAGAATTACAAATAATTAATATAAGGTTTTTAATATTTTCACTCAATAATAGTCTCACAAAAGAAGAGCATCTTCATAATCATCATAACTGTCGCTCTCATTGTCACTATTATTTATATCAACTATCTAAACTTGAAGCAGCATCTTCTGATAATATCTCACTGTTATTAAAATTTAAATTAGGATTATCTGACATTGACTAATTATTTGAATTTGAAGGAACATCTTCAGATATTATTTTCCTGTTCAAACTTTGTTCAGCATTTCCTGAAATTATTTGACTGCTGGAACTTGAAGAAGCATCCACAGATGTGACTTCACTGTCTGAACTTGAAGTCACATTTATTGAAACAGTTTTAAAATATCTACTGGAGTATTCGATAAAAATATTGATGGACTGAAATAAATGCTATCTTTTTTTTCTGACAATGAATCACGGTATTTTGCCATTAAAGCTGTAAAGCTACTGTAACATTGCCTGTGATATCCATCTGTAGTATTTATTTTTGTTGGCAACTTAGTATCTTTGTATTTTAATTTATATTTTACTCGTACACTCAAAACTTCCTGGCATTTTTTTAGTTTATCGCACACAAAAAGTATTATTTTATTATTCTTCCTTTTACAAAAAAAATATTTTATTTTATCACTGGCCATTGTAGCAAATTTTAAAAGTAAACATTAAAAACAACAAGAGCACAAACATATGACTTTAGATTGACGCTATGTTGTCAATTTGCCAATTAAATTATTGTATGGTAAATTAATTTTAGGTTAATTTATCATTAAATAACATAATATTAAAATTACAGACATACAAAAATACTTTAAATTTTTTATTTAAAAAAAATCGCTTTTGGCACATAGCAGTGATAAAAGTGTCTGGCAATAAAAAATAGATGTGGTAAATCTATCCAAAGCCAAAAATTATTATTAGAATTTTGTTGTTAAGTTCGTTGGTTTTAGTATTGTTTTGTACACTAGTACAGTGCAACAGAAGTAGCTTGGCGGGCGACTAGATTTTAAAATAACAAATATTCGGCTGAATATACTTCACATTCGTAAACTTCTTTCTCCGATTGTACTTGAGACTCACGATTACTGAAAATTTCGTCGTCGCCGATCGGATCGTTATTCGAATGTTTTCGTTGGGCGCAGATTTTGTCATCTCTTGCTCGCCAAGCACTGTACCTTGTTTTGAAATGATAGTTTGGATTTTCTGCCAATTACCCAATGAAGTTGTCGTAGTTTCAGACCTACTTGTTTTCTTTTGTGAAATATATGATTCTGCCATGTTAGACTTCTGTCTAAGTGTATGCCAAGGTACTTTACGCTGTCTGCCTGTAGTATCTGATAGTTGTTTAAACTAACATTGAGGCCATTTTTTCTTTTTTGAGGGTAAAGGTTACCTGAACTGACTTGGTTTCTTTGGCTTTTATTTTACATTTCTTGAGCCACTTTCCAACTTTGTTAAAACTATTTTGTAGGTTTCTGGATGCCAATTGTAGATTATAATGGAAAGCGGTTATATCTGTATCATCAGCAAATGTTGCTGTTTTGTTTAGTCTTGTTGTTGGTAAATCAGACGCGTAAAATAAATATAATATTGGTCCAAGCACACTTCCTTGTGGTACTCCGGAGTTTATTTTGTATAGTTCACTATGTTCTGATTAGTGACTTATTAAATAGAATCTGTTTGTTAGATATAATTCAAGAATTTTGTAGAACAGGTATGATAATTTTTGTTTTAGTTTGTAGCATAACCCCTTATGCCAAACTTTATCGAACGCTTGTCTTATATCGAAAAATGTGCCGTGCAGAAATGTTAATTTTCAAGATCGTTGCTGGCTTGTTTGACTATCCTGCGAACCTGTTCTATTGTCCCGTATTTACTGCGGAAACCAAATTGGTAATCAGGTATAAGGTGTTTCTCTTTTATAATAGGTTTCAATCTTGTCGGGAGTAATTTTTGAAATACTTTTGATAGGATTGGCCTATAAGATGTAATTTCATTTAAAATTTTTCCTGGTTTGAGAAGAATTATGATTTCAGCCACCTTCCATTGGTTTGGAAAATAGTTATATCTCAGAAGTGAATTAAAAATGTGTAGTTATATGCTTTTGTTGTTAGTTTTTACAGTATTTTTCCAGTGATTAGATCATACCCGGTGATTTTTTTGGGTTAATATTATGTAATATCATGTCTTTAATTTCTTGATACCTAAATTTTTTTTATTGGAAAATCCATTTGAAATAATGCTGCTAAAAAGTTTTCTATTTCTGTAATTTCTTCTGGATTATTTTTTATATCAAATGGTTTGAAAACCGTAACTAAATGATCTGCAAATGCTTGGGTCTTCTGTTGGTCATTTCTGGTCCATATTCCATTTTTATCTTTAATTGGTGGTATTGGTTGTTGTGGCCTATTCAGTTTACTTGTGGTTCGCCACAGTGAGTAATTAATTAGTTACTTCAGTTGGCGATGTATTTTCGAGGAAGTATTGTACGGACTGATTTCTAAGGTTTTGTAGTAAGTTTTTTAGTTCTTGGTTAGCTTAGTTAAGATTTCTTTTGCTTGCTGCAGACCTGTCTCTTAGTCAGATTTTTCGCAGTAACCTTTTTTTGCAATTTTTTTGTTTTATATTAACCGGATTTTCATTATTTGGCTGATTCATTTCCGATGGTGGTGTTGCCTGCCACTTTGAATAGTTTCGGTTAGTGCTTGTAGTTGCTTTTCTTTTTCTTTTGTCAATTTTAACGATACATTAAATTTTATCATTTCGGCTAACTTTTCTTTAAAGAAATTTGTTTGTTTGGTACACTGCATAGTTCTTTCTGGTTGCTGCACAATATTGGTGTACATTGTTAGTATTATTGGCGAATGATCGGATGATAAGTCAAGACTTGATTCTATCTGGAATTGTTTGGTATTTAGACCTTTCAGGTCCTTTCAGGCTGTAGAAGTCAATGAAGTCTGGTATTTTAATGGTGTCACTCGGCCAGTAAGTTGATTCTCCAGTTGCGATTTGTTTTAGGCTGTCGGAGTTAATAGTTGCTAGAAGCTCTTTACCCTTTGTTGTTATAAGTCTAGATCCTCAATGATGATGAAATAAATTTTTTCTTTATTCTTGTTCTAAAGAATCTGGTAAAATTTTCTTTTTTGTTCTTATGTTTTGGAGAGCAGTATATTGCTGACATATTTATAGGGCCTACTTATGTACTTATGGTTACTGTTGTTGCATGTAGGTGGCTTTTAATATAACTTTTAAGTTCGTGGTGTTTAATTTTACTACGTATGATAATAGCCGTTCCCTCATGTGCTGTTCCATCTGAGTAATTTGTGTTGTAAATTGTGTAGTTTGGTATTTTTAAATATGATTTATTGGTGAAGTGTGTTTCTGTAAATAACATAATATCTATCTTGTTTTTATTTATAAATATCTTTACTTCTTGTATATGTTAGCTTAATCAGGATGCATTCCATTCAGCTACTTTCAATATTTGTGTTTTCATTTCATTTTATTGACAAGAGTTGTAATAAGATTCATTATAGTACTTATTTGTATTATTAGATCCTTTATCATTAATTTTAATTCTGTTAATTCATTTGACTACTGTAAAATTTGGTTTATAGTGGCGATATGTGGGTGCTGTACCTGCTGTTGATCCCCAATTACTTGCCCATATGATGTGCCTGTTTTCACATTTCGTTTTTTCCTGTTATCTGCAGGATTTGACTAATTTAATTTTTTTTTAATGTAGGATAAGTTTTCTGTTGTAGCTGTTTGTGCACCATACAACCTCGATAGGTTCCGGGAAGGTTTTTCGCATTTACGCATTGTACTGCATTATCCTTGATATTCCTGGTGCATTCAGTGGTATGATGAAATCACGTGCATTTTACATACTTGGGACTTTTTCGATAAAAGTTTTTTGTATGACCATATTGTTGGCATCTAGTGCATTGTGGAATAGTTCTTTTTACATGTGGTGTTTCAGTAATCACGCTACAGTGCATGAGTGCTTTCACTTCGAATATTTCTTTGTTGTTGTCTTTCAGTTTTAAGTCTACGAAGAAAAGTGGCAGTGGATCTTTGGTTCTATATTATTTAACATTACCCATATATTTTTTGCACTTTGTGCCCTAGTGATTTTAGATTTTTTTTCATCTCCTTTGTATCTGTTGAGTAATCTTCTTCTTCAGCCTTTACACGTCCACTGCTGAACTTAGGCCTCCTCCATCTTTTTCCAGGTCGATCTGTTTTGAGCGGTGTGCATCCAGTTCTTCCCGGCTAGCAGTTGTAGGTCATCCCACCATCTCGCCTGGGATCACACACACTTCTTTTTGTCTCTTTGGGTCTCCACTGCATTATTTTCTTGGGCTATTTCTTGAGGAAATGGTTATTTCACAAAACAACAGAGAAATTTCTATTGCGTTTAAATATTTTTGCCGACTACGGTATATCGAATTTTGGAGCTAAAACTTGTGAATATATTTAACCCCCAAATCCGTTTCTGTCTGGATTACATTTACAGCAATAACGGCAAATTTGAATAAAAACCATGCAGGGGTCACTACCTCACGGGTTGAAAAATACATATTTTCCCTAGGTTCCTGGCAGATGGCATATAATAATAATAATAATAAATCGCCTCCAAGACTTGATACACAGGTGTGATACGACTATGTTGTCCTTTTACAATGATTAAATATATAGGGGAACGTGGGATAGAACTATATGACTATATGACTTATGTTAGCACTGTACCATAATGAATACTTGGATTCCACACCCTTCCCCCATTCTTTGCATCGGCGCTGGTTACCATTCCCGCTTAGCAAGTACGTTAATCTGAGTTTAGGCTTAATGTTGTGCGTGCGTACGTGTTCGTTGCAAATATTAGTTGTTTTCAAATCACAGTAACTACTTCTCAATAAACAACGTTACGTATTTAAGTGACTGAAAATGATGACTTTTAAATATATTACTGTCCAATAGAACTTTCTTCAATGGCTTTTTTAAACTTATATTTTTACAATTGAAAAAGAAAAGTCGTTTGGGTTAGAGTGGGCTACCAAAGTGAGGGGCGAAGTGGGGTACCCCGTTCCGCCCCTCCCCTGTTTTGAAAAATAAAAAATAGAATAATTTTGTTTCAGATGCCCAACTACAGTTGGTCCACAGAGAGTATGGAGCAAACTGTCGCGGCTGTTTTTAATCGGGAAATGGGATAAAAAAAAGCTGCCCAACAGTTCAATAACCGCAGACGACTTAAGAAAGATATGTGGCTAAGAAGAAGAAAAAAAGAATTTCGAAATCGATAAGAGCTCAGGAAAGTTCAGATGTGTGTTTACACAGTTACAAGAAAATGAATTATAAGACTACTTGATAAATATGGAAGCCCGATTATTTGGATTATTAACGGATTTGAGGAAATTGGCTTATTAACTTGCCATTCTAAACAACTGTAGTGAAAGATTTAAATCCGAAAACCATCTTGCCGGGATAGACTGGGTCAAAGGGTTCTTAAAAAGACACCCTAAAATATTATTACGGAAACCAGAGGCAACATCTGGAGCTCGGGCAATGGGTTTTAACAAAGTCGCCGTGTCTAAGTTTTTCAAGTTGCTCGAAGAAACTGTCGACAAATATAAACTAACAGGTGATAGAATTTATAATTGTGACGAGACGGGAATAACTGTTAACCCAAAAGGTCATTCTAAAATACTGGCAGCAAAAGGAAAATGTCAAGTAGGAATTATCAATTCTGCAGAACGGGGACAGACAGTAACGGCTAAAATATGATTTTCGGCTTCAGGGGCATATATGCCTCCTTTGCTTGTGTTTCCGAGGAAGAGGATGCAAAAAGAGTTTGAGCTTGGTTTGCCATTGGGATCTGTGGTGAAACTGGGTGATACAGGTTGGATGAATGGAGAAATATTTATGGACTGGTTCAAAGAATTTGTAGTGTTTTCTGGATCAACTTGTGATGAGCCAGTTCTTTTGCTTTTAGATGGTCATGCAAGCCATACCAAGAGCCTTGATCTGATAAATTACGCAAGAGACAACGGGGTAATTTTACTTTGTTTTCCTCCCCACTGCTCTCATCGGTTACAACCGCTTGACGTAGCATTCATGAAGTCTTTGAGCACCTATTATGAGCATGAAACTAGAACCTGATTGAGGAGTAATTCTGGAAACGTTGTTACGTTGTTTCAAATGTCCACTCTGTTTGTAACAGCATTTATAAATTCCGCAAAGATGAAAACAGCTATAAACGCATTTCAAAAAACTGGTAAACTGTAAATAAAGAGGCTTTCACAGAAGCAGATTATCTTTTTTCTGATACCACAGATATTCCAAAAGAAACTGAACCAATGAAAAAAAATAAAAAAGCTTCACAGCAAAGCCCAGCAATTTTGGGGCAAACCGTTACACCTATAGCGGATACAGAATCGATAAGCAATTTTGAGGAGCAACCGCATTGTTCCAGAGATCGAACTCCTCCGAGACATATTGGTACCTCCCTTGATTTACAGCAGCATCTGCCTCAAAGCTGTGGTACCTCAATTGGGTCGACAAAAAATATCTCAAAACATTTCGTTCATGCATCTCCTTTTGATATTCTGCCTGTACCAAAAGTTGCAATTTCTTCTAAAAGAGTCAGTAAGAAACGAGGAAAGACTGCGATTTTAACGTCGACGCCATATAAAAATAAACTTAAGGAAGCCATCAAACAAAGAATTCTCAAAGAACAACAAAAAAATTTAGTAAAACGAAAAATCGAGGATCCCAAAGATAATATTGTCAGAAATAAAATGAAACAACAACCCAAGAAAAGTAAAAATTTTGGGAACAAAAAAAAAGTTTTTGAGTCATCAGAATCCTTTGAAGATGACGCCGATACACTTTGCCTGTATTGTAATAATAAATTCAGTAATTAGATTTCAAGAGAGGGTTGGATTTTGTGCAGGGTTTGTCGAAAATGGGCCCACAATGCATGTGCCGATATCGACGAAACGACGAAACAGGTTTTGAATGTGATATTTGCAAATGAACAGAAGACATATTTATGTGAATTATAATTTGTATTTTTGTTAAAAAAATTGTTTCAATACATTTTTGAAAGAGTGTAGCATGCCTTTAAATATTGTTATAGGTAAATATCAACATCACTGACACATATTTTCAGGTACCCCGTTCCACCCCAGGCGGAACGGGGCAAAGTGCTTTTTTTAAAAAAATGAGAATTATAGAAAACACCCCTTCAATTTTTGAATATGTTCTGCCTGGTACATATAACCAATAAGTTAAGCGATACATAGTCTTTGAAAGCAGGAGTATAAACTCTTAGACAATGTCAATTATGTACCTCCGTTCTACCCCACGTTCCACTACATAGATAACACTGCTGACAGCCGTTGTTACCTTCTCCATCGAAAACAACATGGGGAGTAAAGATAAGGAGAACAATCTGTAGAAAAGTTTCTTGCCTAGAGAGAAATGGAATGAAACTACAGTGTGGCTTTTACCTTTTTAATACAAAAACCTCGTATCTTACGTTTTGATGCTGACTTCTTAATATGGATTTTTATATACAAATAATCATGAATATTTACAATAATTTTTCGTTTTACTTATAAATTATTCAACATGTAAGACATATCAGGGGTATCCTTGATTGATAGAATCACAATAATAATGACTAAATCAGGGGTCGGTAACCTGCGGCTCGCGAACTACATGCGGCTCTTTGGATGTGAAGCTGCGGCTCTTCAGTTCCATACGCAAATATTATTTATTTTATAAAAAAAAAAATTTAAAAATCGTTCTGAATCGATTTACGAGGATTAGGTACCATTTCTATCTCTAGGCCACTTGTACTCGCTTTTCACCGCACCTCTCCCTCTTGACACGCAAACCATTCACAGATGGTGAGTATGTCAATGATTGTTTCATAGATGCATCTGAAGAACTGTTTTGTGATTTTGAAAACAAACCAGAAACCTTGAAAAAAATCAAAGATTTGCCACTAACCGCTAAAACAGCACGAGATAGAATAGAATGGATAGAATAGGATAGAATGTCTTCAAATTTAACATATTTGCAGGTGGAAGACATTCAACTGGCTTTTGCCTTATTACTTGCTATAGATGAGTCTTGCGACATAAACGACACAGCAAAAGTTGCCCTTTTTTGTCAGGTATATGTCTTCCCAAAGTCCAAAAGAAGAACTTTTAGGATTGCTACCGCTCTCGGGACAAACTAGAAGGGAAGATATAGCGAATGCCATGCAAAAATGCCTCGAAGATAAAAAGATTAGTTTCAATAAAATCGTTTCAATAGCAACTGATGGAGCCAGAAATATGACAGGAAAAAATAAAGGGACAACAACGATTCTTCAGAGCAAAATAAACCGAAATTCTTACGTTTCACTGCATAATACACCAAGAAGCTCTTTGTGCCCAAACATTTTCGACCGAAATAGTTGAGGGCATGAATTTGGTAATCAGGATTGTTAACAGCATCTTGTCAAAAGCACTCAGCCATCGTCAGTTTAAAGAATTCTTAAACGAAATGAAGACTCAGCATTCCGACCTCCTTCTTCACAATAAAATGCGATGGCTTCCCAAAAGGTAAGGTGTTCAAACGTTTTGCTTTGTGCTTGAATAAAATAAATACATTCCTCAATAAAAAAAAGCAATAATCACCCTAAATTAAAAAACGGCAAATGGTTGCAAAAATTTTACTTTATGGTTGATATCATAACGAAATTAAATGAGCTGAATCTAATAATGCAAGGAAAGGGAAACCCAGCCTATGTTTTGGGAAGGGAATTGGTTTGTTTCGAAGAAAAATTAATTATTTTACAGAAGATATTCAGAGCGATAAATTACTTCATTTTCGATTTCTAAAGCAATATCGCGATAAAACCAGTGTAACTGTTGACACGAATTACTTCAGCACAGTTATAAAAAAATTAAAGATAACTTTGCTGACAGATTTCAGCAATTTAAAACCACCCTAGCATTCATAGTAAATCCTTTCAGTACAAATAGTAACGAAATCCACATTGAACCATTTGGAGTTAATACTGGATCTCTAGAAATGCAATTGATCGATTTAAAAAGTAAAGCTTTGTGGAGTGGAAAATTTACAGAGTTAAAAAGGAAGTTGGAACAGTTGGAGGTCCAGAAATGTAAGTACGTAACGCAACAAAAGTGGACAGCTTTAAAAGAAATGCCGCGAGTTGAGGCACTTATATTCGACGCATGGAATAGTCTTCCAGATTGCTACAGTGAGGTAAAGAAGTTGGCATTTGAAGTGCTGACTATCTTCGGAGCGACATATTGGTGAGCAATTTGAAGTTGATACTGGATTTCTAGAAATGCAATTGATCGATTTAAAAAGTAAAGCTTTGTGGAGTGGAAAATTTACAGAGTTGAAAAGCAAGTCGGAAGAGTTGGAGGTCCAAAAATGTATGTACGTAACGTAACAGAAGTGGACAGCTTTAAAAGAAATGCCGCGAGTTTAGGCACTTATATTCGACACATGGAATAGTCTTCCAGATTGCTACAGTGAGGTGAAGAAGTTGGCAATTTGAGTGCTGACTATCTTCTGATCGACATATTTGTGCAAGCAAGCGTCCTTTTGCATGAATATAATTAAAAGTAAAGTAAGAAGCCAACCAACAAATGAAAATTTAGAGTCTTGTTTGAAACTTAAAACAACAAGTTATGAGCCAAATTTACCCCAACTTTTTAAAACCATGCAAAGCCAACACTCCCATTAAATTTGTTTGTCAATTTTTTGTCGTTTAAGTACAAGTTAGTGTTGTAAGTAAATGATAAATTGCTTTAATTTTTTATTTAAATAATAAGTGATTATCTAATAATACCATATATATATATATATATATATATATATATATATATATATATATATATTATCTAATTTGTTGTGAAAAAAACACTAAATAAATAGATTAGTTTTTTTCATCAAAAAACTATTTGTACTATTTATTGTTTGCAAGAAAATTTTTTGTGGCTCTCTAAAAAATTTGAAATTTTTTACTCTTCCGACTCAAAAGGTTGCTGATCCCTGGACTAATTGAATGGTACTGTCGAGAGCATATATATTTAGCGGATGTAATGCTGTTTCACCTGAGCGTGCTTTTTCCATTTAACACGTATTTAATGAATAAGGCTTCCTCACCAAATATTTTCGTTCAAGTTTAAGTTTATATTATAACTATTCCTGTTTGTTAGTAATTTGGATTTCGACATGATGAGAGCAATTTGCAATTATATCCATTGTTTATCAATATAGTGGATTGACCCGAATTAATATTGTGTTGAGTTAGCGACCCGTGCTTATAGCACTAAAAATCTTTTGCGCCCAAAGTTTTTAATTTCCTTTTTACTTTTACGTTCACTTGAGCAACTTTTTACTTCTTAATTAAACATAATATTGACACCTATCACCATTTTATTGACTTTAAGGCTGCTTATGATAGTATATACCTTGAAAATATACTTAAAGCAATGCTGGAATTTGAAATTCCTACAAAATTAGTTGATCTCTCTAGAATGAAATTAAAGAGAGTAAACTGTAGAGTTAAAATTATGTCTGATTTATCAGAGCCATTGTACACTGAAAGAAGACTGAGACAAGGTGATGCCCTTGCTTGCATGTTTTTTAATATCGCCCTTAAAAAAGCAATTAGAGATTCCGGAATTGGAATTAGGGGCACGATTTTTTAAAGATTTGTACAAATATTAGGATATGCTGATGACATTGACATTATTGACTGAACTAAACAGCCAGTTGTAAAGGCCTTTACTGCTTTAGAGTCTGCGACCAGAGACATTGGACTAACTGTAAATGAGAGTAAAACAAAATTTATGGCCGTAACAAGTAGAGCACATTAAATACACTGCAAATAAATTCCTATGACTTCGAGAACATTGACAACTTTACGTACCTCGGTACAATTATTTCCAACGATAATAATATTAAACTTGAAATTAACAATAAATTACAAATGACTAATAAATGCTATCACGGTTTAAAAAATTAATTAAAGTCTAAGCTCGTAAAGTTTGATACAAAAATAAATTTATATGTAACTCTCATCAGACCGATCATATTATATGGTTGTGAATACTGGACAAAAACAGCTGAAAACAGACTTTTAATATTTGAAAGAAAAATACTCAATTTTGTACCAATTAGAGAAAGTGTAAAATGGAGAATTCTGTTTTATCATAAAATCTATGAAAAATACAGACGACCTAATATTCTATGAGTTATTAAATCCTATCAAATAAGGTGGCTTGGACATATTTTCAGATGTGACAACATGAACCCTGTTAAAAAGGCGACTTTTGCAAATTTAGAGGGTACCAGGAGAAGAGGAAGGCCACTAACAAGATGGATAGACTGCGTAGAAGCAGTTAAAAATTAATCGTTGGCGGACCATAGCGCCTCATCGGGTCTGTTGAAGAAAGCTAATTGAGATTTGAGTTTTGAGTTTTTTCCCTTAAAGTATTATTGGACATTTTTTTTGTTAGCTTTTTCCGAAGATTTTTATTTTTATCCTGCCTCTTTTGTTTAATCTGAAGGAGATTTTATTTGCAAACCGTTAGCCGACTTTGTTATCACCGACTACCATACCACACCCCGTGGAGTTTAAAGCTTCGATTTCTAAGTTAGTATTTGTCCTGTAAAAAGGAACGTTAGTATAAGTTTATGGTAATACTTTATCCTACATTCACTGTGGGAAAAATTTCGCTACAACTCAACGTTTTTTTTTGTTTCTTTACTTTTATTTATAAACTGTTAAAATATTTTACTTTCAAAAAGTACATGTTTATTTTTTTTTCAGCAACTGTAAAAACTATTTTTTTTGTATTTAATTTTAATAAACCTGTTGTACGTTTTAGTTGCTCTCTTTTTATTAATTGTTTTTGAAAGATAAGAGTGTAGTTTGTACAAATACGTTCATATTTAAAGGTACTTAATTAAAATAAACTATTGGGTTTGTTTGGGGTAATTTTTTCTAGTGATTTTTAAATTTAAAAATCACCTGGCGTCCACGTGGTAAGCAGTTATAGTTTTATTATATTAGTTTGATATATCTTGTATAAGAAAAATTTTTAGAAAAAAGTACGATTGTATAGATCCGCAAATCGACCTATACAATTCCCCAAATTGAATTCAATAGAGGAATCAAGTAGCCACGAACCCTGAGTGAGATAATTTTGTGAAAGTAAAGTAACAACTTGACGCCCAACTTTAGGGGCTTCTAGAAAAATAATTTTAAACGTAACAAATTTTTAGAAAAATACTTAAATTCTCGTAACAGCTTGCCTATCAAAAAGTGTTCATGGCTATTTTTAATTGAATTAATTTTAATAAATTTTTTTCATCACCTTCACTCCTTCAATAACCGAATGAATTTCATCTCAACTGGTAGTTTTTTACACACAAAATAATAAGAATAATAATAAAAATGAAATGTTATTGCCAAAATTGAAGTGCTCTTTTACATGCACGTGACAGAGACAGCGTTTGTTCACAATCGAAAGTAATTTTGAACCTTTTGACCATTACTCTAATTTCGATTATAATTTTTGTACTATTTCATATTATATTTAGGTATATACTTACATCAATGAAATAATCACAAATAAATATTATATAATTTAAATATAACTAAAATATAATATAAATAATATGTATATATATATATATATTAATAAATAAAAAAGAATTAATTTAACACAACTTTTTTTATTTTAAAGCTAAATTATAAAATTTTAGTATAATTAATGAAAAACTTCGTCAATACAGAAAAATACGTTTTTTTACGTTATTAAAGCGTTTATTACAAAGCTACAGGAAAAATAAAATACATAGAAAAATTTAATTGCAAAATTATCTTTCTATGTAAGAGAGTATGCGCACAATACATTCAACGGTCAGGTAGCGTGCACCTGCTATGTTCTGTCCTGTTTTATCACACGAGCCTCAGACGATGTACTTTCTCTCTCCTGCCTATTGAATAGTTCTGGCATCAATGGAGATGCCGGAAGAAATTGTAAGAGAATGGTTTTAGGTACGTACTCAGATGCAGTGTTACCGATTTTCGAATTTTATTGAAGCAGCGGATAATTTTCGGATCCTAAAATATTTTGAGCTGATGTATCTTTGTCTGTCACATAACCAAGCATGCGCCTAAGGCAACGCTCTGACGTCACGTTCGGGATCACAGGTTGAGCGGATTGAGTCATCCTAACGGGCGAATATTATTTGATATATTCGGACTTTTTGTTTATAGGCGGATTTTTAGGATTAAGGGGTCCAATTAAACCGCTCAGATGATGAATTATCTCTATTTATCACTTCCCATTATGTTCCGATATTTCGATAATAATGTTGAAAAAACTGAAGAACTGACACAAATAACATAATGAACTCGATTTTTACTTCTCACAATCAAACTTTACTAGATTTTGCATACACATACTTGGCTTTTGGCATGTCAAGCAATAGTTTTTAATGGTGCAATTTTGTTACTTGCTGGAACCTTTAATACACCCAGTTCCATCAATAATTTCCGATAAAAACCATATATCAGCTATCAAGGAAAAGGACCATCGCGATTCACTTGATATTTTCGAATCTTATTGACACGATCAATTATCGAGGTTTTACCTCATACTATCAGCCAGGTGAAGCGGATAAAATAAAATTTTAGGTTCAGTATACGTTATTATAATTTTGCTACGAGGATTCATAGGTGTATTCCCATGCTGTAACCATATTTGAAAAACGTTGAAAAAATAATGATCAAAGTTAAAACATTTTGATGAGCTGCTAGTGTACGTAGAAATGGCTAAAGATATGCTTGACGTTATTATATTATCAGAAACAGGTAACATAAAAAATACCCAAGATTTTTCCATACCTAAGTTTTCAATCTATTATAACAAGGCAACATTTAACAAATGCGATGGTACCATAATATATGTGGTAAATACTATATTAGCTATTATTTATATTGAACCCGTAAAATGGAACCAAATTTCTTAAAGCTGTATTAACCACAAGTAATCTTCCCAATAATTGCAAAATAGGGCTTACCGCATTCTACAGACTTCCGGCAACTGATTTAAATATGTATTTAGATAATTTAAAAATATACCTAAATTCCATAAAATATCAATATTTAGAACTATATGTAGGTGATATAAATATAGATCTATTTAAAATAGAAACTAGCCTAACAAATAACTATTTAATTATAACGAATTCTAAAGGTTTTATTTCATATATAAATAAACCGACGAGAGTAAAAGCTGCTATTGATCATATTTTTATAAGAACTCAAAAAACCCTAAAGAAAAGTTTGGAAATTGAGCCTATTATATTTCACACAGATATGACAGATCATTATTCCCCTTTCGTATTAATATCATTTTCAACTAAAAAAATTGGCATAACGAAATCAGAAATCAAATTGTCTGTGATAAATTTTAATAAGTTAAAGCAATGTTTAAAACTAAAGAATTGGGTTGATGTAATAGGTAGCACTGATTCACAACAAGCCTACGATATATTTTTTAATAGAATTAATAAACTCATTCAGGACAACACTAAAACTAAAATAATAAAATAATATAACCAAACTGAAACCATGGATAACAGCAGGTTTAATACATTCCATAAAAGAAAGAGATTATCTAAAAAAGAAATTAATAAAAAATTATAATCTAGATTTCAAAAACCAGTATAAATGCTATAGAAATAAACTTCACAAGTCGGGAACAATTATAAAAAAATTTGGACGGTTATAAATGACATAACAGGTAGTATAAAAAAGTCTAAGCAAATTGAAAATATACTTATAAAATTAGAAAATAATGAATATATCAACAACAACAAAACAAAAGCGGATACATTTAATACATTTTTTACCAATTTGGGGGAAAAATGGCAAATAAAATAAATAAAGTAACAATTCCAGATAACTTTATTAAAAGGGATAAGGTCGAATCCAATATATTTTTAAAACCTATAACAGAAAATGAAGTAACTATTTTAATAATTAAATTAAAGAATAACTCTGCACCTGTCCCAGATAATTTAACAGTAACTAAAATAAAAAACATACATATATATATATATATATATATATATATATATATATATATATATTACTCATTCATTAACGCATATCATTAATCTCTGCTTCCAATCAGGACAAGTTCCAAGTCAATGAAAGAAATCGGTTGACACCCCCGTTTACAAATTCGGCGATCCCGGAGAAATAACCAACTATAGGCCAATTTCAGTAATCAATAACTTGGCCAAAATTTATGAAAATGCGGTAAAAACCAGATTAATTGATTTTTTTAATATTCATAATATAATTTCAGAATGTCAGTAGGGCTTTATACAAAACTCAAGCACTAAAGATGCAGTAGTTGATTTTCTGGAAAAGACGGTTGGATTAGTAGACGATTCCTTAAAGTGTGTTGCAGTATTTCTCGAGTTAGCAAAGCATTTGACACCGTCTCCCATAACATTTTACTCGACAAACTTAATAACTATGGCATAAGGGGTGTAGCACTGGAACTCCTAACGAATTATTTATCAAACAGAACCCAGCGTGTAAAAATCGGTAAAGACAGAAGCTCGAACTCCATAGTAAAGGTGGGTGTTCCACAAGGAACAGTGCTGGGTCCAATTCTTTTTCTCATTTACATGAATATCATTGCACAAATTAATAACTTCACTGGTAATATTATATGCTATGTGGATGACACTGTAATAATTTTCACTAAAAAACAATGGCAGGAGGTTAAACTCACCGCAGAAGCAGTTTTGGGGAAGATAAGTTTGTGGTTAAATAATAATCTATTAACCCTAAATGTATTAAAAACAAAATGTATTACATTCAGTTCAAACATTGTAAAACAACCTGATAACTTTGAAATAAAACTGCACACTAGGGACTGTCAAAAAATCGATTGTAACTGCTTCTTAATACATAAAGTTTCCCAAATTAAATATTTAGGTGTAATACTTCACCAACACATACGTTGGTTACATCATATTGTCCAAGTTAACAATAGACTGAGAGCTTTAATGCATAAATTCTATGTTCTTAGGGAAATTCTGTTAAAGAAAAATTTACTAATACTTTATAATTCCCTAGTGGAATCTTCATTAAGATATTGTATAGTGGCCCGGGGTGAAGGAGCATTTAAAATTTTAAAGACAACACAAAACACTATTTTAAAAATAATCCTTAAAAAAGAAAAGCTATTTTCGACGAAAAAATTGTATAATGAGTCAAAGGTACTAAACTTTAAACTACTTTTTGCTTATCAATGTATAATAAGAATACACAAAAACGCCGAAAAATTTAACCACAATTTTTTAAAAAATCGGTTAGTCAAAGATCATTCTTTGGTCCCAAAATTTTTCAATACAATCCCGTTACACCTTAGACAGATAATAAAATCTAAAAAATTTCAAATTGAGATCAGAAAACATTTAACAACTAACCAAAATAGATTTTTTAATATAATCGCATAATAACCTGCAAGCTTCTGGTTCATCGTCGTTTCTGTCTGCTGTTCCTTGCGTAATGCATGGTCCTCTTTTTGTTGTTTAGTTTTATAATTGTATAAGTTTCTTCGACTCTTAACCTTGTTTTTACTGTGACTTAGTTAATTCATATTTTTCTTTTTTTTATACCGATGTATTCAATATTAGCTATTTAAAATTAAATGTACGGAGTAAAGAATACCTAATTAAGTAGTAACAAAACGGGCAGAAATGCCTAAGTTAAATGTTTGGTTGGGTGTCTTATAATTCTATAACTACAACTATTATTATAACAATTAATTGTACTTTAATATGGAAATAAATAAAATTTGAAAATTTGATCTAACTTATTCATTTCATCTTGTATGGTATCATTAGTATCCCTGAGTTTAAAACATTTGAAATTTCTTGAAATAATGCAATAGGCAATTCTCGAGCTATTGTCGTCCTACAATATTCCTCAATGCGGCTCTGACTAAAACATTATGTATCCTTTTATTTTCAGGGTACGACGTGTGGTTTTGGGGTGACACCTGTTAAGAAGGCCTTTTAACTAACGTGAATAGCTGGACGTGAAGGTTTGTACAAGGTTTTATGGCGTACTATTACTTATTTACAATGTGATCACTATAGAGATATCTTACGGGAAGGTCGAAAGTACGGCCCGTAACCCTCCTTTTAACTGGGTGGTGATATGTAGTGATTCCAACTAGCAGTTTAAGGTATTTTTTCTACGCCCATGTCTGTAAACGTCAAAAATCGCACTGTCAACATTCCTTGTAAATGACATATAACAATAGCATGGACGTAATGAGATCTCATAACATACACGTGCGTTTTAAAAAGAAAACTTAAACTTCTTGGTTTAATTAAATTACAATCAAATTTTTATTTACGTAAGACTTTATTTGGTTTATTTACACAAATTAAGTCAATAAAAAAACAAAAACTTTTAGCATTAGCGAGATATATTTAGGATTGAAAGAGTGATGCCCCTAAATGTAGACAGCACGTTATGCAATTTCCTTAAAAATGGGACACGTTTTCTTAAGTAGCATACTGTGAAAATAAATGCCATGTCATTTATATTGTCAATTTCTTGAACAAAATATAATTGTATCCGAACATTTTCTCAACTTTATCTACGAATATGTCTGATAGTAGTGAAAGTGATGAAATTATGAGCACTCCACCGAAGATTTTAGAAAAAGCTCAAGCTGCCACACATAATTTGTTACCGCTAAAATCCAAAGAAAGGTACGAAAGGTATGAAATTTAGGAGTAAATTGTTGTTGTTTCCACAGTATTGCCAGTCCATTGGGCATTTGGCCTGTTTTAGGTTGTTCTAGTGTAATAATTTCAGTACTTGCTCTCTTTTTTTTAGTAACTGCTCGATTATTTTGTTTTGTATACCCACAGAATGGACCTTGGTAGTTCAATTAAACCTTTATTTTGTCAAGGCATTTTCATTACCCGGAATGCCCGAATACTTCCTGACCAAATGAGCCAGATTTTGTTGCCTTTTGTCAATTGCTTGACTAGCTTGGATTTTTTTGCGACGTTGGCAACAGCCTTATTATTACTAGCTATAAAAATTCTTGCTTCTCTAAACTTCTTTTCAAGAATAATTCGGGCGCACTTTATAATTACCATTATTCAGTTTAAAAGATTGAGCAGCATTTTTGTAGTAATCTAGAGATTTTTGTCGCCGTCTCTCACCGAGCCGACAGATCTTTTTAACCTGTAAGCGGGATTTTAGCCATTCGTCATTTTTTGACACTCTTGTTTTGAGATTTTTATTTTTTAATTAATTTATTTATTTAACTATTTATTTATTTATTTATTTAACTATTTATTTATTTATTTATTTATTTATTTATTTATTTATTTATTTATTTATTTATTTATTTATTTATTTATTTATTTATTTATTTATTTATTTATTTATTTATTTATTTATTTATTTATTTATTTATTTATTTATTTATTTATTTATTTATTTATTTATTTATTTATTTATTTATTTATTTATTTATTTATTTATTTATTTATTTATTTATTTATTTATTTATTTATTTATTTATTTATTTATTTATTTATTTATTTATTTATTCTAATTTACAGTTTCTCAATAACAAATTATGTAGATAACAATCACGAATATCTTCATATCTCCATATCACCAGCAAATAACAATACATAAACATCCAATACATTTACGATGTCATTAATGAATATGTTAAATAGCAAAGGACCCAAATTATAACCCTAAAGTATATTAGACATATTAAAGATTACTTTTACGGCCTTACCGTCCACAGGTACTTTTTTCAGATATGCAAGTCCATTCAAAGACATGAGTGAAAGTTGCAATAAAAGTAAAATTACTACGACAGAAATTGTGGAAGCGTTGAACAGTATGAAGTTGGGTAAAGCTGCTGGGTACGACAGAATAACAGTTAAAATGCTGAAGGCTGTACAAAACGTGGTAGCTAGTCTACTGGACCGCCTTTTTAACCTTTGTTGGAGAAGTGGTAGCGTACCAGACGACTGGTGCAAGGCCGTTATCGTGCCGCTTTACAAGGGAAAAGGTTCGCAGCAGGACTGTAAGAACTACCGAGGTATTAGTTTACTCAGCATAGTCGGCAAACTGTATGCAAAGATATTGATTAAAAGAGTAACGAATGAAACTGAGATGATATGGGATGTGCAAGCAGGATTTAGAAGAGGAAGGAGATGTATGGATCAAGTCTTATCATTACGAAGTATAGTCGAAAAATTCTTGGCTAGAAGTCAGAAGGTCTATTGCGCTTTTATAGACTTGAAAAAGGCCTATGATAGAGTGGTGAGGAGTGAATTGAGGTCTACATTGTGTATGTATAGGGTGAGTGGTAGTTTAATACGAGCACTAAAATCACTTTACGAGGATCACTGCTTGTGTCAGGATAAACGGAGCTTGCACGGACTGGTTTAACATCGAAAAAGGTGTTAGACAGGAATGTGTGCCTTTGCCATGGCTGTTTAACTTGTACATAGACCATTGTTTAAAATATTTAAAAGAGAGTGCGTATGGATTAAATATGAATGATTTGATCGTCAAATGCCTTCTTTACGCCGATGATCAAGTCATATTAGCGTTACTCAAAGAGGAGTTGCAGGTGATGGTTAATGTTATGCATGATGCCCTAAAAATCAAAAAGATAAAAATAAATGTGAGCAAAACGAAAGTAATGGTTTTTGAAAGAAAAGAAAGCATGACAAACTGTGGAGTTTCGATTGAGGGAGAAAGAGTGGAACAAGTAAATGAATTTGTGTACTTGGGTTCAAAGTTTACGAGAGATGGAAAGTATGACAGTGACATTGAGCGAAGGGTGTTGGCAGGAAAACAAATGAATGGGGCACTGCATAGCTTTATGAATAGCCAGAAAGTGTCAAAAAAGGAACGTCTGGCGGTGCATAGAGGTGTGTTGGTTCCTACACTTATGTAAGGTAGTGATTGTTGACTTTGGCAGAAGAAGCATAAACAAAGGATTAATGCTGTGGAGATGAGTAGTCTGAGAAGTATAGCCGGAGTGACTCGGTTGGAGAAAGTAAAGAATAGTGAGATAAGAGAACGCTGTGGTGTAAAAGAAGATGTGGTTACAAAGATAGATAAAGGAATGCTTAGATGGTTTGGACACGTAGAAAGGATGGATGAAGAAAGATTGACGAAACAAATTTATAAGGCGAGTGTGAATGGACAAGTCGGTAGAGGTCGACCTCGGAGAACATATCTCGATCAGATCAACATTGTTTTGATGAAAGGCCAGGTCAAGAGTACCAACAACCGACGAGAATGTATGAGAGCACTGATGAAAGTAGAGGAAGCAAAAGATAAGATGTGTGTAAAAACCGTAGCAAGTGGAAGGAAGTGGTCTCTGCCTACCACTATGGGAAAAAGGCGTGACTTTATGTATGTAAGTATAAGTCTTACTATCACTGGTTATAAAAATTCTTGCTTCCCTATTATTCTTGTCAAGAAAAATTCGGACGCACTCTATAATTGCACTTATTTCGATTTGAAACACTATGCAGCTTTTTCCTAGTGATCTAGAGATCCTCGTCACTGTCTCTCACTGATCCATCAGTTTACCATGCTATAGCTCCACTTTTCTTTTTAACCATTAAGCGGAATTTTAGCTATTAGTCCCTTTTCTTTTAAGGTTTTTATTAAAAATAACTTTACTCTTATATTGTCCAGAGGTACTTCTTTAGGATATGCTTTTTTTTGTATACAACTATTGTTTAATTTTTAATCTTTTATTAGATTTAAATACGATGTATTTAAATTTTCAATGTTAGATCTTTTGTTGACACATTTTCTCCCATCTATAGGTATTTTGATCATTTTATTCAACAATCTTTTTTCAATATGGTTTGTTATAAAATAATACTAACTAAATTAAAATCAAAGGAATGGAGCGATGGTTTACAATGTTCTGCTAGACTTGTGAGATTTTCTCATTGTTTTAAGTGGGTTGTGTACGTTTTTGCAGTCCATATTAGGTTCAGTCATTATTTGTTTTAAGTAGATACCAATACATCAATAAAGTGACAGTGTATCCAAATGTATTGGTCCTTAGTCCTACGTCGTCCAATACTTGCTTTAACTTGCGCCAGCAGACAAACTCCAGGTTAAAATTAGATTTATGTATTAAAAGAGATCACTCACTGGAGTGAAACTCTACTTGTCACCCTAACTATTAAATCAAACGCTTAATGCCTCTCTAGGTAGATTGCAAATCTCTTTAAAAGTTAAATAGACAAAAATTATAAATACGCTTTAACAAACAAAACTTTTACTAGTTCTGTAATCAGAAACAAACTCGAAGCTGTCTGCAATGCCACAATTTCTTTTAACAGTTAACTAACATTTAAAATACGGTTAAATAAAGCTGGATTAAACAGTACGGAAACAGCCACTGCACCCTTGCTTATTAGAGAGAAAAGAGTTGCCAGATTACGTTTTGCTCGAAATCATCAAAATTGGTCTGTTTATAATAGGAAAAAAGTTTTATGCACAGATAAAACTAGGGTTAGCCTAAAACATCCAGATTGTCGTATACGAGCCTGACGAAGAACAAGAAAGAGGTTTGTTCCTTGTAATATATCAGCGGTGGCGGTGGCTCTGTTATGTTCTGGGATGCTTTGACGCTCGCACACAATTAGTTCCTGTCCGTTCGAGGTGTATTATGCTAATTACTATCTTGAGAATATTGTAATACAATACATGTGGTGCCTTTCGGTCCTTTTTTGGAACCCAATTTCCTGTTTATGCAAGGCAACGCTTGACCTCACATAGCTGGGGAGGTACTCGATTATCTTAATCAAGTTAGTATACCACTATGCAGAAGCCACCAAAAAACCAGGATCAGATTTCGATCAAGCATTTATACACCTCAAAAAAAAGTTTAACGTCAAATACCTGCTCCTAGAAACCTGAGGGTACTTGAAAATGCAGTTATCATAGCATAAAAACAAAGATTACAAAGATAGATAAAGAAATGCTTGGATGTTTTGGACACTTAGAGAGAATGGATGAATGATGGATGAATAGACGAATTAAATTTATAAGTCAAGTGTGAATGGGCAAATCGGTAGAGGTCGACCTCGGCGAACATATCTCGATTAGGTCAACATTATTTTGAAAAAAGACCAGATCAAGAGCACCAACAACTGACCAGCATGTATTAAAATTTCATTCAAAATTTAATTAGAAGCAAGCCTAGATCCATAAATGTTGTAATCCGAAGTAGAGGAGGCAAGACAAGTACTACTGTCACAACTAGACCATTAATTTCGCTACTGTGTCCTATTTACACAATTAGTATATTACTTCCGTCAGGGTACCTATTTAACATTTTTGCCGTGGGTTGTATACTATTTTTTCTGCTTCCCAAGGCGAAAGTAAAAATAAATAATTAATATTAAAACTATTAAAATATCGCATGATATCTCACTTGCTTTAGTACCAACATCTGGTCATCTCGCCAAGTGTAGCGCGCTCCATGTTTAATCCATTACCTAATCTTTTTTTTCTATTTTTTATAAATGGTTTCATCTTTACTAACAACAATGTAGCTGTGAGACATTGTTAATTTTATTATGATGTAAGATTACGTTTAACTGAATAAGTACACAAGCTCTGTACCCAAACATGCAAAGTAACCCACTCTGGTGGGAGCGCGCTAGACTTAAAACTGTCCGCAAAAGTAGCTGGTCACAAAAGTCGTTTATTCGAGACTAAAATGCGTCCGGAAAAACTGTACTTTCGGTTTGTGGAGCAAGAAAAATCATTTCAAATTCTTTTGTTTTTTCAAATTTTTTTTATCTTAACCTCGCAAAACGCTTGGAATTTTTATGGTAACTCCGGAATAAAAAGTATATAAAACACTTTTCTATTAAAATTCAACGTTGTGTAAAAATTTTAAGTTAATCCATCCATCGAAAAGCTTTCGAGTTTTGTGGATACAAACATACAAAAGCTAAATTTTTTATATATAAAGATATGCATGCCCATCCTTTATTTGATTTCTAAAAATTTGAGTATTTTCTCCATTCTAGTGATAATACTACAAATAAAATAAAAAGAAAAAAAGATATATAAGTTAAAAGAAATTATTTACGCTTGAAAAATTAATTTCCTATCCAAAAAAAAAAATGAATATTATCGTTTGGTTGTGAATTGATGTAAAAGAAATAAGGCTGGATCTTATATAAAAAATATATTCCACTAATTCTGGAATATTTTAATAATACTTTTTTTTTACTTGTATGCGTCTTATTATGTTTCAGTTTTAGAATTCTTTTTTTATTTGATTTCACCAACTCATTAGTTTATTTTTATTGTATTATGCTCGAAACAAATTGAAACACTTATCCGAATAGTAAATTAAATAATTTTTAAATCTTGAATCTTTATGTTATAACATTAACAATTTTAACCTATTATAAAAAATAACACAACGAATAATCCATTTTAAGTAATCGACAGTTTGTTTTTATCTTTTAGCAGTTTGATTTATATGCAATTATTACTGAAAAACGTACTATTTTTTCTTTAAAGTCAGATTTAATTGTTATCTTTTCATATTTATAAATTAGTATTATTAATCTATATATCTCGAAGACACCGCATTCATAAATACCCAAGCGCACAGTTGTCAAACTGCAAAAAAAGTAATAGGTACATTGCAATTTGCTATTCCCGAACATCTGGATTTTCGGCGCATTTATTAGAGATGATTAATTACAAAAAGAGACCTGTCAAAGGTACCCACTTTATTTTCAACAAAGTGGATGTCGAATGCCGATTTAAACCGAATTGGTTACCACCAAACGACACCTTCAATTCTTCAACATGTTTACGCATTCCCGCTTAAAAATATACGCGCGAACTTCTTTGTTTATTGTCAAGCAGGGTTATTTGATAACCGTCGTGTTTTTTTGACGTTTTATCCTAACAATAATAATTTTTCTCTATACTGACACCGCATAAATAATTTATACTTTATTCTGATTAGAACGTGTATTGTTGGTTATAACTTATAAACAATAGTGTTTTTAATTTGCTCAATTGAAGGTGCGTGGTTTTCTATTTGTCGATACACACTAATTTCTGATTTCAATAGTTTACATGAACAAGATATATCCAATTACGGTGGTTGTTACATTACATTACAATCTTGCGGTTGGCCTTTGGTATCGGCACCTATGTCACCTAGATCTTTTGATTCTCTGTGACTACCGCTGTGTCCTCAGGGCATCAGAATTCTAGTCCACTGATTTTGGCAAACCTTAGGATTTCTGTTGGCCCTGTCTCTTTTAGATCGCTTGGATCCATAATCATACGGCCCCAGGTTTGATACCTGTACCCTTCCAGCATCAGGCAGTGACACGGAATGTGTATACTGCTCTCCTCCTCCTCTCCGCATAGTCAGCAGTTTTTCTCGGCCGCCAGCTTAAGTTTGAAGAGGTGCGCCCTTAGTGCGATGTGTTCTGTTAGCAGGCCAAGCGAGCTGCTTAGTTTACTCCGGTCCAGAGTGCGTCAGCCCACTTCTGGAGAGGTCTTTTCATCAGCTGTTTTGATGTTCTGCAGCCAATATTTGCATTCCACTGAGCAATATGTTCTTGTTCAAGGATTAATTTCAATAAATGTTTTTCTTTGGTAATTGGCAATCCGACCAACTGGCTTCTTGGTTCCACCAGGGTCCCGTTTCTTGCCAGTTCATCGGCTACCTCGTTGCCGTTTATTCCTGTGTGCCCAGGAACCCATGTAAGAGTGACTTTGTTTACCGTCGCTAACTCAGTGGGGGCTTGCATGCAGTCCCACACCACCGATGATGTTGTGGTGTTACTCGTGAGGGTCCCAATGGCCGCGCGACTGTCAGTGAGAATATCAATCTCACTGTTGGTCACTCTGTTTTCTGTCAGGTGCGTAGCGCATCTGAGTATAGCATAGACCTCAGCCTGAAAGACCGAGGCGTATTTCCCCAGGGGTATGCTTTCCCTGTGGTTGCAGGATGCTCCAGACACACCTGCCCCGTAGCGTCCCTGGTACCCTGATCCATCAGTGTATCATTGTTTCACTCCTGGGCTGGTCAATGGTGTTTTCTTCAATCAGTCTTCCCTGGTTGGTATTTTTGTTTTATAGTTTTTCCCTATCAAGGTCTTTTTCGAAATTTTGTCCGACTTTATTGTGAACGGGTGTTTGTGGAGGGCCTCGATCTTGGTGTGACTTTAGTCTGTATGCAGTGTTCCTGGCCCGATCTTTTATCAGGAGGTCCAAAGGTGGTATGTTTAACGGTGGTTGTTGGTTAAATTTATTTTTTCCCATTGGCTTAATATCCAATCTTATTCGTTCTGGCACGCGTCGTTGAGTTGATATTTTTCTTATTCCAGTGTGTATTTGAATTTAAATTTTTTAAAAATGGCTTTTTGAAGGACTTTTAACAGTGATGAAAATTATATAGTCCCACAAAGTTTTTATTTAATTTATAATTTTTATTGACCCATTTTTTAACTAAATACGTATATACTTTTATGCAGATTCCATCCGAGTTGAAGTTTCTTCTGAAAAGAATAATTAGGGAAGGAGAATGTACAACAAAACTTAGGTATTTTTATGTGGCTGTTACCCTCCACTTAAACAGTTCTTAAAACCACAAATTAAAATAACGGATCTAAATAATGTGTAATGAAAAGCAAACATTTTAAAATCCTAAAGAAAAGTAATTACAAGCAAGGAATATCTTGCAAGAAATAAGCGGAATCAGAGATTTGTGGTCAGTGTAGATCACTGTATAATGGAAAATATTATAAAAAAGAAGTCTAATTTTTATTTCAATAACATTGTTTCGTAGTTTCATGTAATTAAAATTAAAATCAAGTTGGTACCGAGTTTCCTATAAAAACCCAATACCATTATGAAAGTACTCCATTCTTTGGATTTGAGATATCGTACAGACAGACTATAATGAAATCTTAAAAAAATTTACGTAAAATTACTTAAGTAGAATATATAAAGTTCATCGGCAATGTAGATTAATAGTTTATCCTGATTAAACTTGGTACGTCATTCATGATACTGTGAAAAAAGGAGGGAGTGACCAATTAGCTAAATGTTTCGTGAATGCTTTTCTAAATAGAGAAAAACGTATTATAATATAACATGCCGGTAATGAAAACGGTTTGAGTTGTTCGTTACATCCATATAAAGTTTGGTCCTGTACCTTCCAGCGGCTAAATTTTATAAAGTGCCGAGTTCGTGAAACAGAAAAAATTATTTCTGACTTTATCTATACGTGTCATTCTTGTCAAAATGTAATTCCAAACCAACCTCTGTCAAATTTAAATCAGCTTGTCAGATATTGATTCTGTGAAGGTGTTTGATAAAAGATTGTGTTCATCGTATTATATATAGAATATTTGTCTTGTTCTTGATTTTATAACTCAATTAAACACTGTGTTAAAGGTATCAAAAAAGGTAGTCTGCAAAGCATCAATAAAAAACGTAACCTCAAATTCTTTGTTTTGAATCAGTTTTGACAAGATTGAAATTTGTGACGACACACGTTCCTCATCTATTTGCAGGGAGCAAAGTATAAGGTGGGGACTACTAAATCAGTCGTAGCGCTCGTTGCGGAGAATTTTTTTTAAATCATTCTTACGTTCAGTACAAATAAGAGTGCAAATTGATAATTAAAATGGTCCATAATAGTTGTGTTGTAAATTACAAGAATATAGCAGAAATAGTAATTGTACATTTTATACATTTCCAACTGCAAGTTTAAAATTAAAACAAAGAAAAACATAGATGAATGCAGTTAAAAGAAATAAATTAAGTAATGGTTAGGTTAACTAATATATAAACATGGTGTTTTATAGTTTGGCTATAAGTGATTTTGCACTTATCTTTTTTTTCTTATGTTCGCTCAGGTACTAGTTCTTTCATTCCCTGGCAGTGAGGGACTCTAGGGTGAAGCGTACCCACTAAACCTCCCGTGTATTTGTCAACATGCTCACCGGAACCGCTTGCGCTTCTCTTCGGTGGACAGGTTGTCCGTTCTTTCCTTTCTTTTGTCTTTCTTTTGTTTTTTTTTAATTCTTATGATGTTTCTGGTATATTCGTGGATCTGTTTCTATTTTCTGGGATCTCCTATCATGCTTTGTCTCAGATTTTTCCTTTCTTCTTGCCACCTCAAGCATTCTAATATTGTGTGGGTCACTGTATCTACTATTTCACAGTAGAGACACACATCATTTTTTGCTTTTCCGATTCGGTGCAGTTATTCTCTAAAGGAGCCATGTCCCGTAAGTACCTTCGTAAGATAGTAATTAGTTATTTTGTGCTTGCACAATACTTTTTAATGCGTGGTATCAGTCTTTTTGTCCACTGTTTGATGTCGTTTGTGTCATCTCATATTTTCTGCCACTTCCTTAGAGTGGTATCTCTCTCTTTTTTGTTGAACTTTTGTCGCTATTACTTTTCTTTCCCCATGTACTTATTCCAAATGGGCGCGCCGTATAATATGATGGACTGTGCAACATAATAAAGCATTTCCCCTTAATATTTGTGGTTATTCTGTTTAGAGCAGCAGCTTTTTTTTAGTTTTTGTGTTGCCATCTTTATGTGTTCTCCAAAACTGCAATTTTTAGTTGTTATTTAGTTTTAGCAATAATGATCACTGCTAGATCATCTGGATACGCTAGCGTGGTGCTGATTCGTCCAGCACTCCATCATACAAAATATTCCACAGGAAGGTTCTAGGACCGAGCCTTCGGGACTCCCGCTGTAACTTCAACATTTTTTTTTCTATCTGTAGGGATCTGTTGTCCAGGTAGTTATCAATGTTCTCCAGTAAATAGTCCTGTATCCCTCTTGATTCCAGGTTTAGCATAATTCTGTCCCTTGAGGCCGTATTTAAGGCATTTATGACATTATTTGTTGTTTGTGCAACATTTTGCACCTATCTAATAATTATACATTTAAATTATGTAAATATATAGCTGACTTTTTTAACTAGTCGCTTATTGTTAATCTGAAAATCAAAATTTATTTACCATTTAACTATACACATTAGATTTTTAATATTGGTGTCATAAAATATGTATGTAATGTCATCATGTATTTTAGTCGGTTAACCTCAAATTACTTTAAAACCAATTGTATTTTTTATTCATTAAATGTTTTGGTACCTACTGTATCCATAATTATAAACTTTATTCACTAAGCTTTTTCAGAATTATTATTGCACGTTTTTATTTTAACTGCAACAAATTTATAGTTTGTTTATTTATTATTCTTAACATATGTCTTTCGTGTCTTAAACGATTGAAGTGCATTCTTAAATGCAGTCTTCAGACGTCGTTTTTTGTCGCGCACCCTGCCAATAAAGACCCCATTATGCAAGGATGGTTTATGATGCATGTATACTAAAAAAACCATTTGGACAATCCCTAAAAATTTATTAAGCAGTGTATTTATTGATCACACCTTGTATAGTGAATAATAAAAAATGATACAGACGCGACGTTCTCCCATCTTTACTATGTAAATGAAAACAAAATCCCTTTTGCTTCCTCACTTCTGTATACACATCTCTCTCTAAGGATTCCGTGCCACCTGTAGATTTTACCGATCTGAGAATTTGTAGTTGGAAGTTTGCACAAACCAAAAATAAACTAGTTAGACGCGTCAGCCACAGAGATATGTAATTTATTCGTGTGATTGCAAAAGCGTTTTTACTTACGGATTATTTTATTGTAAACTGATTTATGAAAAAATTGACTCTTTTTTTGTTGTACTACCGAAAACTAAATCACTAATTTTTACAGTGATCGCATAGTTCTGAAACACAAATTCTGGACATATCCGACCAAATATTTTCTCTTAAAAATGGCTCTGCTGTAAGTACTGTAATGCAATAGTTGGCAGTTCTAAAAATTCCTGCCACCTCTCAAAACTTTTCGTTGTAGCATGTCTTATACATGCTCTATTGGATTAAAGTTCGGTGATTGTACAGGCCATGGCAATACTTTGATACTATTCAAAGATCTTTTTGTTTCTTTGAAGTAACGGAGCTTAAACTTATAAAAATAGCCAAACAAATAAAACACAAAAATAGTTGTAGTTTCGACGGTATTTGTAGCAAAATTTAAAAAAAAAGTGTTGAATTTATATCGCAGCCTCTTTTTTTTTAACAGAACAACTCTTTTGGTTTTCTCTTGTAATTTCATTCTGGGTTTAAAATCTTTTGTACATTGCTTCCATAATTAAACAAATTCTTCCTCACGAATACAATTCTCATCACTAACACATTCTTTTTCGGTACCTTTATCTTTTGGATGCTCACTGGTTTCTTCTACATTACCGTCTTTATCATTGTTTTTTCGATATTGCTCTTTTTACTATTTTCACTGGGTATACGGGTGTGGCGCGAAAAGTTTTGATTAAAAGTAATGGCGGATACAGTTATGTTAAAAATCTGAAATTACAAAGCTATAGGTTTTGGATAACGCTGAGTTCAAATATAATGTTTTCCTGAATGTGGCACTTCCGGTTACACCGGAAGTAGACGTCAACTTTGTTATTTTAAATAGAGCTTAATATTTTTTGTTATTTTCGAATTCCACATGAAATTTTAGATAAAATTAGTGCACAATGTCCTATACCAAAAATGAATCATTTTCGAGATATTTCGATATTTTTCAAAATTTTGAAAAAATCCTAGTTCACATTGAATAACCATATCTTCATTAATAAGGAAGCTAGTAGCATAAAATTGTAACCAATAAACAACAAGCGCTTGCCCGTTAACTCCATAAGTTCAACTCATTGATATTTCATACAGGGTGTTTTAAACTTAGCCGCCAACATGCACAATTTAAATTATTTATAAGTTGCTTACTTTAAATAGAACACCCTGTATTTTATTACATTTTCCGCTGTTTTAATCCAATTCGTTTGGTATCGGTATTTCCTATACCTAAATCCAACCACTTTTAAATTATTTTATTATATTAGTTAAAACATCCCGTGTGGGGTTGCTGAACCCCCATCGGGCGCATCCCCAAGTGGTGGATAGGGGGACGCCTCCCAGATATGGGTGGTATTGGGGAAATTAAATACTCGAAGCAAACCAAAATCAGCATTACAGCGACATAATTCTTTCAACATTAGTAACGGGTAGGTCATGATTTCCAATATTTAAAGTGATAATATTAATTTTTCATAAGTTATTAATTTTAAAAAGTAACCAATAGCATGAAAGGATTATTAATTGTGGATATTATTAAAAACGTTGACTAGGTATTTTGTAAATATAATATTAAACAAATAAAGTTTTATAATAAATGTTCAAAATAAGCACCATCTACTTCCAAAAATTTATGAATCCTTTTTATTAAGTTTATGTCTTGTAATGCTGGAAATATGGTCGGGTATTGGAGAATTAAAAGCAAGTAAGACTCTCTGCATCATATCTTTCCTTGTCGTAACAGGTTTGGAAAATACCTGATTTTTAATGTAACATCAAATATCAAAATCTAAAGGGGCCAAGTCAGGAGAGCAAGCTGGCCAACGAAACGGACCCTGATTGGCAATCCATCCATCATCAAACATGTCGTAAAGATGCTGAGCAACAGTCCCAAAGTTATGGAAAGGTGCTCCATCTTGCTGATACCAAGCTGAAGCCGCCTCTCCATTTCTAAAAGTATGTAACGCCGGTCGTATGGCTTTTTCTAAAATGTGGCAATATCTTTCACCAATTAAATTTTTATCATAAAATTTTAATGCTAAAATTTTATCTTCTTTTATTGCACAAAAAACATTAAAACTCCAACTATCTTGGAAGTAACGTTCTCTACTAACATGTGAATTTTCATTAGACCAAAAATGGGAATTATGTCGATTAAATAATCCATTTTTGTTAAACTTTCCTTCATCACACCATATTACTTTTTTTATGAAGTTTTAATCCTCTTGGGTCTTTATTAAAAATCATTCACAGAATTCTACCCTTTGAGGAATATCACCTTATTGTAAGTGTTGCACCAAATGATATAAAAATGGTTTCCATTTGTGTTTTTTTAAAATGCGATGAATTGTTCTCTTTCTCTCTTTCTTACAATCTTTAATGGAGGCATTTGGAGAGGCCGTAAAATAACCCAAAAGATTAATTTTGTTTATGTAACTGTCCACTAGTGGTTTATTTTTATTCATTTTTGTCTTAAATTGACCAAACTTACAGCAGTTTTTAAGCAATCTTCTTACAATATCACCAGTTGCATTTGGTCGATTTGGATATGTTTCTGCAAAAACACGGCAAGTCCGTTTAACAATTCTATTACACTCTCCGTATATAATAATAAGATTAAAAAAATCATCATTTGCCATTTTTTACTATGAAATACAAAATGGTAAAGAAAACTGTCAAAACAACATAAACAATTAATGTTCTATCTATCAAATCTTTGACAGCCAAAACTTACCCTTTACTAATGTTGAAAGAATTAAGTAGTGTTATGTTTTAACTAAGATAATGAAATATCTCAGAAGTGGTTAGATTTAGGTGTAGGAAATACCGACACCAAACGAATTGGCTTAAAACAATACAGCGGAAAATGTAATAAAATACATAGTAAGCAACATATAATTGATTTAAATTGTGAAGGTTGGCGCTAAGTTTAAAACACCCTGTATGAAATATCCATGATTTGGACTTATAGAATTAACGGGCAAGCGCTTGTTGTTTATTGGTTACAATTTTATGCTACTAGCTTCCTTATTAATGAAGATATGGTTATTCAATGTGAACTAGGATTTTTTCAAAATTTTGAAAAATATCGAAATATCTCGAAAATGATTCATTTTTGGTATAGGACATTGTGCACTATTCAATATGAAGCAGGATTTTTTCAAAATTTAAAAAAAAATTGATAATACTTCATTTTTGGTAAAGGACATTGTAAACAAATTTTATCTAAAATTTTATGTAGAATTCGAAAATAAAATAAAAAAATTAGGTTCTATTTAAAATAACAAAGTTGGTTTCTACTTCCGGTATAACCGGAAGTGTCACATTTAGAACAACATTATATATAAACTCAGCGTCATCCCAAACCTACAGTTTCGTAATTTCAGATTTTTAACATAACTGCATTCGCCATTACATTACATTAGTTTTATTAATTGCTGCTTCCTCCAACTTTTTACCACTGAGAGGTTTCTTCGAACGCCAATCTGAAATATACCCAAGTAAATTTACGGATGGGAACAAAAATTCACAAGAAAAATAAATTTTACTAGTAACTTTTGGTATTGGTAATTACCCATAGTCGTATTAATTATTATTTGCAAGTTTCACAAAGTCCCACAAGTTTTACTACTCAGAAATACTTGCAAAGTATAAAAATTGAACGTCTAAATTAAATTCGCCATGCACGTGCCACGATGTAAACAATACTAGACTAAAGAAACGCCTGATGTGCGGAAGCAATGTTGCCGATTATTGACTATGAATTATAAACTACTGATATTTACGATTTGCGTATAAATTTGTCCACATTTATTTCCGTCAGTAGAGAAAGAGGTTTAAGTGGGACCACGGTAGCGAAAGGGTTAAATTTTAAACTTTGGTGAAGAATTTTGTGTGGGTAAATTAACGAACTGACCCCCTACTAAGGAAAAATACTCTTAGAAATGTTATGTCTTTTATAAAGACAAATGCGACCACGTGCCTTATAATGAAATTGACCAGACGCCTTAAAAGCTTGTATCCTTACAGGACACTGCTGCATAAAACACCTACACAATATAGTGTTTGCAGTAAACCCGCTTTGTAGGTCCTTTGAAGAGATGAATGATAATTTTTCTTATGCTACTGCAAAGAAATTTTGGTTTGCAAACAAAGGCACTTCGGAAAAGAATTGGAACCTGAATTGCTTAGGTATCAACGCAAATTTTCTCGTATATTGCGACTAATTGGCCCATTGTGCTCTCCATTTATAACTAGTCCGCTTAAGATAGAACAAAAAGTTTTGCGAAGTACTTGACGAGAAACGCCACGTTTGGATTAAATAGAGGAGAATGAATGAATGAACTAACATGTGTGCCATCCCCGTCGAGCTAATGCCGCCCTTTCGGACGCAAGCGTGTTTTTCAGGAAGTTTCAGCGAGCAACCCCGTTCAACCCGGTTTCTGTTCTAACAGTTGGCGTATGGAAGTTGCACGACTACAGAACGGTTTTTTGAAATCACGTGAGTTCAAAAAAGTGGAGAAAATCTTAACCGTTTTTAAATTTTTTTCAAAAAAGTGACTATGACTGTCGTTGAATTCGGTTTTTATGGCTTTTAAAAATAGGTTTCTGTTTAATGTTAGTTTACTGGTAAGTTACATAATTTAAAAAAAAATTGTTATCAATAACGTCGTACAGATAATTATTATTGTAATTAATAAAAATAAAGTAATGTATTTTTTATTAATTTATGTATTGCTGACATTTTTATTTTTGCATTAATGATAGTTATTTGAGCAAGTTATTAGCAAATTGAGGCAATATATTCTTGAAAATTAAAGGTCCAAACACACACATGGCAATAGTCTACGAATATTTTATTTCGAGTTAGAAATTTTTAAATACATTTTGGTTTCACAGTTGATAATTTATAGCAAATTTAATTTGACAAGGTTAATTAAACTATAACCTATTTTTCTTTCAAAAAATTATATTTTTGTAAAATATAAAAAGTTAAAAAAAATTTTTTTTTTAAAATGAAATGAAGAAGTGGTTTGTCTTGCTCTATTATTATATATAACATTATTTAATATTGTCCTTGCATGGCTAGAATCAAGGTAAGTAAACTCCTGGATAAAATTAACGCAACAACATATTAAATCATACAAATTTCTAAAATAGTTTATTAATTTTTTATGGACATTGGTTACATTAAAAGTTAGAAAAAACGTGTTCGGATATTTTAAAAGTGAATTAGCTTTAATATTTCACTAAAAGATTGGAATTAAGGTTATGGTAATAAAATTGTAATGTTGAAAAAAATAAATTATAGTGTAAATAGAACACTAGTAGCACAATGAATGGTGAGGGCGCGACAATAGTAGCGTGTGTTGCCTCCTCTACTTCGGATCAGAGCATTTATGTGTCTAGGCAAGCTTCTTATCAAATATTGGAAAGACTCTGGAGGAATTTGTTTCCATGCTGTGATTACTGTCCCTTCAGGTTCGCACAGGTTTCTAGGTGCAGGTATTGACGTTTAACATTTTTCTTGAGGTGATCCCATAAATGCTTGATCGGATTTAGATATGGGCTTTTTGGTGACCACTGCATTACTGTCATACCAACTTGATTAAGACAATCGAGTACTTCCCCAGCTATGTGAGGTCGAGCGTTGTCTTGCATAAACAGGAAATTGGTTTCAAAAAAGGCATCAAGTTCTATTACCATATTCTCAAAAAAGTAATTAGCATTTTTAAATCTAGTACAGACAGGAACGTTTTCTACTGTTTAATCCAATTTCATTTAACCTTCTTCTTACTGTTTTAGACGAAATTGTAATACTGCAGACAGCTTCAAATTTGTTTCTGATCACAGAAATAGTTTCTTAAAGTCCTGTTCCTTAAAGCGTATTGTCTAATAAAACGTTTATCTAGGTCGTTGGTGCATCGTTTCCGGCCTTTTCCTAGCCTTCTAAAATAATTTTCTATCTAATTTAAGCGTTTTACCATACGACTTATTGTAGAATGATTTTTGCACAAATTGGTAACATTACTTTGACAATATTTCTCATCCAATAAAACTGAAGTCCGCACAACTGTTGTTCTGTTAAATTATTTAAACGATTAATTTTTAAACATTTTCAGGGTCAAAAACTCAAAAGTTAAACACAAAAAACGTATTACTTTAAAAAAAAACACTTTATAAACTGACTTTTAACGAAAATCTATTGCAAGTACGCAACAAAATTGTTTATCTTCCAACAAGTTCTTGCTATAAATCGGTTGTAATTAGGAAGCTGGCGAGCATTTTGGTATATGATTTGCTGTTACAAATCTAATATAATAAAGGTTTAAATAAACTACCCTGTTGGCCAAACAAACCATGCAGGAAACCCCCGGAGTTGCCAAAGGGGCCAAGCCTGGGCCAGTACTGGAAAACCTAGCTTTGGCGTACCTGTATTGGCTCATGCAATGGCCAGGCTGCTTAACCCAGCTTCAGCCATGCCAATGATTATCCGAGCTTGGGCCAAGACTGACTGACCAGCCTTGGCCTTGACCAAATTGGGCCAGGCCTGGGTAACCCAGCCTTGGCCATTCATTGGCGACCCAAGCTGAGACAAAGACAGCAAAACCCAGCCTTGGCCGTGCCAATGATCACTCAAAAATCACTCAAACTTGGGCCAGGCCTGGGTAACCCAGTCTTGGTCATTCATTGGTGACCCAAGTTTGGACCAAGACTGGATAACCCAACCTTGGCCATGCCAATGATTACCCAAGCTCGGGCCAGGCCTGGGTAACCTTGCCGTTTAATGGGGACCCAAGCTGAAGCCGTCCGGTTACATTCAGCGTGATTCGAGTATTTTCGTTCAACGACCCATCGCCAGCCATACTTGTTTTCATTACGTGTCAGGTCAATCCGAGCTTCCGTTATTTAGTCAGTGTATTTTTTATGATAAGTTTTCAAGTTACATTTTTTATTGCTTATTACCACTAAAAATAATCATAACTGCTGCGTACCTTAGAGTTCAAAGGTGGCGTGCTTTAAATAAAACAGAAAAAGTTTTTAAATAAAAAAACTAATTCAGTTGTTCACGGGCTGTTTCAATAATCCAAAAGTAAACATTAGCTTTGTAAGTGAGGTTTTGTGTAATATTTATTGATTTTTATGATACATGTTTTTTAAATTACGTATGATAAGATAAGTAAAAGTAATTATATAAAATAAAAAATAACTATAATTATAATAATATGTGTATATAATTATTAATCCCATTGTTCAATTAATCGAAAATACTCTGCGTTTATTATGAGCCAGTATTGGCAATCAAGCATGGCCTAGTCCTAAGAACCAAGCCAGGCCCAATCCTGGAAATTAGACATGGCCCAGTCCTGGCATTTAAGCATGGCCCAGTCCTGGTATTTACACATTGCCCAGTCTTGGCAATTAGGCATGACCCAGTCCTGGCATTTAAGCATGGCCTAGTCTTGGCAACCGAGTCTGGCCCATCGCTATCACTCCAGACTTCTACCAAGACTGGGCCAAGCCTAGCTTACAATCTTGGCAAAGAGTTCTACATATTTGGGCCAAGCCTGTGCCAAGCTTGGGCCCGTGGTACTTTCCTCTATGGGAAAAGCCGAATGTGTGAAACAGAGATAATCTTGTATTACTGAATAGATTTGGTGTAACGTTGAATAATTTTCTTCCTTAATCCATTAAGATTTTTATCTTTCTCAAATTAGTGTCGGTAAGCAGATTTTTTCTAATATACCTTAAGAAAAAAAACATTTGAAGATAAATCTGATAGTATGTGAGGTAACGTGATCGTACCACGTGTAGATATTAAACGATCAGGAAGCGTCGTTTGTAAAAATTACATCACTGCCAGTGCATTGTGGCTTGAAAAACCAACCTATTAAAGCCAAATGTTCCTAAAATTAATAGGAAGTAGCTGAACTGTCGGAATAATTTGATCCTGCAGAAGCTGTAAATATTTGATTGCGTATAGGTTACCATCGTCTTTTAAAATTTCTGTCCAAACATTGAGTTTTTGTATTAAGTACGCACAGAAAAACTCAGACGCTGATTTTTTTGAGAGCAGTATCGTGCAACGGATAAATTGTGTTTCCTATACAGGGTGGCCAACCGAAAACAAAACAGAGCCATTTGCAGGAACCTCGTCAACATTTAAAAAAAACGCTCAGACCCGTCGGTTTTTGATTGAAGTGGGACACTCTTTTCCGGTATTTTTGACTCCACTATTATCAACCCCAAGCGAGGGTAAGAATTACCCCAACATTTTTAAATGGTATTGGGGGTGAAATAAGATGTCTTTTGAAAACTCTGACAATTCTCTTTACAATAGTCTTTAAATTTTACATTACCTTCCAAAACTGAAAAAATTACATGTTAAAATTCCAATAATTGATTAAATTTTCAAACTGATGATCCAGAGGCGATTAATCTGGTGATCATAAAGACCATTCAATGCTGCCTTTTCTCCCAATCCTATACCGTGAAAATAAAAATGATCTTCGTCATATTGTGGATTATTTTTAAATATATTAGTCAAGGCAAGATCAATAGCGTCTTCTAGTAATTGCAAGTACATTTTGCCAGTCAAATTGCCTGGTAGAAAAAAAGGACCTATCAGTTGGTCACCACAAATGCCAGCCAATACATTAAATAGTTTCAAAATTAAAATCTAATTTCTCAATAAGTAATGGACGGAATTTTAAAATGTTAGGACTGTTGTATAGAGAATTGTTAGAGCTTTTGAAAGACATATTATTCAACCCCCAATGTCTTTTAAAAATGTTGGGGTAATTCTTACCCTTGCTTGGGGTTGAAAGTAGTAAAGTCAAAAATACCGGAAAAGAGATGCCCCCTTTTAATAAAAAATCGACGGTTCTAAGCGTTTTTCTAAAATGTTGACGAGGTTTCTGCAAATGGCTCTGTTTCGTTTTCGGTTGGCCACCTTGTATTAAGAAAACAATAACTCGTCTATGAAATATATGTTTGGTAAAAAAAAATCATGTTTATTTTGATTTTCCATCATGGTTTCACAAAATTTCATGTTTAACAGATTTGGCTATTGTTTGGCACAGCAAGATGGTTTATTTGAACCATTATTACATTGGATTTTAATGTTTTTACTTTTAGTTTATTTTCAGAAGTTAATAAACACATTTTTGGAGAAAAATTATTTATCTCATGCATGCGTGGAAATCTCTTTCGTAATAAGTCAGACGTACACACTATGGCTTATATTATCATACTGTTTCGTAAACAGCGCAACCACATGTCTCCAAATGGGGACATTTTAAATAAGATTGGTGTAGTCAATATATTGATTATTTATCACGAATATTTTTTATAATTTGTGCGGGTCGACTGGCTAGCGTTCAGGTCGCTGTTTGGCATTGAAATTTTTATGTTCCGCAAATATTTTTCTATATATGTGTACAAAAGATTATTATTATTATTATTTTGTAACTCAACTTGACATAAAGAAGCAAAAAAAGTAAATGAGTTTAAAAAACCCAACTTAATAGACAAATCTTTGTAATGGTTTCAATATACTTCACGATCAAGTGTGTAATTTTAATTTTTATTAAATCAAATTATTCGTCATTTTATTGTTATGATTTCAATACATGTATTATTACTTATTATCTTATCAAATACAACAAGTAGTTTGCATTGAATGGAACTACTGTTATTTAACCATTGTATTTAACTTATTAATGTATTACTTTTAATAGTAAATATAAACTGTAAGTAGTTACCCACTTTGCTAAATATTTATTTATGAATAAATTAATAAACAGATCATTATAAAAAGGTGGGCTCAACCGGGATTTGAACCCGGGACCTCTCGCACCCAAAGCGAGAATCATACCCCTAGACCATTGAGCCGCGACATCAATCTATAGTTCTAATTTGCACAAATTGTTTAAAACTTTTACAATCTTGTTTACAAATATATATTATATATATATATATATATATATATATATATATATATATATATATATATATATATCTTTCATAAATCATAAGGAAGCGTATTCGCTCTTACACTATGAAGCTTACAGCTATGACTTTGAGGAACTCACTTCCACGTGACCTTTTTTCATAAGGAACAATAATTTAGATGTGGCTTTTATGAAATTTACCGCATACATAAAGTGTTCAAATAATATAGTTATTGGAAATTAGTACTTCCAACTGTACAATTCCTCTCTGAGAAATTCCTTGATTTTTAAAACTACTCAGTTCGGCCCTGACGCTGACAAAAAAATCATCTAAAACACACGTGCATTTATTATCCCTCCAGAATATTACGAAAGTGTCGTGTGCAATTTTAGAAATCAGCTATACGGTCACGTGAAAATTAGCAATCAGCTATAAGATCATGCGCAAAGAAAAGACGGTTACGATTTTTGACCAATAAAAAAGCTGAATTCAGCGCGAGAAACAAAGCCACGTTTGACCCGGCTTTCGGCCTCGCCTCGTCTTTCGCATTTTATCATCCGACAGAAGAACATCTAACCGCGTTCAGAGCACCGCTTTTTTTTTTAATTTCGACCGTCAAGCAATGCACAACGCAGGCCGAAGCACACAATTCTCGCCGCTAAGAGCACCTTTTTCAACCACCACGTGGTAAAAACACATCAATATAATCAGATAAAATAAATTAAATTTAAAGCTAACAACCAGTGAAAATATTCTGAAGATACAGCCACTGCTCGCTACTCGTCGTCGTCGCCTGGCGTCAATAGTAGTAATCCTATACTTCTGTATTGGATTAAATTTCACAAGATATTGTGTAACCAATATTTGTACTTGGAACTGACGACTTTCTAGATAACACAGTCAATTCAGAAGCGTCATTTTGTTTCATTTGTTGAGCACTATCAACCGTAATTGTATCGTGGGCACATGTCTTGGTAATTTCAATTCCATAAATGCTTTTGTAAAAAAATATCTGGAGGCAGATACTTGTTTGTACGTGTATGATGTTTAAAGTATGGTATTAAATTATAAAAATAAAACCAACTAAGAAAAACATTTCATGAGTAACTACTAAAAAGTACGACATATTCTACTTTAAGACGCAAAATATTTTGTTAAAATTCTCCATTTCTCTATAATGAAAGAATCTTTTGGCATGAGTGGGTTTTTGAGGTTTGAAGTTTTTGAAAAAAGATTGTTTGCACTCGGAAAGGTCTGCCACATGGGTCAATGATTTTTATAAAAACCTAGCTCTTTAATAAAATTAATTAAACTTGGTGAAAGGTTGTTAGTAAAATGACAGACAAGAATAAATATTTTTAGGATTCACGAAAAAAAAAAATTTAAAGTCATTGGGACTGCCGACAAACAAACGAAACTGTACTTAATCGCATGAATAAAAGTTGTAAAGTAGTAAACACAATTAAAAGACGTAAATTGAAATACTTCGGCCATGTAATGCGTCAACCAGAAAAGTACAAAATATTACAACTTGTTATGCCAGGAAAAATCATGGGAAAAAGAAGTGTTGCTCGCCGTACTACTTCCTACTTGAGCAGACTTGTTTCGCGCTGCTGTAAACAAGACCGTGATTGTTAATATGTTAGTTGAGGGCCAAAGATCGATAAAAATCGGTCTCGGCACCTTAAGAAGAAAAGGGACTGCGGACAAAAGTAAAACTTTAAAACCATCAAATAACATATACTCCTATATTGCTAGTAGAGGTCTGGAAAAGGATGACAACCCAACAGTGCAGACATACGTAACCCCCTTAAAAATTTAAAGTTGTTTTTTTTTGTTTTTCTTGTCCAAACTTTATTTGATTGGCTTTTGCTTTAGTTGTAAAGTTTCTAAGTGTTTTTAGTAAGGATTAAACAGCTTTTTGTGCACCTCTACATTTGTTAGATTACGAGGCTTTTATTTTATGTCTCACATGAATAGCTTGCAATGTAGATGGATGAATTTAAAAGTTTGCTGATTCAATGTGGAGATTACATTTTTTTCGTTGCAGGAGTTTATTGACGTGTTTTGGAATTTTTTATAAATATGTACAATAACCGAAATAATGAATATATTGCATTTTGCTGTTCCGCACGGTATGCTGATAGAAAAATAAAGGGTTTAAAAAGGAGCGTGTTTGTTTCACCGACCATATTATCCCTTTTGTCGTGTTCAGAAAGCCAATGCGGTTTTTTGACGAGAGTTGTGTCTAATGCCCTCAACGTTCATCATATTTTATTCATAGCAAGATTGAGACGAAAAGTAAAGAGGTGCGGAAAGATTGTTCGAGTATGTATCTAGAAAAATGGCAAAAAAGATGCTAATGGTACCGAAGGGGATGCTTAGATTTATAAAAAATGAACAGAATATCACGTAAAGGTTTTGTGAGTGAAAAAAGTTTTGCGTTATGCGAAGACACAATTACACCGCTCAATTATTGATAGGGATCACTTAAATAGATGCACAATTTTTGTAGAGTTATCTTCTTCGAGTTGATTTATGTTTTTGTAATTAAACATCAGATGAAATTTTTTTAAATTTTTTTAATTTAATACTGAAACAAGAACTTTTAGGGATTGTTAAAATATAAACGTACCTAAAAACTATACTCTATTTAATATTGAGAGAGAGTAATAAACTAACTATACCTGCAAGCCTCTGACAGGGCGGTCAAAACAATTTTAAAAGTTTCTCAACACATTTATATTGCAAGTTAGACATTTCAGTTATTTGTTTGCCTGCCTAGCCTTGTAAAAGGCCCGAATACAATAGAAGTGAACTTTCATAAGTGACTATATTGGCAGACATAGGCGTGTCTTTGAGCCAGGCAGTCTATTGGGTAATTAATATTTCTTGAAAGTCTGCATGAAATGTAAAAGTTTAAAAGAAACAAAAGATTTGTATGTACAAGTAAATATTTATGTATTTTTTATGTATATATACCACCAACAGTAACTAAATAGCTGTAAGCCGAATATAAAAAAAATGGGTGAAATTACAAAAAAATATTGGATGAGATTAGAAATGGTAAAATAGAACTGAAGAACAGTATAGAAGCTGGCGAAGCAAATATTTTGTTAAAAGTTGAGGATTTGAAGTTTAAATTAAAAAATAAAAAAAAGAGAATTATTATTTAAAAAGAAAAATGGAAGACCTAGAAAGGAGCGAAAAACAAAATAATATAGGTAATTATCTTTGAATGGGATGTCCCCAATGAAAATATATGTACAGAATTCATCTGTACCGAGCTTAATAGCATGTTAAGCGTATTTGTCAAAGAAACAGATATAAATAACTTTTATTGCCTTGGAAAAACAACGAATCAAGCAGTTAAGATATAGTTCATATCACATTTAAAGAAAAATAAAATATTGAGAAACTGTAAGAAATTAAAAGGAAGCAGTACTTATAACAATATCTCATGACTTGACGGCCCAACAACGCAGTGAATATCAAATCCTGCGAAAATTTCTACCTAGAGAGAAAAAACAAAACAAGAATTGCTATATTAAAAAAAATAAACTTGTCGTAGTGAAGGTTAGGTTAGGTTTCATGTGAGTGGGGCGTGGTCGCCCCTCCACCACGACCCTTAGTAGGTCTATTGTGGCTCACCCCTAGAGGCTACAGTTCACCGCACAATCCAGCCCTTCTTACGAAGTTCATGGTTGTATGCTGTGAGATTTTTTTAAAATCGGTAGGTTCTAGGTTAGTGTAACCAAATATGTTGATATATTAAAAAAAATAAACTTGTCGTAGTGAATATTCCATAAAAGAATTAAACGTATTAGATAAACAGGTGAAGAAAAAAGAAGATAGTACCCCATTGACCTCAACTCAGTCACAAATTCTTACTCCGAACATTATACAAGTAGAAATCGAGGGATTTCTCATGCAGCATATCCGAAAATCATGCATCATAATCAATTAACAAGTTAAGTTAAAAACTCTCTCAAATCTATTGGAGCCACAAAAAACCCACTAAAGACCATTAACCCAGCAACCAGGTCCCAAACAAACTCCCAAAAATAGATATCTCGCAGCTTCTCAACATATTATTAATAACGTAACCACTACTTCTCCATTATTACTGATAGTATCACAATTTTTATCTTGCACTATTTATGTATTCTTAAATTTTTTAAATAATTACTTAATAGGGATTATTAAGTTAAATGGCGTTGTTATCTACGTGCGAGAAAATATATCCTATAATTATGAAATTATTGATACAGGAATCTGTAAAGCGATTCAAATCATATTAAAAGTATATAAAAAAAACAACCATATAACTAACAGGTGTATACCGTCCACCTTCAGCAGAAGAACACATTTTCGTCAAAAATCTTCTCGAATACCTCTCTCATATATCAAAAATTGGTGCTGACTATTTTTAGGAGATATTAACCTGAATATCACTATTACCTATTTTACTAAAAAGTGCCATAGCTGATCATAACACAACAATCGTTAAACTCACTTCTAAAAATCCCGATGAATGAGGTACCAGAAGCAAAGTACTATAAGTACACTGATTACACAACTTGAGAAAAGATTTAGCTCAAAGTGATCGGTCCAACGTTTTTACAAACGGTGTATTCTTGAGCATTGTGACGAACCTATAATAAAGAAAAGTTACTTGAAGTTAAAATATTTGAACTCTGATATCACCAAATAGACATAGGAAGATGCTTTGGATTGGCGACAACCAGAACGAGGTCTCTTCCTTTTTACAGTTTTTCTTTTTATTAGTCTGTAAAATTTTTTGAAGGCAGCTTATAAAATTCAGTGAAAATTAATCCACAACCCCTTTCCAATTTTATCAAAACACTTTTTTGGGCAGTTGCAGTTTTCTCCCATACTTTTCTCCGCCACCACAGAACCTGTCGTATTCACATAACTTTTACTCTCTGTTCTTTTTAATTTCTTAACATACTTCTTTTATAATATTTTTTGTTGTAGACATTTTTTACCCACCTAAGGGGTTCTGTGGGACGGCCCTGGTTCATTAGAAGTTTCGGCTGAATCCTCAGCTGACTCTGTAGACTCTGGACTATCATACAATAGTGTTAGGTTATGAATACCATTACTGGTTTTGGTCCTTGTTGGTGTATAATCCTCGTCAGAATCTGTGTCAGTACCAGCAAAAGGATCATCACTTGATGAATCGGGCATTGTTTTTAAAATTTTTGCCGACTAAGTAGCACAAACGCACAAAAAACAACACATTTTTTAACACATGCATCACCAAAATATTTCATTTCAAACACAGCAAGAACCGGCCGAGTCCTGGACTTGACCTGTTCTTACATAGTACAGTAGGGTAGTCAACCAAATAAACATAAATATCATTATTATTTGTCTACCTAGAAGCCCGGTTCTTGCAGCATTCGATTCAGCGTTTCAAACTATGCAAGAACATGTTGATAACTTGATTTTCCTAAAAAATGGACTTGGCCGGTTCTTGCTTTGGACCCACCATATATAAATCTTGCTAACCGGCTCTATAATTACCATTGGAAATCAGAACTGCACCAACAATATTTTCTTTTAAAAAACAAGTTAAATTTCTCATCTTAGAATCAGATAGAAATACCATACATCGACTAACTGATCCTTCGTTCGCTTAAACTATACTTGTAGGATAATAATAATAATAGGTCGACCTCGGCGAACGTATCTCGATCAGATCAACATTGTTTTAAAGAAAGGCCAGGTCAAGAGTACTAACAACCGACGAGCATGTATGAGAACACTAATGAACATACATACATAAAGTCACGCCTTTTTTCCATAGGGGTAGGCAGAGACCACTTCCTTCCACCTGCTACGGTTCTTACCCACATCTTTTGCTTCCTCTACTTTCATCAGTGCTCTCATACATGCTCGTCGGTTGTTAGTACTCTTGACCTGGCCTTTCCTCAAAAAATGTTGATCCGATCAAGATATGTTCTCCGAGGTCGACCTCTACCAACTTGTCCATTCACATTCGCTTTATAAATTTGTTTCGTCAATCTTCCTTCATCCATCCTTTCTACGTGTCCAAACCTTCTTCCTTATCTATCTTTATAACCACATCTTCTTTTACACCACAGCGTTCTCTTATCTCACTATTCTTTACTTTATCCAACCGAGTCACTCGGGCTAAACTTCTTAGATTACTCATTCCCGCAGCATTAATCCTATTTTCATGCTTCTTCCGCCAAACCCAACATTCACTACCATACATAAGTGTAGGAACCAACACACCTCTATGCACAGCCAGACGTGCCTTTTTTTACTTTTTCTGGCTATTTATAAAGCTGCCCCATATATTTGTCTTCCTACCAACACCCTTTGCTCAACGTCACAGTTATACTTTTCATCTCTCGTAAACTTTGAACCCAAGTACACAAATTCATTTACTTGTTCCACTCTTGTTCCCTTAATCGAAACTCCACAGTTTGTCAGGCTTTCTTCTCTTTCAAGAACTATTACTTTCGTTTTGCTTACATTTATTTTCATCCCTTTGATTTTTAGGCATTTGACGATCAAATTATTCATTTTCAATCCATACGCACTCTCTTTCAAATCTTTTAAACAATTGTTTATGTATAAGTTAAACAGCCATGGCGAAGCCACACATCCCTGTCTTACACATTTTTCGATGTTAAACCAGTCCGTGCAAGCTCCGTTTATCCTGACACAAGCAGTGGAATCCTCGTAAAGTGATTTCAGTGCTCGTTTTAAACTACCACTCACCCCATACATTGACAATGTCGACCATTTATAAGATAGGTATATATACATATGCGTTACAGTAATCTGTGTATGTGTGTACACATAGGTACATATATTTTTAGCTAGATTCTATACCTCATGTCTGATGTTAAATAATGTTAATTCTTATTGAATGACCAATACCCAATTCAAAAACACCCACGCCCAGGTAACGCCTTAGTAGGGAATTACTCTTTGAGTATTGAGTTAATTCAAATAATATGAGTGTATCTATTAAAATTACATGTATGTGAGAATGTATGTTCCTAGGTATATACATGCAGATTAATAACTCTTTTAAATTTTAATATTTTTTATACTTATTGCTAAGGTAGTACTACGAATAAGTGTTATTTTTGGAGAACTTTAAAATCATAATAATAATAATCAATTAAATAAGTTATATATATATATATATATATATATATATATATATATATATATATATGTATATATATGTTCAAATTAAAAAAGCGAGATTAAAAATACGGGGTTACTTTCAAATTTCACACGATCATTCGCTGGGCTAATCATTAGCTGAAATTTTCATCAAAATCGGTTTAGCCGTTGACATTAAAAAAGTTCACGTTTCGGGGTTGAAAATGCGGGGTTGCTACCAAACTTCACACGATTATTTGCCTGGCTAATCTAACGATTTGCTAAAAATTTCATTAAAATCGGTCCAGTCGTTAACTATAGAAAAGAAATTGAAAAAGCGGGTACGTATTAGAAAAGACCCGTAAAATATTTTAGTCGACCACAAATAAAGAAAATAATGACCGGTAACGAATTTACACAGTTACTCAATATTAATAAAAAACAAGACTGAAACAGCTTCTAAACAGTAATTTATGGTTTTCTCGGAAACAACATAGCTAAGAGTTACAAAGAATTGATTGAAACTATGCTTGACAACTTTAAATTCAGTGGCTACAAAATATCTCTTAAAGTGCATATGTGTTACAAACTCAGTTGAATCAACTCAAGGATAATTTGGGTGTCTATTCAGAAAAGTAAGAAGAAAATGTTCGCTAAGATGTGATGGACTTTGAAACGAAGTTAACAGGGGCAGTATAATGAGAGCATGATGAGAGATTACATTTGGGGTTTGATATGGAAAAGAACATAAAAGAAGAACGAAAAATAGTTATTTTTAAACTTTGTTTATTAATTTATTTTAATTTGCAGTAAATTATTAATTATTATTTTTAAATAGTATGCGAAACTAAAACTTGTTTAACTGTTTTTTACAATAAATGATGGTAATGCATAGGCAATTAAACAGGTAATTTTTTTTAAAATATGGGAAATCTTTCTTGTTTCTATAAAGGAAAACTTTATCTAATAAAACTATTACATTAGTTACGTGTAAAAAATTAAAATCTGATATTAAAAACTAAAAACCAAACTCGTGTTGACGAAAGGAAAATAATCTAAATTCACCCAATGGCTCTTCTTCATTCCTTTTCTCCTTATCACCTCTACGTGAATACAACCAATAATGCACTTTTTGTAAATTATAATAAACAACTCATTTCCAAACAACAGCGTTGTTACACTCCAATACCCGTTAAATCGATTTTATAATTTCCCATTTTGTATTTCCATTTTCTAGAATGTTGCCATGTTAACATAAATATTTTTTTTATAATAATTTACTTGAAAAATTACTTTATATTATTTAATTTTGACATATATACATACAATTTTAAAATGTTAATTTTTAATTTTCAATTTTTAACCTTTAAATTTAAAATTTTTCAATTTTAACTTTTTTCTTATTTATAAATTCTAAATTTTTATTTTTCGTAAATATATAGTATGCAAGGAGTTTCGGAATTATCTAGGAGAGTTAAAGCTATCGTTATACGCGAGTAAAAGACTATACTTTCTCTACGACTATACGATAGTCAAAGTTTTAATGCAATCTAAATATTATTTATGAAAATAATAGATATTTTATTTATTCATTCATTTCCAATTTCAGATTTATTTGACAAAATAATATATCTTTCACAACGATTATGACTTATATTTCTCAGAGAGTTTTGTAAAATAAGCGAGAAGGACATTTACCGAGAATGAATGTGCCTGGTTCAAGTTTCACCAATCCATGAAATCCGCGTATGCCATCGAATATTGCTTTTTTAATTTTTCCGGCAATAAATTCAAAATTGCTGTTTTCGCCATTTCCAATTAATCCGGTGGTGTACAGATCTCATTATTCTCAGCATTTCTGCTTTCCAATTACAACTATTCATTTTACATTTTAATCGTAACAAATCAAAGTTAAAACTAAGAAAACAGTAAATCTGACATTCGCGGAAACCAAAACCAAGTCGTACTTGAGAAATTTGTTTGGTAGTTTTGCTGTTTTGTCATTAGTCTAAACCTTTCAGTTCGTGTGGATCCTCAAAATTGTGAATCTCTGATTGGTCGAGTGCCGTTAAATAAAGAGTTAGGATCCACGGTGTCTTGGAATCATCATTTTTCATTAATTAATAACCAATATGTAATTTATGTTAGAATATGGTAGACGTGGAGAATTAGTATATTCATCAACGAGCGTATCTTCTTCTTAATCGTGCCATATCCTCAGCGGACTTCGGCGATCATTGTGGCCCAAATGACTCTATTTACTGCTGCTCTAAACAATTCAGCAAATGTTTTCCCGGTCCATTGGCGTATGTTCTTTAGCCTCGATATGCGGCGTCTCCTGTGACCTCGTTTTCTTACTATTTTACCCTCAGTGATTAGTTGTAGCAATCTATATTTATTGTTTCTCATGATGTGCCCGAAATATGTCATATTCATTTTCTTGACTGTTTTAAGAATTTCTTTTCCCTATTGTATCTGTTGCAGCAATTTTTCATTGGTTATATGATAAATCCAAGAGATTCGTAACATTCGGCGATAGCACCAAAGTTCAAAAGCTTCAAGACGTCTGTCAAGTTTCAAGCCTCAACTCCATATAGCAGAACCGTGAATACATAACATTTGAGAGTTCGAATTCGATTTTTTAGATTTAGCTTTTTATTACAGAGCACACTTCTTATACGGTTGAAATTGGTCCTAGCCTTCTCAATCCGTATTTTGATTTTCTTAGAGTGATCCCATTGATCATTTAAATTTGTACCCAGGTAGTTAAATTTTGGAACTATCTGTAGTAATGCTCCGTCAACTCGGACATGATGATTTATAGGCTGTTGTGCTTAACTGATAATCATAACCTTGGTCTTAGAAGTATTCAGGCGCATGTTGTAATTCCTACAAGTATTCGATACTCTATCCACTAATCGTTTTGCACTGGTTGACAGCAAGACGGTGTCGAGCGTATAATGATGGCTATTATTCTCGAAGATGAAAATTTCGTAACGAGCCGCAGGCGAGTTTTGGAATAATGCGAGAGAATAATAGCCATTATATGCGAGTAGAAGACTATAATTTCTTTACGACCATCGCAGACCATCACTATCACTCAATTCTCCATCTTATTGTCGTAATCGAAAAGTCGAGATGACAGTTCATCGGAATGAACATGACATTACGAGTTAAAGAGCAAGCCCACTTTTAAAAAAGCTGTTCTATTGCAGCTTCCTCATTGGTCTCAGCCTGTTGGATCCTAAATATTAAAATTGGTGATTGGTTGTCAGCTGTTAAATAATGTATCAGGATCTTGGTAATTGGTTGTCAGCTATTGAATAATGCATCAGGATCCAACATATCTAAGGAATCATATCCATTCATCAATAGATAAAGCATATGTAATTTTTATAGAATCCAATGGTCGTAGAGAAAAATAATTAAACATCTCATATCAATCCATATTCCTTTATTATAATAGCGAAAAAAATAAAAAAGCATAGTCCAAAATTATTAATTAATATACAGCGTACTAAGATGTATATCGAGGAAATTTTTGTTTAGCAGTGTAATTCATCTAATTAAATAACTTTGATATTAACACTGTTTTTTAATTTAATTCAGATTGACAAATAGTTGGGCATAAGAAATAAAATCATTAATTATATTTGCAAATACTTATACGCAATTTAATGTTCATATTTTTACTTTGTAGTTCTCGAAAAATCAAATCAAAAATTTGCGAAAGTTCGGGTAGCAAAAAAGAGTGTACCTTTTTTCAAAGACCAAATTCCTGATAAATACTTGTATTATATAATATACTATATATGTATATATAAGCTAGTCGAGGTACTTTCCTTTATATATATATATATATATATATATATATATATATATATATATATATATATAAATAGTAAAATTTATATACAGGGTGTTAGTAAATAAGTTCGACAAACTTCAGGGGGTGATTCTGCATAAAAAAAAAAACAGTTTGCTATATAAAAGTATGCCGCAATAACTACCTATTAAAACCCACCAAATTTCATTTGCATAGCTCGACCGGTTTAAGAGCCATAAATAAATCGTCAGTTTTAAGAAAAACATTATTTTTTTATGCAGAATCACCCCCCGAAGTTTGTCGCACATATTTACTAACACCCTGTATAATATAATTATTTAGATAATGACAATTTAAGACATGAAAATATTTTTTTTTTGGAAATTAAAAAAATTAAAGTATATTTATAGAAGTATCGTTTAAAATTGCCTTAATTGACATCATATCATACATGACAGATAGATGTCAAAAATTAAGGGTACGTTCAAAATTTAAAAATTTAAGTCCTTTTCAAATATGTTTGGAAAAATATAATTTGAAAAATTTATGAAGCATAGTGTGTCAAAAGAAAAATTAAAGATGGAGATGATTGTTGTAAAAAAAAATTGTGAGTATAGTAAGAAATAAAGATGAGGGAAGGTAGATGAGTTTAAACATATTAGTAAAAAAATATTATCTTAATATATATATATAATAAATTACGTGTCATGTTGTTTGTCAGCAATAGACTCCTAAATTACTGAACCGATTTTAATAAAATTTTGCACACTGTGTGCAGTTTCATCTAACTTAAAAGATAGGATAGTTTATATTTTAATTTATAATTGCAATATTATTTTATTGCGAATTATTTGTTTATTAACAAAGAGTCATGATTATCTTTGTTAGTTCGATAAGATTCGAACAGATGGCGGTATAAGGTAATTCGTTGGCTGGATTGAGTAAGTATCTAATAGATGGCGCCATGTTAAAAGTACAAACGTTTTGTGTAACCTATTATTTATTTATGTTCGTGCCGTACGGTAAACTCGGGTCCCCTTAAATTAAAGATATATAATATGGTATTAAATAAGGGTTTCAAATTTACAACATATATCCACAACATTCGGATTATAGCGTATTTAAATTTTAAAAATGCAAAATTGTGTCAATTGGTTGTCGAATCAGAAATACATTTCCAAACGAAAGGTTGTAAAGTTGATCTGTCATCTGTCACCATTGACAAATATTTATAAGTGCGTTTAGAAATTTATTTTAAAAGGGTAACTTGGAAAGAGATATTAAACTACAAAAAAATCTTTATTGTGTTATTTTACACCACACACAATATCTGTTTTGTTGGTATGCAAAAAAGTTCTATTTCAGAAATAATGTATAAAGAATATATCTTTCATTAAATCACAGTGATGGTTTAAAAAAAATAATAGAAAAAAACCTAAATAAAAGCTAAAAAATCCGGAAAAGGGGTGATAGATTTTTGCAAGTTTATCTATCAAAGTGATAGTGTAAATTTTGTTCGCGAAAACGTATAGGTATACATTTTTAAAGGACGTCAAGCTAACCTATCTTTCATTAACTCACAGTGGTAGTTTAAAAAAAAATATTAGAAACGTCTGCCGGGTCCGCTAGTTCATTATAAAAGAGATACGTGTGTTTTAACTTATATAAAATTATCACAAGAGAAAAGAGAAGAAATTTTTTTTAAGTGCACAAAAGAGAGAAAAAAAATCCAGAGTTTTCCAAGGTGGAAGCCGCAGCGACGTTTAGAGTACCCAGCATCTACGTAAGGGACGATTTAAAAAGGTTTTTTGTTTTTTCATACATATTTAAAAACAAATTTGAAACCGTCTTGAGTGTAAAGATTAACTTAGCCGGAAAAAAATAATATTGGTATTTTGATTAGTTATATTAATATAATATTCACAATCCTAGTGTCATCTTAAAATAAGACATCTTGCAATGTCCAGTTTTTGTAATGCAAACACCAATTCAAACGGTTAGTTGTGTTTTATCTTAATAGTTCAGGAACTCTTCTGCTGAATATTCGAAGACTCTTTTTGAAAGTATCGACAACATTTTGTTGACCATTTTTTAAAATCTTAAGCACGTTTTTAAAAAAACCCCTTACCCACTCCCCACGATTCCTGCAACCTTCCTTTGTGACATTCCCTGCTCTACCAAAGTAATAATTCTTTCTCTCTCTACTTCTAATAATCCGACCTAAGCATTTTGTAAAATATCGAACAGAATATAATTTTAGAAATGTATTTAAATTTTATGAATGTTTATTTTCTTCTTAGTGAACATATTCATTTTTTAATCTTTTGTTTGCAAAAAAGTTTTTTCATAGATGCTGGGTGTTTTTATATACGAGGCTGGTCTGAAAAGTTTTTGAATTTAACGTAAAGGTGACAGCACTCGTCAATAACAACTGGGGAAAGTTGTTGCGCATCTTTTAACAGGTACTCACCAAAATTTTAGCCATTAAGGACGTGAAATTGTTTGACAATCTTTTTTCTAAGTAAACATGAGTGTTTTTGTGAAAATGTGAAAATATTTTGTCGTTAAATGTTTGTTTTTAAAAGGCAATATGCCTACGCAAATCAAAGATGAGTTAGAGGCTGTATATAAGGACTCTGCATCATCATTTACCACAATGAAATTTTGGGCAGCTTAAATTAAATGTGGCCGTATCAGCTTGGGAAACAATGGCCATCACCTTCGCAAAAAAAGACGCTGATTACTATTTGAACGGGTTAAAGAAATGGGAGCATCACTGGAAGAAGTGTGTAAAGGAGACCATGTAAAAAATAAAAATAAAATGTCTTGCATCTTTGTAAGGTCGGAAACTTTTCGAACCACCCCCGTTTGGTTGTATGTATGTATCTTTATCAGTCTTAATGGCATAACTTCATAGCTGAACTTCACCTATCTACACTTGTTTAAGTATCTGCTTAAACAAAATGAAGTTTTATGAAGACTTAAAAGTGAGTTATTAATATGATCCGGTATATTTTTTTATATTAAATCATGAGGTCTTTTTTTTTAATTAGGCTTCTCAGTGCAGCCTAGAATAAAAGGTATAACCAAGATATTTAGGTTTATGTGAAAATAGAATTTTGTCTATTCCTTAACTTATGGGTCTTTATACTCATTAGCTGTTCTAAAGTAGACAACTTTTGATTCATTTAATTTTATTACCAATTTTTTTATCTAATTGTTAATATTGTTGACTAATATCTGCTATTTTTCTGCTAATTCCTAATGATCATTATCCAATGCAAAAATTTCTACGCTGTTCTATTCTAGTCTAAAAATATCGTTTATGTTTTTTTATGAATCCCCGATCGAGTCAGACTTCTCCTGACCATTTGGCGAAGCAGAGGTCGTTGCGGCTATTATAGATATAAAGTCGGGTTAAGCTCCAGGAATCGATAGAATCCATCTAGAATTCTCAATTCATGCTGGGAAAAATGTAATCAAATGGTTAATACACTTCTTTTCCAAAATCTTAACAAGCAACCAACTTTCTAAGGAATGCAAAAAATCCAAAATAATAGCCATACTGAAACCGGTAAAACCAACGGATCAGCCACAAAATTATAGACCTATAGCACTCCTCAGTAGCTTATACAAACTCCTTGAGCCACTCATCTATATCAGAATTAGTGGTGCTATCAAGGAGCATCTGCCACCAGAACAAGCAGGATTCAGAACTGGTCGCAGCTGCTGTAACCAGGTACTGGAATTGACATCTCACATAGAGACTGGCTTCCAACAAAACCTGAAGACGTCTACATTGTTCCATGACACAGTCTGGAAAGAGGAAGTGGTATATAAACTCTTTAAAATAATTTCTTGTCAAACAACGGCACGCTTAATACAAAACATGCTAGGAAATCAAAGCTTTCGAGTTGCGCTTGGCAAATATATGAGTAGGTCAAGGCTAATTATTAACGGCCTTTCACAGGGTTCAGTCTTGGCGCCTCTTCTATTTAATTTATATATATATATATATATATATATATATATATCCGACCTCCCGGATACAATATCTAAAGAATTCTGCTATGCTGACGACATAGCTTTGGCTATCCAGCACAATAGCCATAATGGTACAAAAGCAGTCCTTAACAACGACCTTGCTACACTTAATATATTTTTCAAAAGGTGAAGACTCAAACCAAACCTAAACAAAAATAAAGCATCGACATTCCACACTCTCGTACCGGAAACATCTGGGAAATGTGGCCGCAAAAATAGGGACTTGGTATAATATAATTCAGAAACTGTGTGGTACAACCTGTGGCGCAACTGCTACTACTCTGCGCTTGTTTTGGTGTTTTTCGCTGCCGAATATTGTTCGCCGGCATGGATCAATAGCTGCCATACCAAACTCATTGACAGAAAACTTAATAATACAATGAGACTCATTTCCGGTACAATTAGATCAACACCCACACAATGACTGCCAGTGCTTTGCTACGTACTCCCCCCAAACTTACGCAGAAATAAGGCCCTACTACGAGAGCATAAAAAAATTGTAGTGAACCTAAAATTTCCGATACGTGAGGATACCCCCCAACTAAGACGCACCCGGCTAAAACCTCCTCATTCTCCTGGATAAACAGCTCCAAAATAGCAACTACGACTCGTGGACACACGATTGGAATCTTAAATCAAACAACCAACTACAAACCTGGTTTCAGAGTTATAATTGTAATATCCCTGCGACAAAACTAAGCAGGAGAAAGTGGACAGCACTAAACCGAGCGCGCCCTGGACATGGCAGACGTGTGGACTCCTTGTTCAAATGGAGGAGGACAATGTCACCTGAATGCGACTGCGGCGCGCCGAGGCAAACTATTCAACACATCCACAGTGCGTGCCCTCTACGCTCATATGTAGGAAGTTGGTCCGATTTACTGGAGCCGTCCTTCGGCGCTAGATTGAAACACAAAACTTGACGTTGAAATATGAAATAACAAACTGTTATATACTAACTGAGTCGCCTTTTCTCTTTTAATCTTTAACTCTTATTATTTTTTTTAATTTGTTTAATTTCAATGTTTTAATACTTTAATGTTTTAATATTTTAGTGTGCTGTTTGTATGAACTGTATATTGTACACAGTACTCTGTATTTTTACCCAATCTGTTGAAAAACGTCTATATATTTAATCATTTAAATAAAATCGTTTGTGTTTAAAGGATATGGGACAGGTCCAAGAACATTTCCTTGAAGTACTCCTACAAATGTTGTCTTAAGCTAAAAATGTGCTCTATTTAGCTTAACCATGTAATATAACAAACAAATTTTTATACTCAACGATTTTATAAACTCCAGCCTTTTTATTTTTTGTGTGACATTGACTTTTTAACGACTAGTAATATATCTCTCGAAAAAATAAATTATATTTCCTACTATTCATTGAAAATGGTCTTTTTTAAATTGCTTTTACAATACCAACAACGTCTGCTACAAATGTTGTTGAAAATATCTGCAGATATGCGTGAAACTGAAAAGAACAACTTCGCTCTTGTCTTTTAGTTTAAAGTTAAAATAGAAATATTTCACAAAGAGCAATTTTCTTGTTATCGTTATATTACATAGTTTTGGAATTAGATAGTTCAGTTGAAACAACAGTCGAGCCAGCCACAGTAGAGCCACATGTTATTAATTTAGAGGCAGAAGGCGGTTCATCAAATTTTTTTATTTTAGATGAAAGTGATTAGTAAAACACGTTTAGGTAAAAAGTTTTATAAGTTTGTGTAAAAATGTATATTTCAATTATAACTTAATTTAAATTAAAAGTCTTTATAGATTATAATTAAATTATATACATAGACTATACATACTCGTAAATACAAATATTTTGTCTCTATTAAACGTTTTCCATTTCATGCAGACTTAAAAAAAATAAAATTACCATAGACCTATTATCCAAAGGAGACGCAACATTCCATTCATAAAACCTTGTTTGTTTTGTCACAATGATTACATGAGAGTGGCCATGAGTATGACAAAGAATATCAACCGATTCTCTTTGTCCTGTCCTCGTGCTGGCAACGCCGTAACATTATTGTGGACTTATGGCCACGATTGTAATCAGTGGCGTGTTGTTTGTTCAAAATGAGAATATATTCATCTGGTAATATTAAGTGTTTTATGGGAATATATTTATGAATAGGTAATACTTAGTTTTTTATCAAATTGAAGTGTTGTAGCCTACTAAAAGTATTTTTCTAAACTTCAAAAGGTGGGCGCCAAATTGTGAAAGTTACAAAAGTGGGGTGCCAATTTTGAAAAAACTTACTAATTCTCCAAATGTTAGGCGACAATTTTGTGTTACGTTAAAATTTCCTTTCTAAAACCACTTGTGTGTAATGTTATAATTTACTTTTATAAAACTAAACTATTCCAACTCAAGTGGTGCTTATTGTGTAGTGAACAGTTTTACTAATACCCGTTAAACTAAATTTTTTTATCAAATTAAAATACTGAAAAAGAATTTTAAATAAATTTACCTAACCGTCTGAAATGAAAAAAAACTTAAATAATTACCATTAATATTAATTGGACAAATAAAATGTAATGTATTTTAAATTAAATATTTAAACTATTTAATAACAGTTAAGTAACCTAAAAGAAAAGATTAAAATATTATACTCGGGGTTTCGTGACTCCTTGGTTTCTCGATTGGATTAAATTTGAGGTGATGTATAGATTTTTTATAAAATACTGCTATAAAATGGATTAGCAAAGTATAAAGTTCTTCAAATAATAACGAAAGAAGGATAATACCACTGAATAAGTGTTGCTGAATAACAGGGAAATAGGTAATGAGAATATCTCGAAAAGTATTGATTTCCACATTGTTTAGTTTTCAGATTCGTATTCCGTGCCTCAAAATAATACCTGTTCATTTTAATATTAAAATGGTTATCGCTACATCACTGGATAAAAATATAGTAAACAATGAGATATTTCAGCTTACATGTAAAAATAAACACTGGGGCTTAAATAGTCCGGATTTTTACACATTTGGCAATGACGAATCATTTTTTCCACTAAATTTTACTGAATTTTTCCAATATTATGCTGAAAATTACCGATAATACTCCAAAATCTCATTGCAACACCTTCGGCAACAGCGCTACTAATAATAGCCGATTTCCTATTAAACACACATTTTTTCACGTGGAACGATTCAGACAAGCCGCGCGGCGTTGTCGCTTATTAAGTAACACATTTCTATGATCTAACTAAATGAAATATATCAATGGTTCAACATTCCATAAAATGGGTTGGATTATTCAGGTTGTTATATTTCATGAAATATTAATAAGAGATAGCATTATGGTCACAATATTGTTGCAAATATAATCAACAAATACTATAAACGATTCAATAACAATCAAAACTCTCTTGCCATAACTGGAGAGCAGGCAACATCACAGCACAACACATTTCAGTCGGCCGTATCAAGATCACACAATTGCCCAGAAAGTGGAGATGTAAGATCGTGTTTAAAAGCAAATAGTTCGGTTTTTTTTTTTATTTTCGTATGGCATACATGCAGTATAAACACAAAAACAGAAGTATATAAATAACAATACACATATACATATACTTATATGTATAAATATATATATATATATATATATATATATATATATATATATATATATATATATATATATATATATGTTAAGATGATATAATATTGAAGTAAGAAAATTTAAAACAAATTACATGGAAATAATCACTATTACATTGAAAGAGCTCTGATCGAGAATCTCAAAAGATTCATCAGAAAGGTTTCTAGACAAAGAAAAATAGAGACATGAAATATTAACTGTTTAATATCAAGTCTATGTATTAATTTAATATAATAGCTGTAAATTTTATGTATCTTTGTAAGAATAATGTTAATTTGGGTAATTTAATAATTTTATAGCATCAGAAAACTTGCTTGTCAAAAGGTAATATTGTAGAAAGGATATTTTCTTTAATTTGACCTTTACAGAGACAGGAAGTATACCAAAATAATCCAGGTGGTCGCCATTATCTGAAAATAGCAATATCGGTTAATATTAAGAAAAACAAATTTTGAAAGAAATTAATAATTATGAGATACCCTGTATAGTATAAGTATTTGAAAACGCCTACCAATACAAAGAATCTTCCAAATGGTAATGGTTATTTATAGAGAATTGTCATTGCCAACCTAGAATTAACAATATTTATTTAACAAAATATGTAAAGATTATAACATAGTTTATCGAGTAATCATAATAATTTGATTTCTATTTAATTTAAACTTATAATGTAAAATACAGAAGTCTTAAATCTTACCTTATTAAGAAGATTTTGTAGTTTAAAATTAATAACCAAAAAATCCAATGATTTAATTGGTTTTCATAATTTGAAGTCATAGCCTTCTGAGATTTTAAGATTCATGTAAATATGTTAGCACCAAGGAGATCAGGGTCAGTCCTAGGCATTTCATGGCCCAAATAGTGTAATTCTTGTTTGTTTTCTTAACAAAAAAGGACGGCCATTGTTTGCTAAAAAATTAATTAATTAGTGAAGTACATCATCTTGAAAGTAACACAACTGTTATTCACATGTTTGGATACAGTTACTAAGTATTTTTATTATATTTAAATAGTATAACTTTAAAAGAAATTTTTGTGATAAACAAACCTCTCCAGAAAGGAGACGGCCATTTTTGAAATCGCCATATTTGAAAATTTATAACAATGCCAGTCATAGTTAAAATTTAATAAACTCTACATTTTAAACAATAGTGTTAGTGAGCAGACTTACCATTGAGCAGAAGATATCGAGTAATTTGACTAAGGTAACATTTTTTAAACTTATGTGAGAAAGTATTTCTGTTCCTCAAGATTCATCAAGTCGCCTGTGAGTAGCACTTTATACAAAAATCACGGATCATTAATATTGACATATTTGACACAAGACAAATATTTAAGCGTTGCCAAATCTTGTGATACACAAGACAGACTTTCTTTAAGCGTTGCCACATTTTTTTCAATTTTTAAAAATTTTCGTTGTAATAACTTTTAGTAAAATTCATTAGTTTGAAAAACGTATTAATTAAAAATAAAAAGAAATATAATTTTAAAGTAAAGATTTAATTAAGTATAAATTGTAATTTGTAAATTTAAATAGTGTGAAAGTATATGCGTGATTGCATAATTTTAGTTTATTTATTTGTATACCTTTTAATACTTTTCCATGTTTATTTTATTTTGTTAAAATTTTGATATTAATAAACAAGTTGATCATTTCATGTCAAAAGTCCTTTTTAAATTGAATCGACACTGGGAATAAAGGGATCTCAGCTCTGGATAGTAATAATATTTTTAATAATAAAAAAAAAAAAATTGTTTTTTGTTTTTAAAAAAAAAAAAACAAATGGCGCTCAAGGTACGTTAATTTTTATCTATTTATTTTAAAAGTAACGAAATCATATTTTTACAAACCATTTATTTTACAACAATATTAATTTTTCTTTATATCGGTACAACTTTTAGAATCGATATAGAAACATTCTGGTATTCTATATTGATGTTGTATTCGATATAAAATATTTCGTATATATATATATATATATATATATATATATATATATATATATATATATATATATATATACACGCACACACACACACACATATACAGAGCATACGCATACAGAGATTGTCTGGTTTGGAGCTCCGCAGTCACATCCCGAAGACTCTGCAGAGTCTGTAGAGAGAGTCTGCGCATCGGCCATGGCCTGTACGGGCTCTGTTTAGTTTGACCCACAGTTTCCTATCTAGCTCTGTGCCTGCAGTGTCGAAGTTGTATCTTTCAAACCAATCTCGTTCTTCGGGATTTACAATAGTTCGGCAGTGTTGGGCCCATAGATTTCTTATTTCCACGTTGTTGACAGCTAGTTGTTCAGCTTGCTATAACGGTCGGTTTCTGAAGCGGAGTCTATTTCGTCGTAAAGTAGGTATATATTCCTATACAGGTAGTTCTAGGTTATTCTGTATCATACGGTGCTCTCTAAGCAAGGTCTGGGTTCTGCGGATTGCAGGTGGGTAGATGTTGCTCAGCAAGGGAAGCCAATATGTGGGTGTTGGTAGGATTGCTCCAATTATTAGTCGCATTGTTTGTTGTTAAGATAAAATGCGCAAACCTCAGTTTTGCCTTCACTGGGTTTAAGTGTCAATCTTGAGAGAAAATGGGTGAGACTGATCGGCGTTCTGAGTTCTTCGGTCGAATGTGGCCAATGGTGGTACAAGAGTTTTTATTTATCTGGAGTATCTGCCATGAAAATATCTGTAGAGTAATGACTGGTCTGCAACTCTTCTTCTATGTTTTAGAGGGTAAAGGGTATCTGCGAGAGTTGAGCTGTTTATCAAGCGAATGGCTCTTTTCTGAATGGAATCTAGAAGACGAAGAGAATGCCTTGGTGCTAAACCCCAAATGTGCGAGCAATACTCCAGTAGAGGTCGGATTTGAGCCTTGTACGTCGTCAACAGTTGATCAGGAGTAAAAAACTTTCTGGCTTTCCACAGAAATCCTAGCCTCTGGCTTGCCAACTTTGCGATGTTAGCAACATGGTCATGCCAAGACATATTATTGGACACCGTGACTCCCAAAATCGAGATGGAGAACCTTGGTTCAAGGGTATTTCCTGACATTGTAATGGGATGATTTAAGGAATTCACTTTCTTGAAAAACGTGGCACTTTGTGTTTTTTGGGCGTTGAACTGAACAAGATTGTTGGTTCCCCACTCGACGATTGCTTTAAGATCTCTATTGATGGAATCAACCTGTTCCTGCCTGAGTCTATTTGTATCATTCACCGAAAGTGATCGATAGGATGTGAAAGTTGAGACAAGTGTGCTATCGTCTGCGAAACTGTAAATGGGATTCGTGGTGGTTTTCATGAGGTCGTTGATGTGTAAAAGAAATAAGGTGGGGGATAGGATGGAACCCCGGGGGACCTGGCATTGGTTTTAAACGCATCAGAAGAAATACCGTCAACTGCCACATATAAGAAGCGATCTTGCATGAAGCTCAAGAGCCATTGGCGTAGTTTGGTTGAGAGACCGTAGGCAGATAATTTACTTAACAATGCCTGGTTCCAAACGCGGTCAAAGGCTTTAGATATATTCAAGGCTATTGCACGGGATTCACCAAACCTTTCAATAGTGTTTGTCCAGAGCTGAGTGACATAAGCCAGCAAATCTCCAGTAGACCGAAGTTGTCGAAATCCATATTGTCTGTCATGGATTATCTCAAATTTCTCCAGATATTTGATGAGTTCTGTGTTAATCGCTTTTTCCATAACTTAGGATATAACTGAGAGCAATGCAATAGGGCAATAATTCGCAGGAATAGTCTTCTTTCCTTTTTTCGGAATCGGTTGCACTTTAGCGTTTTTCCACATGGACGGAAATACTTCTTTGCTGTATGATAACTTGAAGAGTCTACAGAGAACTGGGGTGAGCTCTTGAGCACAGGTCTTCAGGACAATTTTTGGAATTCCATCTGGTCCTACTGCCTTATTAGAGTCAAGATTTCGTAGGATTTTCCTGATAGTGCGATGGCAGATAGCGACCTCAGGCATTGATGCGTTTATTCTAGGTATCGTTGGGGATTGTATCCCATTGGTATCGAGGGTTGAGTTAGAGCTGAATATTTCTGGAATTTTTCAATTAATTCCTTAAAAATACGTTTCAACCATATCATTTCTTTTGCTGCTAGACTTGCTGCTACATATTCAACTTCCGTTGTTGAAAGAGATACAGATCCCCACGAAATGGGTGAATTTCCCAAATACCAATTGCATGTCTTCAGCTTTATGGCTGAAACTTTGATCCAAATAACGGATGGATGGTACTGCAACTGTCGTAGAACTTTTTCATTAATTTCTTCACATAACTTGTCTGATGAATAGATATTCTTTTATTTGAATTCTGCTAAATCATTTTACCATTTTTTATAACCCTTGACTTCTTCAGAATAGCCAACAAGGTTCCTTTTTGCTTTTTGGGACGTTTGCGACGTTTTTCTTTGGATATATATGTATAAACGTCAGTGCCGAAAACTTTCAAGTGAGCTATTCTCGGTACTTCTTTCGTCCATAACTCGTAGGGTGATTTTCTTCTTATTGAACTGGTACCCGTTCTTTTTAAAATATGAACAGCAATGTTTACTGCTTCGGCCCATAATTTCAAGTGAAGACCTTTGGCATGTATCATTGTTCTGGCAGTTTCAACGATTGTTCGCATATCTCTTTCATCACTTCCATTTTGTTCGAGATTGTAGGAAACTGTTCTTTGGTGTTGAATACCATATTCTTCGAATATTTTTCTCATGTTTTGATTGAAATACTCTGAACCGTTATCCGATTTTATTTTTTCGACATCAAATCCAAACTGAGTTTTAACAAAAGTCAAATTCACTTTTCTCTCTTAGAAAATATACCATTCTATAATGGGAAAAATCATCTTTATATAGTAGAAATTACTTAAAGCCACCAACGGGAATATTTTGCATAGGACCGCATAAATCGGAATGGACGAGTTTTCCAGGGCTTTCACTTCTTGTAGAAGTTTGTGGAAAAGGATTTCGATGTTGTTTTTCTAATTGACAAGAATCACAAAAAAAATGGTCTTTAGCTGAGCTTAATTTAATTTTGTTTTCTGTTAAAATATATTTAACTTATCTAATATTTTAGTGATCTAATCTTTCGTGCCACAAGTGTAAAGAAGAGCACTCAGCAATATTGGCTACATAATCTTTTTTCTTAATTTTTCTTCTTAATCAATTCGTGTATCTGGGATCGCTTATAACGAATTCAGGGGGATGCACATCGGAAATCAAAAGGCGGTCAGCAGTTGCAAAAGAAGCCATGGCAAGGCTTACTAATAGTCATGACCTAACCATATCCACCAAGACCAGACTCGGTAAAACTCTAGTATCCTCAGTCTTCCCGTATGCATTAGAGTGCTGGGCACTCAAGGAAACGGATAAACGCGCTATCGATGCTTTTAAAATGGGCTGTTGGCGAAAGATTTTACGCGTATCATGGACACAAATAATAACAAACGAGTCGATTCTAAACCAATTGAAGATCAAAAAAACTCTGCGCACTATCGTCTCTGAGCGAATAACATCCTTTTTCGGACATATCGTCCGAAGAAACGGACTGGAAAAACTCACCGACCAGGGGAAGGTACAAGGAACGAGAAGCCGAGGTAGATCACCAATCAGATATGTGAACCACATTGTCAGGGAAACCGCAGTAACACTCAACGAATGTTTCAAAGCCGAGGAAGACAGGCGGATATAAAAAGATCTCACAGATCACAGATCATTATGGCACGATACCCGTAACAGGTGACCGAATAGAAAGAAGAATCTTTCTTCCTATCTTCAGGTGGAATAACTCTGAATTGCATACGAAACATTTTTTCTTGCCTCACCCCAACATCAACTACTTGTTCGTTTTTGGTAAAATTACACTTTTTATAGTCAGACGTCATCTTTAATCCCTTGTCCAATGCAGCTTCAGAAGAGAATAAGTTTATTCCAATATCGGGAATATACAGAACATCGACTAGTTGTTTTACCATCCACTTTTCATTAACAAACTGTGGATTTTTATGGAACCTCTTCCAAAGCATAAACACATTCACCATTTTCGATGCGTACTGGTTGGGGAAGATGGAAAGATTTGTACTTATAGAACCATTCAAACCTTTTTATCATGTGATCCCTAGCACATGAATTCATAAACCAATCATCACTTTTAGTTTGTAACGAATAGTCCTGATGAACTGTTAATAATTCACCAATAAAAGCATACATTTTTATGTAGTTTTGCTGAATTAGCCTTTTGGGGTTTTTGTTAGTTGAATTTTTTCGAAACCAGCAATCTTTCTTCCAATGACCCCTCTTTCCGCAAACAAAGCATTTTCCAGGTGGCTTTAATGTTTCACTTTGCAAAGGTTTGGATTTATATTGGCCTAATTTTGTTATTATAAGGGCATTATAAGGGCATTTTTGACACTGCATTGAGATCCTAGATTCTATTTAAGTTTTTTCTTTCTTCAGGTGTCGACTCCCAAGCACTATAAAAGTAATTGTATTCTGGTCGTAGAGTCAATAAGATTCTCGTAATCATCATTGATTCAAGTATTGGTTCTCCTAGCTGCCGCAGTTGCTCACCTAATGACTCAAGTTTCGAAAGATTTGTCGCCATATCGTCTGTTTCAAGCTTTGTATAAATGTAAAATTGTTTTTGTAATGGGTGCATACTTTCTTTTGATTTCTGTTTAAAAATTATGTGAAGTTTATCCCTGTCTCTGGAATTATCACAGCACATAAGATGTTGCAGAACTTTCTTCTCTACGGAAGTAACTAATATCTTTTGGGCTTTTTCATCATCCTTGTTCCACTTTGACAATTTTTTCTCCATCTTCTTTCTTGCATCCGCAATTTCTCCTTTATTGTCATGTACTGATAGTGTTGGCTTTCTACTTTCTCTAGTCACGACCTCGAGGATATCACTTGCTCTCAGGATAACTTCAAGTTGGAATTTCCATTCTGACCAATTGTTGGTATCTTTTAATTTCTCGACTCTTATTATTTTAGTTTCCATTTTATTATTTTCCTTTCTTCCTTTTCCAAGTTATACTGGGCCCATAACCAATTGAAATAAATGATTCACAATGGATATTATTCGTTTAAACTCTCAGAGAAAAGAAAACGGGATAATAATTTTATTAACTGAAAAATTTCATATATAAAAACTACTTGACAACTACTTAACTTCAAAATATCAACAACATGTATATACTTATAAAACCTGATATAAATATATTTGAACTTCCAAGTTTGATCTTAAACAATTTTGACCGTCCTGTCATGGTTTTGCAGGTATAAGGTATTATTACGAGTTGCGTCGACCACAATTAAAAAAAAATGAATGATTAATGTCCGCGATGCGATTGAAAGCGTCCAACGATTCTTGAAATGTCCAGTAATTTATGACAACGTCGGGAATAACTAAAGAGAATGCAACTTGTCTTTAAAATAATGCGTGTTTTTAATAGATAACCCAATTAGTTTACCTCTGTAAAGATTAATGTGGATATGCACTTTTTCTTTAGTTTTTCGTTCTTTGGTTTTTATTACGCTGAAATTTTCCCATTAGATCGAAAAATTTCCCCTTTTTCGGACTTTTGTTACCAATTTTGTATCGAATTTTCCCAGGATTATCGGCCATTTCTCTTGAAATCTGTCTTGTACCGTTAAATGTCTTAATTGAAGTTAAACTTGATTTATTGTAAAAGCATTTTTTTTTGAAGAAATAACAGTCATTGTTTTCTTAACCTCTTTTTGGAAGTATGCATAAAATAAAGCTTAAGCATCCATACGTCAAATTATACTTCACAATAGGTGGGAAGTAAATAAGCGGAAGTAAATAAATTAGTTTTGATCTGATGCCAGAAAAGTAAGATTTATTTTAAGTGTTCGGTGTTTTGATTCCAAATTTGTAAACTTATTTATTTTATCACCAACCGTTTCCAAATTATGCTGTTGCCAAATTATTATGTTGCAGACATATGTTCTACTAAATTCATAATTCTAGTAATATATTCTCACTCTAGTTAAAGATTGTGCATAATTGTGAAAAATAAGACGCTATCTAGCAAGCTCACTATCGCCCGCAACTGATAAAAATTTAGAATCTCTTTAATTCCTACATGTGAATAGTTGCTTCCTAGTGTGTTGTGCTCTTTTTAACCTCTTTTCTTCGATTTTTATCCTAATTTTTTTTTCAACATTTTTCTGCAAGTAAGTACAACTATTTTATATTTATCTTATAGATTAAGTAAATGCTTTATACTTACACTCACTCGGCAGCTCATACATGACCCCAATTTTGTCAACTCGATGAATGAACTTGAATGCAGTGCCAGGAGTTCTTTCGCCTTAGCTGTTAGAAACTTCTTGGGTAACTTTAGAGCTGAGAACTATCAAGGGCTAGTGTACAACATGCTTACGAACTTTAAAAGTCTTGGTTGCAATGTAAGTATAAAAGTGCATTACTTGCATAGGAATTTGGACCTCTTTCGTAAAAATCTGGTTAATATAAGATTTCACCAGAACATTAAAACTATGAAATATCGGTACCAGGTAAGGTGAGAAAACTACACGATGGCAGATTACTGTTGGAACATACAGATAGACTGTGAGAGAAAGTCGCATGCAGTCTTATAAATGAAGCTTTCAGTGTCCCAGATGACCTGACTTTTATTTAAAATTTCTTTTCTGAAAACACTTATAAATTAATCTGAATTGAATACTAAACCAATTTTTTTCTTCTTCAATGAAACTTGTGCAAACAATTCAGTTTTTATTATAAACCATAACTACTTATTTTAAGAGACTCAATAATGATGGGTAGTATCAGTATCTCCGAATTGGTAGCACACTAATTTCAGGACTCAGCATATCAAAATTATGAAGAAACAGACCCAAACTTCCCGCTAAAAATATGTGTCCGGTTGATGTTAATATGTCTTAAAAAATGCTTGTTTTTGATAACAAAACATGTTTTAAAATGTTCTAAAAAGTTTCCGAATCAACAAAGATACAAGTCACTTTTTCTTTAAATTTATTTTTATTTTTCTACTAGAGGTGACCCGCGCGAATTCATCTCACCGATAGCGGTCAGTTACGTAATATAATAAAGTAAAAATAAATAAATATTTATTAATTTTAAATATTTTAAATTTATGTGGATCCCATCGCATACAGGAATCCTAGGAAACGAAAAGGCCGATGAATGTGCACGTCTAGCGATCAATAGTGTTAGTGCTGAGTTATGTTCGCAGGTAGTGTCTTCCGATTTGAAATCCCATTTAAAAAAACTAGTGATACGGGAGTGGCAATAATCTAATAATAAATTAAAAGAAGTTAAAAGTAATGTTTGTGCAAATTTTCTAAAGCATTAAGTCATAATCACTCGTCTGAGATTGTGCCATACTCGTCTTACTCACAGTTATTTAATGACAAAGGATGAGCCCTCAACCTGCGATACTTGTAATGTACATCTATCAGTTAAACATATTTTGTTAAAATGTAGAAAATTTCACCAGCAAAGAATTGGTTTTTCTCAGAACATGTCTTCTATGTTATAATATATAGTTAAAAAGTTTTTAGAACAAACTCATGTTTTTGGTAACTCTCTTTCCTATTTTCAGTTTGATCTTTCACAGTTTCTTTCTATCAACCATAGTCACCATTCTCGATTCTCTAATAGGCTCAACTCTTTGACCCTCATTTGGAAAATAATGAAAAGTCAAAATGGTTTTTTTTACACACTGAGTTACATTCAGGTACACAAGTTTTCTCTACAGGTCATTTTCACTATTAACAAATTATTAGTCACTATTATACAACTATAATCTTCGCACAAATGCAAACTTCAGGATACATAAACACAAAGCAATCACATTTTTTTATCACGTGATATTTATGCAAGCTTTTTCCGTCAGATGGCTTATGGCTTAGCATTAAAGGACAATTGTTATTGAGAGGAGTAATATCACTTAAATAATTTTGACGTTTACAAATTAAGTTAATACCTAATTATTGTAAATGTTTAGCTGAAAAAGATGAATTCAGATAGTGAAGATGAACTATTATGTACACCTTCAGAAATAACACAAGAATCCAATGTTACCATACAGAATTTATTGCCCAAAAAATCCCAACACAAATGTAAAGGTGTATACAAAAATTTTTAAGATTGGTGTAGCAGTAAGAACATTAAGTCATCGTTCACAGAGAATGTTCTTTTGGCATATTTTAGTGAACTTAGCACTAAATATAAAACATCGTCTCTATGGACTTTATATTCCATGCTAAGAAGTACATTCAACATAAATAGTGGAATCAATATATAGAGAATTATTTAAAATTACTTGCATTTCTTAAATGTCAATTAAAGAAACATAAAGCTAAAAAGGCAAAAACTTTTACGCCAGAACAACCTAATAATTTTATAAATGAAGCTTCTGATGAGAAATATCTGACACAAAGGTAGTATATCTCATAATAATTCAATCATTTTTATCATCTAGTCAATTACATAATTTATTTTAGGTTGCTTTAATACTGGGCATTATGGGTGCTTGTCGTGCAGCAGAATTGCACTATATACAAATTACAGATTTAGAAGACAATGAATCTATTTTTCTGGTTGTGTATCAAATACAAAAATAAAAATTGCCAGAAAATTCACATTTTTAAACCATAGTTAAGAAATATTTAAATCTTTGTCCTACCAATATATAGCAAACGATATTATTCTTTAAATTTCAAAATGGAAAAAATCACTCACAAAGAATAAGAATTAATAAATTTGAAGCAATGGGGAAAGACATTGCTACATTTTTAAAATTACCAGACTAATTTATATACAGGGCATTGTTTTCGTCGCTCGTCGGCAACTTTATAAATAGATGCTGGAAAAGATATAACGACACTGAAACACCATGGCGGTTGGCGATCAACACTGTGGCTGAGGAGTACGTTGATGATTCCGAAAAGAATAAGACAGATACTGAAAATATAATATATAGTTCTATAACACCTCAACCAGTTAGTACATCAACAATATATATACAACAAACACAAAAAGAAATAATTAACTTGAATAATTCAGTCTCACATATTCAGTTTACTGGTTGTTCAAACTTTACAGTTAATTTTATTAATAAACACAATGAGTAATCACAACTAAAATTTTTATAGCATTGTTATAGGTAACTATTAAGATTTGTCAATAAAGTTCTTTCTCTGTACTTGTATCTTAGTATTTATTGTTATCATCATCATCATCATCATCATCATCATCATCGTCAACCCATACGCGTCCACTGCTGGACATAGGTCTCCCTCAGTCTTTTCCATCTGTCCCTATTCTGTGCGTCCTGCATCCAATTGCTACTAACACGTTTCAGATCGTCAGTCCATCTGGTAGGTGGGCGGCCTCTACTGCGGAACGCTTCTTGCCTTGGTTAGTTGTAGATAAAGTATAGTATTTAACTTGCGGTAATGGTCATAACTCACTTGATGAATTACAGCACTTGCCAGCGGCTCGCGCAGAAAACTTCATCTGCGTGAGTTATGACCTACATTACCGCTCGTTAAATAATATACTAAAAAAAAAATGTTACCAATAATTTTACAGTTTGTAGACACAACTTGACTGTATTACTATTAAAATTTGGAACATATTTTACAATATTTTTAGAAATAAGATTAATTTAAAAAAATTAAATCTGAATGTGTGCTTTTTGGTTGCCATGTTGGCGGTTCATAAGAATTTTCATTAACTCTTCATTACTAATTAAATATTTAAAATTTGGAAAAAAATTTAATTGATTTTTTCATAAAAATATAACTCTCATACGAGCAAATCCAAATTATCATTATTAATAAGTAAAAGTTTATATGATACTTTTTGGAAATTTAAATAGGTAAGTGATTTATGTAAAATTAAAAATACACATTTTAAGGTTATCTGTTAATAATAAACAGTGACTTAATATATGGTCTAACAGATCATTGATGAACAATAGAAATAGGAGAGGACCCAAGTAAGAACCCTGAGGTACACCAGACTTTGCTAGATTCATTTCCTCTGTAAAAGTTAAATTTAATTTTGTCGCCAAGGTATCTAGTTTGTTATTAGTTTTGTGAGTAAATAACTAACGGAATACATAGAAAGTTTGGATATAAGAATAGAATGATCGACTTTGTCAAATGCCTTGTCCGCAGTGACGGATTGGAAGGGGCTTGATCCCACTGTGGGTAGGTTTCATTAAATAACCACTACAAAATTGACTCAGATGCTTTTTTATGGGGGGGGGGTTCAAGCCCCTTGGCCCCCTCCCCTGGATTCACTTTTCCGTGTAAAATAAATAAATAATTCAACGTTCTTCTGCTCTTTTATTACATTAAGGAAAGTGATAAGTTCATTTAAATAGATCATTTGCTTTAGAATCCATGTTGGGATTTATCTATTATCATAAAAAAATTTATAAACATATTAATTATTGGCACGGTGGATAATCACATCATTGTTTTATTGAGGTTGATGACTCAGGGACTCTCAACATCAGACCTAAACTCGACTGTGGGGATTTTAAAAAGCATCAGAAAAAAGCACCATTAAAAAGTGGATGCATTAAGAAGCTTTGTCCAAATGAAATGGATCCACAGGTTAGAGATACGAGAAAAATTCATCCATGCGACCACGGCAGACCTACTTAACCTGCTCAACAGTGGGCCTGTTGACAGGACATTGTCGACTCTGCAAAAACCTTTTTAGGTTAGAAGAGGCTAAGAACAGTGAATGTCGTTTTTGTCGTGTTTTGTTGAAAAAGAGACAGATATGCCACTGCGAGGGTCTGGCAAGGTCATCAGGAAGTTGGTAAAACAACTGAGGCTGTAGAGGAACTCTAACCACAGAAAGGGCACAATAGACCTCATTAGGTCGAATTACATACTTATAAAAAGATTAATATTAAATCTTATCCAATCTAATCTATCATAGTTGATTTTAAGCCAAATTCAACACTTATTCGTTCTATTTTGTTTATGTGGCTGACGCTGGTTGTGACAAAGTCTTGTCAATTTATAAGTTAAACAAAAGAGTTAAAAGTCATTTTTTGATATTAATGTTGGCTTGACATTTACTCTTTTTATTTTAATTAAATCCATTATAGTTAAACCAAAAAATATCCCATTAAATTTTACGAATATAACTAGCTAGTTACTTCTTTACACATTATTAAATTAGAAAATATGTTTTCATATTTCACTTATCGTAATGAGAAATCGTTTGGTTTTTTTTAAGATAAAAACAGTTTTCTTTTCAACCCTATTCCAGCTTTTTTCCCCCAAATATTTTTTTCACCTATCTTCGCGCCACATGTCCGAATTTTATGGTGCTATTAAGTGTTATTAATTTTTTTGATATAATTTTTTTCTTCATCAAAGGTTTGCTATAAAAAATTTAATAAAAGTGTAGTAGTACGTTCTTCGTTTTTGTATTTACAACCTAAAATGTGCGGTAAATATAAATTTTATAATATCAACACAAATAATAGATATAAAAATCATGATACCTACTATTGCTTATAAATTTGACCCTGTCCCTGTACTAATAAAGTATTGTTTGTTCACAAAAATCAAACGTGCTGACAAAGCTTTTGCTTCTCGTTGGTTTATAATTCTCAAATTTAAGAACACTTTTAAACGGACGAGACCATAATACATACATACATATAGTCACGCCTTTTTCCCGTATGAGTCGGCAGAGACTTTTTCTTTTCACTTACTACGGCTCTTACACACGTCTTTCGCTTCTTCTACTTTCATCAGCGCTTTTATACATGCTCGACGTTTGCTGGTGGTCTTTTCTCAAAACAACATCGACCTGATCGATATACGTTCGCCTAGGTCGACCTCTAACGACTTTCCCAGTCACACTTGCCTTATTTATCTGTTTCGTTAATCTTCTTTCATCCATCCTCTTTACGTGTCTAAAGCATCTAAGTATTCCTTTATCTATCTTTGTTACCACATCTTCCACATCACAGCGTTCCCACTTTATTCATCAGAGTCACTCCGGCTATAATGTTCAGACTACTCATCTCCACGGCATTCATCTTACTTTCATGCTTTTCTGCCAAACCCAACATACCCATACCCAACCATATACATATAAGTGAAAAGACCAGCACTTCTCTTAGCACAGCCAGCCGTGCATTTTTGGCTGCCCCATTCATTTGTTTCCGTGCCAACACCCGTTACTCAATATCATAGTCATACTTTCCGTTTCTCGTAAACTTTAAACCAAAAAGATACAAACTCTTTAACTTATTCCACTATTTCTCCTTCAATCAGCACTTGGCAGTTTGTCATGCTTTCTTTTCTTTCAAAAACCATTACTTATGTCTTGCTTACATTTACTTTCAATATTTTGATTTTTAAGGCATCATGCATAAAACTTCTTCTCAGATGATGCTTACATGACCTGATCATCGGCGTAAAGGAGGCATTTCACGATCAAATTTAGTGTTTTTGTACAACCACAAAAAAATAAGTATAAAAAGAATCCATTCAGGTGACAGAAAGGATAAAAGCACTTAAAAGTTATTTCTAATACTAGCAAATGAAGAAAAAGAGGAAAACCTATGATGCGTGCTATATTTCAGTTTTAAACTGTTTTGTAATTCTAAAAGGGCCAACACTTCAAAAAAGGATATTTTTTATAAAGTAGATAGTGATATTGCCCAGGTATTTGTAGTTTAAAGAGAACCCTCGCTTTGTTGTCAAATTTGTTCACGACTATGAATTTAATACTCAAACGAGGGGATTATCGGAGGAAAATCCTGAAAAGGTTAGGTTTCTGTAATTGCCTAGACCAAGTTTGACTTTTAAGTATCATATAAATGAAATGACTGTGAAACTTTTTAAAGGTAAATTTTTGTTGCGCAATTTTTGCAATTTGGTTCTATGTATTAGTCCAATTATTTAATGCTGTATTTTTATCAATATCCACTTTTGCCATACTCATATGGGGACACTCTTTTTATACATTTTTGTGGTTAAAAATGTAAAATTAAAATAAAACAAATTCATAATTTTACGATTTTTTTTTATTTGTCATACCGAATGCTCATCTTAATCACTCAACGAATGACTGCAAGAACTTTTAATATCTCCAAAAATGAATTTTATTTTCATCCAACTTTACTTTGGTAAATTAATTTGGAATTTCCTGCAAAAGTTTCCAACCCAATAAAATTTCAAAGTTATCATTACTGAAAGGGATTTCTAAATTCTTTACATTGTTGCTTAAATATCCATTAAAAAAGTAATAAAATTTATGCAATAATAAGAATTGTTGTCAAGTTTGGTTGAATTAAACAATACGAAGGTTTTCAGTCTGGACGAAAGCACTTTGCGCAGAATGGTCTTATTTACTAGAATTAGTTTCAACAAATAATGTTTAAGTGAGGTTTTGATAGCTTAAATTATTTTTTTCTTGCTAACAGCTGATATTTAAATAAAGCTTTGTGAGTATAAACTGTCATAAATTATTTTAACAGGTATTGGTGGTTTACCAGGTTTTCTATAATAACTAGTGGTCGTTGGTGGTTCTCTCCTTCCCATCAAAAACTTGTTATAGAGATTTAAAGTTTTTGATTAGCATTAGATCTAGGCACCATAATAACTAACAGCGTGGATAGTCAAACTAAAGTGAAATCAAAGATTGAGCAGGCTCGAGCAGCATTTTAAAACATGAGTAGGGTCTTGTGCTGTAAAGATCTTAAGTTAACTCTAAGATTTCGACAACTCAGATGTTATGTCTTCTCCAACCTGCTGTACGGTATTGAAGCCTGGACTATAAACAAGTACAAAGAAAGACGACTTGAAGCCTTTGAGATGTGGGCTTTGTAACGAAATATCTCACACTTGTGAATTTCGTTCCTTTTTGATATAATTTTTTTATTTTCCTCGTATATTATGTTTTAATAATTTTATTTAAAGCTCATTAATTGGTTGATCAGTTAAATATTAACAGATAAATATGTTCTATAAAAATAGGTATTGTAGATACTACATGGTTGTCATTTCAGAACTAAGATTATTTTGGCCTATTTTCATATAACTAATTAAATCGATTTATATTTTATTGGCATAAATAAAGTAATTCAGCATTGTAACAAGGTATACGAGAGGTAAATTAAATTGAAAAAATTATCAAAAATATCATAGAATTCAAATTAAAAGAATTCTAATATATTATGTTGCGAAATTAAATACATTTAATTAGATCTGGCAACAACCGTTAACCTACTAGCCCAGATATGTCGATAAATAGAATTTTGATAAAAAGGGATAAAAGGACGGGTACTTGTTCGTTGTGTGGGTCTTTCCTGAAGAAAAGACCAATTTTTGATAGTGTTCCTAAGATTTTTTTTTCTTTTGAAGTATATAAGAAGATAAGTAACACTTCTTTTGAATAAAGATATATTACGTTGATATATTTTGATAAAGGGATATTAAAATACAACTGTATAAAGAATTTTTGCATTCTGAAGTTTCACAGTAAGTTTTTTTTGATAATTTGGAAAAAAATTATCCTGTTCAATGTCTAAAAAGCCATGATGTTCTCAAGATAAGTTTTGAAGAAATCTTTAAAAATTCACATCATACCAACTTATAGATGACATATTTTGAAAAATATTGAAACCAATTCAATTAATCTTTAGTTGGATATCGATATTTTTAGGTGTGAATAAATTTTTGAGATTGTTAGGAAATCAGAAGATTAGTGAAGTTCAATTTATAAAGGATTGTTAGTCCGAGAAAGGTGATTCCCAGCCAAATGCTAGGAAAGATTGTACTCTGCAGTAAGTGACGAATATTGATATTGTAGACGTCAAGTCAAATTTTATGTAAGTCGTTCACTTGCTAAAGAAGTAATTCCTTTGTTAAACAGACTGGTAAAACAGTATTAATTTATCACGTTTAATTTTGTAAATTTAATGTAATAATGATTTATCTGAAAGTTATTTTTTTAAATCTAACTCATTTGTAACTTTTAGATGTTTTTTTTTGACAAACTAACTTTTTTGATTTAATTAGAATAATAAAAGGTTTTTTTATTTTACCCTGTATAAAATACATGGCGTCCAAAGTTTTATGGACATTTGTGTATACTTTTAAAATAAAGAAATTCAACAATTTTTTCTTACTCACGACCCTCCCGAAAGTGTAGAGCAGCCGACAGGCTCAAATAAAATAAGTTGTATAGAAATTCTTTAGAATTCGCTACAGCTTACAGGAAAATATTAAAAGTTTTATTGACGGAAAAAGTATCCAACTTGGTAATACTCCAACGTCTAAATAAATCCACCGAAGTTCTTACCACCATCAAAAGAAGGAAACTGCAATATTTCGGGCATGTTATGAGAGGTGAAAAATACCGATTATTGCAGAACATCATACAGGAAAAAATTTATGGTAAAAGAAAGCCGAATCGCAGAAAAGCATCATGGCTCAAGAATCTACGTGAATTGTATAAACTCAACTCAAACTCTCTGTTCAGACTTGCCGTCGACAGAGTAAGAATAGCCTTGTTGGTGACCAACGTTCTAGAAGGACATGGTACTTAAGAGGAAGAGTTAGCCCTTGGTCTAGAGGTTGACAAAGTGCTGTCGTAAAAGTTAGCCATAACATTAACAATATGTTGGATAGCTAAATCCTTGGATAGGATCTTGCGTTGTTTAAAAATAAAATAATTTTTCGTTGTATTTTTCCGTCAAATTTGTGCAGTCAGTCTATTATAATATTTACGGTCATCCAAGCCTTCTTGTTGTAGTACCAGTCGACTTGCAGTTTATTAAGATAAAAACATTTAAAACATCGCGGATTTTTACTGTTACCAATCACCAAAGATTTTATTTTGTACCAATTTAGATTTGCACACACTATTATTATCAGTCTTTCCTTAGCAGGTTTACCCCCATTGCGAAATGTATAAGTTTTATCTGGTAAAGCTCAATAATAAAGACCAGTATTGTCAGCGTTAAAAATATTTTAAGGTAAATGGCCACTTAATAATTTTGGCTGTTTTCTTTGCCCCCTTTGAAACGTCGTCAAGGTTTACAAAGATTAAAAATTTAAAAAAGGTCTTTAGCCACCTCTAAAGCTTTTTCTTCAATTGTCCGTTCAGGAATCAAGTTAGTATACCAGTTATGCAGTGACCACAAAAAATCCCACATCTGAATTTGATCAAGTATTTATGGGATCACCTCAAAAAAAATGTTATTGTCAAATACCTGCACTTCAAGAAACCTCAGGAAACTTGAAAATGCAGTAATCACAGGCTGCGATCAAATTCCTTAAGATTTGATCCAAAATTCAATTAGAGCATGCCTACAAGCAAAAATGCTGTGATCTAAAGTTAAAAAGGCAACACACTCTACCAGTGTTATACGAACACCTTTAATTTCGCTACAAGTGTCTTATTTATACCATAATTTATTTTTTTTAACATTACATTTGGTTATTAAGTTTTGAAAATAATTTTAATTTCAATCTTTTAGAGAAAAAAAAAATGAAGTCCTAAAATTAAAACTTTTTAAAAATCAGGCCACAATCTTTGTTGACATTTTACATCAATAACCCTGTGATTTTTTTATAATTAAGTATTTAACAATGAATTTTGTAAATATGACATGTATAAATATAAGCTAAGAGCACGCATTTTAGAGATAAATCCCTATATCATTTCGGCTATCTAAAATCCTTTCCACTTCTTCATATCCGCTTGTACAAATAAAAAAGTAATTTTGGAAATGTCATCGTCAAGATAGGGGTTCTGTCTAAAATTTAGCGACGAATTCGTGCCTCCTAAGAGAGAATTTGTGTCACTTAGAGTTGACATGTTTCAGTTAAGAGGACAATGTTGGCGTGAAATACGCAGTGTGGTTAATTGTATTTTGTTGAGCTGAAAGGATCAACAACCATTATAAATGTTATCACCCAACAAAATTTCTAAAACGTACATTTAGAACTTCCAGAGTAAAAAATGCAAAATACAAAAAACGTTAATTAATTAATCCAACGAATATATTTTAACTATAAAAGTAAAATTTATTGGTAAATTTAAAAGGTTTGATTATTTATTGCTACCTTCTTTGAATAAGATTTTTTCATTAATAAATTTATGATTGCTAAAAAAAATATAATAAAAGTTGCTGCATAAATGTTTCATCTAAAAAAAAGTTTCCCAACTGATTACTAGATATTAAGTAATTAAAAATACAATGCAAATACTTCTAATTTTGGGTTTATTATTAAAAAGCTTTTTTTTCGAAACAAAAGTAGGTGTATATTAAAAATGGCTACATTTTTAAGTAAAAACATGACATTTTATAGAATTTTTAGATATTTCCTATCTACAGGGTGTTTCAAAAAAAAGGTGACCCCGCCTCTAGGATAGGTAAAAAACTGAAAAATATTTGGGGTTTGCTGGGTAAAAAACCATTACTTTCGTTTTGCTTACATTTATTTTCATCCCTTTGATTTTTAGGAAATCATGCATAATATTAACCATAGCCTGCAACTCCTCTTCAAATGACGCTAATATAAATGATCACCGGCGTAAAGAAGGCATTTGACGATCAAATCATTTATTTTTAATCCATACACACTCTCAAATATTTTAAACAATCGTCTATGCATAAGTTAAACAGCCGTGGCGAAGTCACACATCCCTGTCTCACACCTTTTTTTATGTTAAACCAGTCCGTACAAGCTCCGTTTATTCTGACACAAGCAGTGGAATCCTCGTAAAGTGATTTCAGTGCTCGATTTAAACTACCGCTTACCCCATACATAGACAATGTTGACCACAATTCACTCCTTACCACTCTGTTATAGGCCTTTTTAAAAATCTATAAGAGCGCAATAGACCTTCTGACTTCTAGCCAAGAATTTTTCGACTATACCTCGTAATGAAAAGACCTGATCCATACATCTCCTTCCTTTTTTAAATTCTGCTTGCGCATTCCATATTATCTTCTCAGTTTCATTCGTTACTCTTTTATTCAATATCTTTTGTTACGTTATATTTGTATATTGTATATTGTTATAAATTCGCTTTCTCCTGAGTACGACGCTGTTCGTTTCTACTCTGCGCAGCTTATATGCAAGGGTCGTAGGTTAAAGAAGTGAGTCCAATAATAAAGCTCATACAGATAACACGTGTTATATTTGTCTAATCGAAACCCAAACATCCAACACAAATCTAAAATATTTTAATCTTTGCATACAGTTTGCCGACTATGCTGAGTAAACTAATAACTCGGTAGTTCTTACAGTCCTGCTGCGAACCTTTTCCCTTGTAAAGTGGCACGATCTGTCACAATATTCCAAAACTTCTGCCTTTTTTTGGGCTTTTAAAGATTGGTTTTACTGCGCATCTTGTGGGGCATAAACCCATAGCAAAAAGATACGAGTAAGACCAACCTTCAGCCTTACCCAGAGGAGTCTTGGGCTTACACATTCAAAGTTAGTCACACATTCATTTATTCTAGCTAAGAGTATCACACCAACGCCCTGAGAACCTCTGCTGGTATCCGAAACTTCTGACCAGTAGGCTGTATAAGGTCCATGTGTTGTGGTTTCACATCCTTTTCGCTTGGTTTCATTCACACAAAGAACCTTAATCCGTCTTTCTTCTATCATCGTGTAAATTAAATCACTTTTATCATTTAATTCTTTCCTCACATTCAAAGTAGCAAAGTGGATATCCGCAGTCCACGTTTGGCCCCCACAGGAAACATGACATGACAGGTGGCGACCCCTATCGCTATCGTCATTACGACTATTACTTATAACTTCTTATAAGATAAATACAATTTATACTAAAATAAAATAGATACAAATTAAAATATTTATCTTAAATAAGTGTCAAAAAATCTTGATTCGACAGAAAATATAAAATCCTTCAGGAAATATATTTAGCGCTTACGGGAAACTCCAGCAAATAAAATAAAATAAAATTTATACTAAAATAAATGTATATAGTAAGATTTAATCAAGCCAGAAATAAATTAAACGTCAAAAAATTTATTTTAGATAAATGTATCAAATGTACTTACGAGAAATTCCAGCAAATATTTTGATAAAACACACTTACTTTACGGAATAATCCAGTAAATCTTTTTCTTAAAATACACTTACTCTTCCGTAACACAAAGCACTTCACTAATTTAACTCTTAATGTTTCTGTGTAAATATACAGTGTTTCTATATCACAATAAATAAAAATATTAGTTAAATGTTCAATATTTCTTAAAAAATAGGGATTTTTTTTTCTGAGTGAACGAACTGTCAACGTTATGTTTTACATATTTATATATTTGTTTACATGCAACTACCTGGTTTGAGGCTACCTGTTGCGAGCGTTCTCGTATTTCTGTTGCCCTTACTACCCCTTTCAGAGCTATGTTAATTGGGGTAGTGGGTAAGGCATCTCCTTGTCTTACTTTAGTTTCAATTTTGTGTTTCTTTTGTGGGTTGAATTTTTGTTTATACCTTTACTTCTGATTTTTTCCATTGACATTTTTGTCAGTATTAACTTTGTAGGTATTTAAAATAAATGAGTATCATATGTACGTCGATGTCGTATTTATAGCACTTTTCCATTGTGTGTGTTACTACGTATATTGTCGACCTATTCTCTCAAAAACCTTGCTGGTATTCTCCAATTTTTCTTTCCGTATATCTGTTTAGTTTTTGTTTTATAAGTGTAGTTAATATTTCATGAGTCGTATTGAGTAAAGCTAGGCATCTGTAGTTTTAACACTTTGTTGGTTCTCCTTTTTTTAATATGGGAGCTATCCATCCTATCTCCACGCTTTAGACATGTATTTTACTTTCTAGATTAGTGTCTTTAATTTGTAGATAGCTTTTAATAATTTCTCGCCTCCGCTTTTTATTGATTCATTTAAAATTTGGTCGGAGCCCAGGGCCTTGTTTTGTTTTTAATGGTTAATTACTTGCGTAAATTCTTGAAATGTTGATTTTTTTTTCATTTTTCTTCTGCTGCGTCAAAGCTGTCATTGCACATGTATTCTATGGTTTCATCGTTATTTTTAAACATATCTTCGAAGTAAGCGTTCTTTGTCTATATCTACAGGCACTTTGTTTTTTTAGTATTGTGATTTTATATATCCAAATAATTTTTTACTGTTGTAAGCTTCTAGCTCTTGCATTTGTATATTTATCCTCTGTATTTTTCTGTTTCCACAACATTTATTTACACCCTTCTTTATTTTATTGTATTCTGTTAGGTCTTCCAGTCCAGTCCGGCCCAGTACTTGTTTTTACACCTAGTAAATGTACCAAAAAAAAGCTTTTTAAAGATAAGCTTTATTTAAATAATTTTTGTTTAACACTTTTGACGTATCTATTAAATTGAAGTGCTGGGGGGTTATTCCTTTTTTTTTTAAATAAACAGCTGTTACTTCCAAGCGACTAAATGGATTTTAAAAAATTTGGTCTCGTTGGGAAAACATTTGTTGTTTTCTCAAACCTTTCTTACTTGTAATATGTCTGACAAAGATAAACGTTTTATTAGACAATACGCTTTAAAAAAACAGGACTGACACTAGTTCTGTAAAAACCAAGTCAAAGCTGTCCTCAATGTCACAATTTCTTCTAAAAGAGTTAAATAAAGCTAGATTAAACCAGCCACAGCACCCTTGCTTATTAGAGAGAAAATGGGTTACGTGTTGCTCAAAATCATCAGAATTGGTCTGTGAATAATTGGAAAAAAGCTTTATTCACAGATAAACCTAGGGTTATCCAGATGGTCGTAAACGAGTTTGGCAAAGACCAGGAGAGAGGTTTACTCCTTAAAAAGATTCCTTTCAGCACTGGCTCTCTTATGATCAGGGGTAGTAAATGCTTTGTCGCTCGCATAGAATTGGTTTCTGTCCATACGAAATTCATGAAAGATAATTACTATTTTGAGAATATTGCAATATAACATGTGATGCGTTTCAAACTTTATTTAAAACCCAATTTCCCGTTTTTGCAAGACAACACTCGACCTTACATAGCTGGGGAGGTACTCGATTATTTTAATTAAGTTGGTATACCAGTTAAGCAGTGGTCACCAAAAATCATGGATCGGAATCTAAATCTAAATACCTGAGAAAACTAACCTAACCTAACCTAACCTAATCTAAATCTAAATACCTGAGAAAACTTGAAAGTGCAGTTATTACAGCATGGGAACAAATTCCTTAAGATTTTATTCAAAATTTAATAACAAGCATTCCTAGAGGCATATGCAAAGATATTTATTAGAAGAGTAACGAATGAAACTAAGAAGATGATATGGGATGTGCAAGCAGGATTTAGAAGAGAAAGGAAATGTATGGATCAGGTCTTTTCATTACGAGGTATAGTCGAAAAATTCTTTGCTAAAATTTAGAAGGTCTATTGCTTTTTTAAAGACTTGGAAAAATCCTATGACAGAGTGGTGAGGAGTGAATTGTGGTCTACATTGTCCATGTATGGAGTAAGTGATAGTTTAATACGAGCACTAAAATCTCTTTACAAGGATTCCACTGCTTTTGTCAGGATAAACGGAGCTTGCACGGACTGATTTAACATAAAAAAAGGTGTAAGACAGGGATGTCTGGCTTCGCCATGGCTGTTTACCTTATACATAGAAAATTGTTTAAAATATTTGAAAGATGGAAAGTATGACAGTGACATTGAGCGAAGGGTGTTGGCAGGAATATAATGAATGGGGCACTGCATAGCTTTATAAATAGCCAGAAAGTGTCAAAAAAGGCACGTCTGGCTGTGCAAAGAGGTGTGTTGGTTCCTACACTTATGTATGGTAGTGAATATTGGGTTTGGCAGAGGAAGCATGAAAAAAGGATTAATGCTGCGGAGATGAGTAGACTGAGAAGTATAGCCGGAGTGACTCGGTTGGATAAAGTTAAGAATAGTGAGATGAAAGAACGCTGTGGTGTAGAAGAAGATGTGGTTACAAAGATAGATAAAGGAATGCTTAGATGGTTTGGACACGTAGAAAAGATGGATAAAGGAATATTGACGAAAAAATTTATAAGGCGAGTGTGAATGGACAAGTCGGTAGACGTCGACCTCGGAAAACATATCAGATCAATATTGTTTTGAAGAAAGGCCAGGTCAAGAGTACCAACAACCGATGAGATCACTGATGAAAGTAGAGGAAGCAAAAGATGTGTGTAAGAACCGTAGCAAGTAGAAGAAAGTGGTCTATGCCTACCCCTATGGGAAAAAGGCGTGACTTTATGTATGTATGTATGTATGTAGACGCATAAATGCTGTTATCCAAATTAAAGGAGGCAACTCACGTTACTAGTGTCACACTTGCACCATTAATTTTGCTACTAGTGTCCTATTTACACTATAGTTTATTTTTTTTAACATTACAATTTTGTTATTAAGTTTTAAGAATAATTTTAATTTCAATATTATTGAAAAATATTGAAGCTAATTGAATTCTATTAATTTTGAATATCTTTTAGCAAGTATGACTATAGTTTCTGATAGATTTTTACCAAAACTACTTTTGAGTTTAAAAACCATAGTTAAATATTTTAATAATTAACCTAATTGTCAACAACATGCCTGCCGTTTACGTGTTTAACCGTAATACATGGAAAATTAACTCAATATCCCACTTGTGAGGGGAGCAATTACAATGAAGAACACTACAACGAACATGTTGGAGATGGATAATCAATATTGCAGTTGTTACAATCAGATTTAGTGCCTTACATATTTAGTAATTAAAGTTGATAAATACATAAAATTTAAAATTGACAATTTTAAACTTTGAATTTTATTAAATAAAACAAAATAATTTGGTTTTGTGATGTTGCGTTCTGTGCTGCACCGATTTCTGGATAAAGAAGTTAGTAACAATAGTGACCTGACTTATTTTTTATTTACCGACTTACTTGCATATATCTTTTTTCTACTATAGTTTTTTCCTCATTATAGTTGCCTTATCACCCCGCTCACTAACGAGGTGTATCGCTGATATGTGATCTAAGAAACCGGTCATTCGGATCACAGTTATGTGGCTACGGGACTGTCAGGTACCGTAGGGAAAGTGACCACTTACCGGAAACCTCGGAAAATAGACTGGGAAGGGAAGTAGGAACTAAAATGAAAACCCCTTTTGAACTGGAACACATTGCCAGTAGCCTGCAAGGGTCAATCATAATCTCCTATCAGGCTAACTGTCCACTCACCACGAGACAAGTAAAGGGCTAAGTCGCACGATTTTCCTACCTAATAAGCATGCTGATTGCGATGCAACGGCCATCCCATAAGAAAGTATTGTTTCACATGCTTTTCTACAAGCTCTTTTAGCGCCTTGAGAATACAGAACGAAAGTGTCAAAAGTTTAAAAGATCTCTATAAGGTTGCGGTGGAAAATTTGGAGGTAAAGATATCAGAAATAAAGGAAACCGAAAAACCGTTATTTATTTTTCCTTGCACTGATACTCGCATTTGTACGTCCCCTACCCATTAATGTCTAAAGTTACATTGTTAATTACACTTTTCAGAAAACTACATCTATTTTTATATTAACCGACCACGAAGTTTGTTGGGTTTTATTAAAGTAAGAATCATCTGATGCTAACATGTAGAATTGTTAGTTTTGTACAACTACTTTTGTGATGAAACAAGCGATATTCATTACATAAACTTCTGCAATAAAAATGCTTTAAATAAAAAACTTTAGAAACTTTAGTCTCAGATAAATGTTCTGCAATCAATAGAAAATTATTATCTATAATTGAATCGGTTATTTGGAAAAGGGCACAAAAGACAATTTCGGCCATTTTCGTTTAATGTGATTTTTTCAGAATTTTATTAAAAGCGAACCATTTGGTGCAAGAGGCGCACAAAATATCACGCAAGAACTGCATTATTTTGTTTAAGTGAGTTAACGATGACCAATGTTTCTAACTGATATGAGTGGTACTTGGATGATTCTAATGTTGAGGTTCGTCTACTAAAATAAACCACTACTTTATTTTGACCATCATATTATTGTTTTAAAATACCTTCGTACCCTATACTGCTAGCATATGTGTGTAATTCCGTCGTTAATCCGAGTTAAACAGAACGAAAAGTGGTTTAGAAGTTAAACAGTCAACAACGTATTTTATAGCCTGGTCATGTTGATCACTCCAAACAAAAGAAGCTATTTTTTTGGTTAAATCATTGATGCAAGCAGTACGGGCTTCAAATTCGGAAACAAATTTACGAAAATAGCTAGCCAGACCCATGAACTGCCTAATTTGCTTGACGTTGAAGGAGAAGGAATATTTGTCAAGGCTTCCACTTTTTGCGAGAAAGGTAAAAAATTTACTATGACCTAAACGATCAAGTTGATCATCTACACGCGATAGCGGAAATTTGTCCTTGATAGTGTGAGAATTTAATTCCCGAAAATCGCAACACATCCTAAACGAACCATTTACAATAAATAAGGCTAGCGTATGGAGAAATACTCTCGTGAACAATACCACTAATTCTGCTCTCTTACTCGTTGCTAGTGGATACGGATGTCGGGAAACAGTAAAATTATCAACCAAATTAATACTCGTTGATGTGTTGTTTACAGCAGAAACAGGAATGCTCCTGTTACTTATGATATCAAAATATTTTTTAAGAACAGAGGATATTTAAAAAGAAATATTTTTTAGGTACATTGATCTTAGTCCTTCGACAACCATAAAGCACCAGGTAGTTGTCTTTGCACTACCCTTGTACCGTCTCGATATTAAGGCTGCTAACCGGCTATCGGCAAACAAATTACAACCAACTATTGCATCATACTTTAAATAAATAAACGGAACTATCATAAAAGTCAATTGTGTACGTTGACCTGTAATTTCAACCTTAGCGTTAAACTTATATTTTGAAGATCTTTATAAAGTGTTATTCCAGTAATACATACATACATACCTATAGTCACGCCTTTTTCCTGTAGGTGTAGGCCACTTCCTTCCACTTCCGCTACGGTTCTTACACAAATCTTTTGCTTCCTTTACTTTTATCAGTGCTCTTATACATGCTCGTTGGTTGTTAGTACTCCTGACCTGGCCTTTCTTCAAAACAATGTTGATCTGATCGAGATATGTTCGCCGAGGTCAACCTCTACCGACTTGTTCATTCACACTTGCCTCATAAATTTGTTTCGTCAATCGTCCTTCATTCATCCTTTTTATGTGTCCAAACCATCTAAGCATTTCTTTATCTATCTTTGTAACCGCATCTTCTTTCACACCACAGCGTTCTCTTATTTCACTATTTTTTACTTTATACAACCGATTCACTCCGGCTATACTTTTCAGACTACTCATCTTCGCAGCAATAATCCTATTTTCATGCTTTTTTGCCAAACCCAACATTCACTACCATACATAGATGTAGGAACCAACACACCCCTATGCACAGCCAGACCTGCCTTTTTTGACACTTTCTGGCTGCTTATAAAGCTATGCAGTGCCCCATTTATTTGTTTTCCTACCAACACCATTCGCTCAATGTCACTGTCATACTTTTCATCTCTCGTAAACTTTAACCCAAGTACACAAATTCATTTACTTGTTCCACTCGTTCTCCCTCAATCGAAACTTCACAGTTTGTCATGCTTTCTTCTCTTTCAAAAACCATTACTTTCGTTTTGCTTACATTTTTTTTCATACCTCTGATATTTTCAAGGCATCATGCATAACATTAACCATCGCCTGCAACTCTTTTTCAGATGACGCTAATATGACTTGATCATCGGCATAAAGACAGCATTTGACGATCAAATCATTCATTTTTAAACCATACGCACTCTCTTTCAAATTTTTTAAACAATTGTCTATGTATAAGTCAAACAGCCATGGCAAAGCCACACATTCCTGTCTCACACCTTTTTAGATGTTAAACCAGTCCATGCAAGCTCCGTTTATCCTGACACAAGCAGTGGAATCCTCGTAAAGTGATTTCAGTGCTCGTATTAAACTACCACTGACCCCATAATAGACATAGACATTTTCGACCACAATTCACTCATCACCACTCTGTAGGCCTTTTCCAAGTCTATAAAAGTGCAAGAGATCTTCTGACCCCTAGCTAAGAATTTTTCGACTATACCTCGTAATGAAAAGACCTGATCCATACATGTCCTTTCTCCTCTTAATCCTGCTTGCACATTCCCTATTTTCTTCTCAGTTTTATTCGTTATTTTTTTAAACAATATCTTTGCATATAGTTTGCCTACTATGCTAAGTAAACTAATAGTTCTTACAGTCCTGCTGCAAACCTTTTCTCTTGTATAGCGGCCCGATAACGGCCTTGCACCAGTCGTCTGGTACGCTATCACTCCTCCAACAAAGGTTAAAAAGGCGGTACAGAAGACTAGCTACCACGTTTTGTCTAGCCTCCAACATTTCAACTGTTAGTCTGTCGTACCCAGCAGCTTTACCCAATTTCATACTGTTCAACGCTTCCACACTTTTTGTCGTTTTAATTTCACTTTCATTGCAGCTTTCACTTATGTTTTCGAATGGGGCCTGTACTTGTGTTTCTCTTTCTCAAATAAACTTTCGAACTATTCCTTTCATCTCTTCAATACGCATTCCTCTCCTTTTACCATACTATCATCTTGGTTTCTGATTCTCTTCAGAAGCGAGGTAGTATTTTTACCTCTGGCTGTTATTTTGGACTTCCAGAAGAGTTTAATATTGTTTTGGAAATCGTCAAATAACATTCTATCAAATTCATTTTTATCTTTCTCCTTCTTTCTTGCCACAACTTTTTTTTCCCACCTATTAACCTTTTATACTTATTCTTTGCCTTGTTTACATCCATTAATAATTAGGTTAAAATTTGGACGTGCTTGTTACCCTTTTCATTTATATAAAATAAATGTCCCTAACTCCAAACTGTGTCCTGAATGCCAAGTAGAACGTGATCTAAATTATATTTTCTTTGAATGTACCTGACACTCATAATCTGGCAATGAACTTAATAAAAAACAATATTTTTCCACCTTTTAATATATGTTATCTGTTATCTCTCAATCAAAAAAATATCTACGAGTGCTTGATGAAATTTATCTGTGAAAGTAAAGTATTTCTGTGAACTTAGAATTGTAACCTTTGTTTCTATTCCATCTGTTTTATACCTATCAAACCGTGGCCTAATTTTGTGTGTCAATTAAAAGTGTCTTGATGGGCCTCTAGACGAGAAGCGAGTGACCACTGTTTTTATCCTTTGTGGATTTCTGTTATTTTACTTTGCTTCGTATAGGCTAAGAAGGTATGCATGGTATATGTGAAAGATTTTACTACTAACATAGAATAAATAAATAAAATTTTGTATGTGACTGGCTGAATGGCAACCGCCCAAGCCAAAAAAAAAATAAAAATACCAGTAATAAAAAACTCATAAGGTAATAATTTTTATTTTAATCTCTCAAAAAATTTGTCTGATATTAATGATACGTCGGCCTCAGTATTAATAAATGCCATTTAAGTATATTTATCAAAGATTATTATCGAAGGCACACTCTTTCTTTTGCTCAAAATAAAAATTTCTTTTGATCTCTTTTGAAATTTCCACCTAACAAATGAACAAAAAAATATATATTTCAGAATATATATTTGTAATTTTTATTTCGGTAATATCGGTTTTAGTTTTTTAATTTATAATAATAATTAATTTTTGTAAAATTTAAAAGGTTTAACATTTTAAATTTATTGGAACGGAGTTGCAGGCAATGGTTCATGTTATGCATGATGCCCTGAAAATCAAAGGGATAAAAATAAATGTAAGCAAAACAAAAGTAATGGTTTTTGAAAGAAAAGAAAGCATGACAATCTGTGAAGTGACATTAAGCGAAAGGTGTTAGCAGGAAAACAAATCAATGGGGCATTGCGTAGCTTTATGAACACCCAGAAAGTGTCAAAAAAAGGCACGTCTGGCTGAGCATTGAGGTGTGTTGGTCCCTACACTTATGTATGGTAGTGAATGAAAGGAATGCTTAGATGGTTTGGACACGTAGAAAGGATAAATGAAGGAAGATTGACGAAACAAATTTATAAGGTGAGTGTGAATGGACAAGTCGGTAAAGGTCGACCTCGGCTAACATATCTCGATCAGATCAACATTGTTTGAAGAAAGGCCAGGTCAAGAGTACCAACAACCGACGAGCATGTATGAGAGCACTGATGAAAGTAGAGGAAGCAAAAGATGTGTGTAAGAACCGTAGCAAGTGGAAGGAAGTGGTCTCTGCCTGCCGCTACGGGAAAAAGGCGTGACTGTAGGCATGTATGTTTGGAACGAAGTTCCTTATCGCACGTTGCGGAGACTAGGGCTAGCCAGAAAGAACAAAAATGTAACAAAAATGTGATAGTTGCTACCTATCCCGCAATAAAAGATACCTACAAGGGTTGGCTTGGCTTCCTTCAAAAATGTATACACTTTTTTGGGAACCAACTTTACACTGTCTCTTTGGCTGATAAAATTTCCGAAAATATACAAATACAATAACAATCAATTTTTTGCAGACAAGCTGCCAATCTACAGAATAGTTCAATGTACCTTATTTATTTTATTGGAACAAAGCTCTTTATCGCACGTTGCGGAAACCGGGACTAGTCAGCAAAAACTGTGCGTAACAAGAATGCGTTAGTCGCTTAATCTTTTCTTCTACACTTACTGCCTGCAGAGAGAGAGTAAAAGAGAAAGTAATCCGACTACTCGCATAGCACATTTATTATTAAATAACTCGAAAACAACGCATCGGAAATCTAGACATGGTGAATATAATTTTTAGAGATTTTAGGAAGAAAAAAATACGACCAATCTGGAATTCTGAAATCAATAGTTTTCGAGTTATTAATTTATTAATAAAAAAGAGCTGTATGATTTAATAAACTTTCGCTCTTAATAAACTAAAAAACTTCTTTTTATTCAAATTAAAACTCTTATTCGGACGACAAGCCTATAATTTCTATGATAATCATTAAATTTAATTATTTTTATTTTATGGTAACAACCATTTTTTACATCATTAATTTATAAGTAAAGAAACTTTCTTTCGGATGTCCAATGACACCACACTGCTTTTTCTGGAAATATACCGGAGTTTGTGCTGGTTATACGTTTTTTTAAAAAATAAATGAAAAACCTCTAAATAAATGTATCTTTACGTTCGCTTTCGGAATTTACTTTAAAATACCGTTTGGAGTTTTAAAGCGAATATTGCGCGATTTAAACTTCCGGTATTTAAAGCAAAATCGCAAACATTTTTTAATATAAAAAGACGAGATCCTGCTGCGGTGAAGAAAATATTTTAAAGAAATACGTGACCATAGGCTTGAAGAAAAAAACATACATCACACTGACGAGATATGGTTAAATGAAAGACACACCCGCTTAAAAGTATGACAGGACTTAAATGTAACAAGTTCACGTCAAGCATTTCTTAACGGGTATTTTACAGGTTTAAAATCACCTCCTGGTAAGGGCCGTCAACTGATTATTAACCATATAGGCAGGTAATTTTGGATAGTTGGATGGAGGTCTTAACGTTTTAGAATCTTGAAAGACTGGCTACTACCATGAAGGCATGAACGTTAAAGTTTTTGATGGCATTTGTGTCGAAAGCGCTTGACTAATTTTATTAAATTATCTTAGATATTCCTAAAACTTACACACACCTTATACATACGTTTTTCATTACTCCTCAACCTTTAATCACCCACTGTGTACATACCTACTACTTACTTAAATAAACTTAAAAATTTATCTGATAATTTGTAATTTTTGATGTTAGAAAATCAAATACGATTTATACTAACAAATTTTGTCCGTCATACTTACATAAAAATTTAAAATAAAAATGTGTTTTTTACAATTTTAAAAATCCCTACATACCAATTTCATTAAAAAAAAGATTGTACCCGCCACTGGAATACCTTATCCCTTCCTCTCTTGGCCGCCACGAAGCTATGAATGAGTCACTGACTATTATTTCGGTTTTAAAGTATAGTAATTTTTTTTCATTTTTTGGTACCAATTAGCAATTTTATAAAATTTCTAGTGCAATATGGCTATTAATTTACAGTACCTACTGAAACGGTAGGCCTACTTGTACTTAAACCTCCAACAATTGACACTAAACAATTTTCGGAGCATTTTAATAAACAGGTAACAAGTAATGCAGTTTTACTAAACATTGTAGCCAAATTAAGAAGAACTGGAAGTGCACTACACCAAAAAAAAAGGAAAAAAATTCAATATGAACAGAATGACTCTTTAGAAGGTATTGAAATGCCCATTTATACGTTATTTAGACGACTCAACAGTTGAGAATAGGTTATTATGCTGCTTAAATACTGCGCTAGAATGCTTGCTATGCAATATGAGAATCCCAGTTTCATAGGTAAAATCTGGCACAATGACGAACTACATTTTCATCTGTTGGGTAGTGTAAGTAGACGTAGCAATAAATTTGTAGATTTCCTACGACCAGAAGAGGTGCAAGAAATACCTGTTTAAAAGTTTAAGTACTATAATAATATTGTAATTTAATAAATTTTCCAGGTATGGTATGAAATAACGTACCTTGAATAAAATAGGTCACGTGTTTTCTAAACCAAATTCCATTTTATAATTTTACTAGAATTGTATAAGATTCTTGAATTGTATACATTTCCGACAACATCTCTATTAAAGGGATGTAAGTGCGCATATAAGGTTGGTTTGAATGATATCTCGCTTCCCACAGCTACGTCAAGAATAATAGAGGTATGGTTCTATTGAACCCAACTTTCCAGCAAACAGAGTGTCCCAATAGTACGTAAACATAAATACAGGATGTTTAAAAAAACAGATGACCCTCTATCTAGGATAGATAGAAAACTGAAAAATAATTGGGGTTTGCTCAGTAAAAATTTTCGTAACGTCATCCGTATTCAAGATAAAATGCGTTGAAGAAAAAAAATGTATACACATTTATTACGATTTTGCCGAAACTACTCGAAACATTGTAATGAAATTTTTTACGAATATGTTTTAAAAGCTGATACATCCCATGAATTTGTTTTTAAATATCTGGAGTAGATTTTCTTTACAAACCTTTAGCCGACTTTGTTATCACCGACTACCACACCACACCCCGTGGAATTTAAAGCTTCGATTTTTAAGTTAGTATTTGTCCTGTAAAAATGAACGTTATTTATAAGTTTATGGTAATACTTCATCCTACATTCACTGTGGGAAAAATTTCGCTACAACTCAACGTTTTTTTTGTTACTTCACTTTTATTCATAAATTATTAAATTATTTTACTTTCAAAAAGTATGTTATTTTTTTTTTCCAGCAACTGTAAAAACTATTTTTTTTTGTATTTAATTTTAATAAATCTGTTATACGTTTTGGTTGCTCTCTTTTTATTAATTGTTTCTGAAAGATAATAGTGTAGTTTTTACAAATACGTTTATATTTAATGGTACTAAATTAAAATAAACTATTGGGTTTGTTTGGGGTAATTTTTTTAGTGATTTTTGAATCTAAAAATCACTTGTCGTCCTTGTAAAAGAAAAAATTTTAGAAAAAAAAAATACGATTCTATAGATCCGCGAATCGACCTATACAATTCCCCAAATTGAATTCAATAGAGAAATCAAGTATCCACGAACCCTGAGTGAGATAATAATTTTTTGAAATTAACGTAACAAATTTATTAATTGAAAGTAAACGATACAAATTTTTGGAAAAATACTTTTTCAAACGTAACATATTGTACGGTGCGGACGCTTACTCGAGCTTCCTAAATTTTTGCATTCCTTAATAAACAGTAAAATAAGTGAATACCTTAGTTAGGTAGTACCGTAGAAAAAAAAACAACTAAACAATTGCTGAGAAATACACGACTCGCAAGTTCCAGGAAAACAGCATCTTATCTCATCCTGTGCAAATAATATAAAAAGCTAATTAATTAAATTAATAAATTAATTAAATTTTTGTTGTTGCTTTACTCTCGTCATATAACTATTGTATTCTTCATTTATTTTGTAATAATTATTTCATGTATTTTGTAAAATAAAACTTTTTAAAAAATTGAAATTGATTAGAAAAACTATTTTTGGCGCAGTCATACGGATTTTTGTACGGTCACGATTTTTTCGAGATTTTTCGTTACTACGAAGAAGTACATCAGAATCTACCCATCGTCGTAAAACTTTAAATCCTCCAGTGAAAGAAGCATCCATCCCAAGTATCAACCCCAAGCGAAGAAGCATCCATCCCAAGTATCAACCCCACGCGAAGAAACAAGACGAGAGACAACAATCAAAAAGAACCTGGTATCTACGAATATTTTGTAATTTACTTATGGACAAGATGCTGCTCAAAATTCCGATGTAAGAAAGAAAAACCAGCAAAAATTTGCGAAAATCTACAAATGGAGCACTGTAGCAGCAAAAATCACTCCGTTATTTTTGCATCTTAGGGAAGAACGAGTTACGATATAATAAAACGCTAACTACGACTAATTAAACGATTTATCAGGGAAAACGGATACACACGACCCGCAAGTTCCAGGAAAACAGCATCTTATCTTATCCTGTGTGTACAGAGCCGGAGATAAAACCCGTACAACAACCGATCAGAAGAATTCCTGTTGCTGTCGAAGCAAAGGTGGAAGAAAAATTAAATAAAGCCATTACCAAAGACATTATTAAAACGGTGGAAGAAGTTAGCCCGTGGATTTCTCTGATAGTAATTTTGTTCAAACCGGACGGTGAAATTCCTATCTGCATAGATATACGACGAGCCAACGAAGCGATATTAAGAGAAAATTTCCCTCTTCCAACTTTTCATAACTTCATGACTAAACTGAGTGGAGCCAAATATTTCTCACGCCTAGATTTAGCTAGCGCTTACCATCAGTTGGAATTGGACCTTGAAAGCAGACCTATCACCACAAAGTACAATGTCATCTTGCCTTAACACCTTTCTCATCTAATGCTCTGGCAAATACAAAATCGGCATTCATTAACAGGTTTAAAAGTTTTAGGATAATAACTAAATTATCCTTATATTCTATAAAAATTGGGTTCAAAACAGGTAGTTACTTTAATTAAAAAAAATATTTTATAACGGCTCTGTATTATATGTTAAATATAATTGTCTGAATATTAAAATGAGTTTAATCATTACAAATTTATGCCATGGTTAAAGATAATCTATGAAAAAAATATTGTACAACATTTTATAATAATGTAAAACACCATTTTGCTATAATTACTTCGGATAGCACGTTTCTACATCAGATCATTATTTTGTCAATTCAAGTTAAACGGTAAAGTTTTGGAAAAATAAAGTGACTAGTATTTTCAATAGGTAAACTTTTTTTGATAAATTTAAACTCGTGGTAGGTGTGTATTGTTTTAGAGATCATGGAAACGGAAACTCAAGCAGATCTAAATGTAGGGCCGACAGAAATCCTAGAACACCTAGAACAAGCCTTTAGAAGCAATATTCAAACCAACATCTTAACCCCCTGCTAGAATAGAAAGATGGTTATTAAGACTGCAAGGGTTCGAATTCAAAGTAGTCTACAAATATGAAAAGTCACACATTACAGACTCTTTATGGAGACAATGTGAGCTAGAAATAGAGGCCAAGAAACACGTGAAAATTACCGCGAGTGCCTTTTTAGTAGCACAGCCAAACAAGCCGGCCCCAATGACTAGACAGAAACTCCCGTCTGGACCGTGGCAGAACCAAGCACTTGAGTACATATCGGGCGAACCACATCAAGAACATTTGTTGGTAGTAACTTTTGCAGCACCAACGGTATTGAAGTAGTTAATTCATCACTATACTGACCAAAAGCCAACAAAGAAGTAGAAAATGCAAACAAGTCACTGAAGAAACGTTTACAGATTAGCTACATGAAAAGCGAGGATTATAAGAGATGAATAATGGCTTACATCTTGATGTATAATGTGAAGCCTCACGGGACCACGGGAAAATCTCCATCAAAACTGTTATTTGGCAGAAGGATTCGTGATAAGATTATTTACCTAGAAGATGTAACCACGGAGAGGTTCGACGATGAAGCATATGACCGCGACCTAGTACAGAAGGATCGTGGAAAAAGAAAGGAAGACGGGTCGAGAGGGGCTAAGATCGATGATATCAAATCAGGATATCATTTCGTAGTTAAAAACACCATTTTCCTACATAAGTTAATCTCTACATTCAACAACGTATGAGAATACTAGGTATTGCAGAGAAATGGAAATGAACTTACCCTTTTTGGAAATGGAAAAACCATTAAAAGAAATATTTCACACATAAAGAAGCTGCCAGAAAGCGTACTTCCAACGGAAGCGACGTTAACTGATTCTAATTCTGTTTCAGATCCTGTTCAAGCTACATCATTGATGTCATCAGGTACGCCCAAGGAACATGGCCGCCTGGACGAATAATATTATTCTAATTTATCGCCGGTTCAAGCACCCAAATTACAACCGCTGAAACTGGTGAAATAAGAAGGGATGTGGAGACCAGCAGACACTCCGTGTGGAGACCAGTAGACACTCCGTATGAAATATAGTATTGCATAAGAAGTGTGCTGAGTCAGTCTAGCTGATACGTTAAGAACGACACGCAAATTTTAATTTTCTCTTTGAAAATTTATTTTTTAAAAAAAATTATAAAAGTTTTATTTACGTAAATTACAACTATACCTTGTAACAGTTAGAATAAGAATGAATAATATAATGTTTTATATCTAAAAACTTATGAAAATGAATCGTAAGCTAAATAACAATATTTTAAGAAATGTATTTTATCTACGCTGATGTTGCAGTTCTCAGGACAATAGGTATCATATAACTCGCAATTAAATTGACGACTGGGATTCGAGAAAGATGTTCTACATATTGTACTCGATTCTTGTTGATAATATAATAATAATTATAGAAATAAAAGTGTTATTTCGAAAACAGTGTTTCAGTGCAATACAACACCGTAGGTCACCACACTGTGCAAATAATATTAAAAGCTTAATCTAATTAATTAAATTGTTGTTGTTACTTTACTCTCGTCATATTGTATTATTCATATATTTTGTAATAATTATTTCATGTATTTTGTAAAATAAAACTTTTTAAAAAGTGAAATTGATTAGAAAATCTATTTCTGTCAATATAAATTTCATAAAAATCCCAAATATTGTTATCTTTAAGTAAACTTTACAAAAACTTTTTGAGATGGCTTCGTCATGTGCGAACTGCACTAGACCGTTCGACAACGATACATCTAAACTACAGTGTGATGGCTGTAAGCGAGACATTCACTTACTTTGTACAGATGCCTCAGCAGATGATCGTTTTGCCCGTCAAAAAGTGCGAGGAATTAACATTCTCTGCAACAAATACAACTCAAACTTCGATAATTTTAATGACACAAAGAAGCTATTGTAGGAGTTTAAAAATGATTTCAAAAAAGATTTCTCCAAAAAGTTAGACAGTATTAAATCGAAAATTGTGGAGATATCCAAAAGCTTGAAGCTGTTGATGCTTTAACTTCAGCCCAATTCACGGATAAACTGGCCAACGGAGCTGTTGACCGTATAAACCGGGCTAAAAATATTTTTATCAGAGGCGTCCCCGAATCCGAAAATCCTAACGTAAATTTTAGAAAGGAATCTGATAAAACTACGGTTGACAAAATTTTGGACGCAGTCACTGAAAATATTCAACCAGTCACATTCTTTCGAGTATAAAAATCGAATGATAGATACCCCCGCATGATCAAAGTAGTACTGACTAATAAATATGAAGCAAAAACTATTTTGCGAAATAAGCGTAAGCTTTTAGAAAATGCTGCAACCTAAAAGTTTTCAATTATTGATGATAAGACCCCAATCCAACTTCAATGTCTCAAGGATCTAAGGTCAGAATTGAAAACCAGGCAAAGTAATGAAGAGTCTAATATCACAATTAAATATATACAGAGTGTTCCAAAAATTATAAAAACTATTCATAAATAACTCAAACGCAAACTACCATTTTAATAACTGGTCATTTCTTTACTCAAATTTAGATTTTCTAAGAGCAAAATTATTTTTATTACCGAAACCTGGTTGTCTCCTACTGACCCTGATAGTTTAGTCACCATTCCCGGTTTCACTATATATAGACGAGATAGAACTGGTCATATAGGAGGAGGTGTATGCATATATTTGTCCACAAACATTCTTTAACATTTTTCCGTTAGACTCCTAGATTTATATATCCCTAACATTGGAGCTATCGGTATCGAAATAACATTAAAACCATTTTCCTTACATCTGGCATGCATATATCGTCCTTATGACTCCTTGCTGGACGATAATATGATTCTCATCGAAAAACTCCAGTACCTTTCCTCATTAAAAAACCAAGTCTAAACAGGGGTTTTCAATTATCGTAATATATCTTGGCTCATCAAAACTGTACCTGATCAAATGACTTCCAAAAATATTTTTATGGATTTTGTCCAAAATTCAAACTTGCATCAACTTATACTAAACCCACTCCTTTTCGAGTCAATAATAAACCATCTACTTTGGACTTAGTTTTCACAAACGAGGAACAACTACTAACTGAACCTCAACTTAAATCCCCGATACGGATCTCAGACCATGTAACCATAACGGGGAATATTCAATTCAACTTAACTTTGGCTAACCGAAACACAAACTTAATTGCATTGGAGATCACGGATTTTGATAGCATGAAAAATAAATTATCTCAACTAGATTTGAAGCAAGTTTTGGTTTGGAAGATGATCCAATAAAAATGTGGGACAACTTTTATAACATCGTCATGGAATATAAACACTACACCAGGAAAAAAACTATTTACCTGATAGTCAATACGACAAAAAATTCTACAAATACATAAGATCGTCATTAGTCTCCAAAGTATCTACCACTTTATTGCAACAGCCTGATGGGACTTTATGCCAAAATAAGAAACTTCCAAAATTCTCTCAAAAACCTTTTTAAAGGTTTTTTTTGTCCCGACCATCCACAAACTCCTTTACCTGTGTGTATCTCACAACAAGTATTAGAAAGTCTCGAAAATATTAATTTTACACCCGAGGTTGTAAAGAAACAACTGCTCCAACTAAAAGTAAACGCATCTCCCGGCATGGATAGTATTTCTCCCTTTTTACTAAAAAAGTTTGCAGATATCCTGTGTTGTCCCCTCTCTGATATAATAAGAGCATCTTTTCGACATCACGTTCTACCCCCTACCTGGAAGATGGCATCGGTTACCCCTATCTTTAAAAAAGTCAACAAACTCGATTCAAATAACTATCGACCCACTAGTCTCACATCAGTTTTTTGTAAATTGATGGAGTCCATTATTGCCGAAGTAGTTCTGACGTTCTTGACCGAGAATTCCAACTCAGCAACTTGGTTTCGTTAAGGGGAAGTCAACTTGAATCAATTGGAAATGAATCCCCTTCAAATATTTATTTATTTTTGGGAACAAGGAGAAGTCACAGGAAGCTAAAACAGAAAAAGTCTAAGAAAAAGAATTTGTTATTTGCGAAAAACTGCTTTAGTCCTGAGTAGAATTCAAGTTTTCTTCTGTCAAAAATCGGGTCGTCGTCGTCTTATTCTCTCAGTGATAAGTTTGATCAACAAATCCGCCCCCAGTAACACTAAATGAAATAAAGATTCCTCATGCCTTGGACCTTATCTAGACAATCACTTCTTGTGGAAAAAACATACATTCACAAAGTTTAAAGCAATGGACACCCAACTTAAAAAATTGTACTGGCTTTCCAATAAAAAATCTCAGCTGTCGCTTGAAAATAAACAGCTTCTGTACATCATTTGAAAACCAGTTTTGACTTATAAGATCCAGTTCCAAAGGACCACTTCCCTCTCAAATAATAATACACTGCAAAGGTTTTAGTCAAATCAGCAGTTGCACCACGACTTGATATCAGACGAAATCAAACGCTCAATGATAGGCTACAAAAAAAGATTATATATGCATTCTACCTACATACATACATATAGTCACGCCTTTTTCCCGTAGGGGTTGGCAGAGACTACTTCCTTTTACTTGCTAAGGTTCTTACACACATCTTTTGCATCCTCTACTTTCATCAGTGCTCTCATACTTGCTCGTCGGTTGTTGGTACTCTTGACCTGGCCTTTCTTCAAAACAATGTTGATCTGATCGAGATATGTTCGCCAAAGTCAACCTCTACCGACTTGTCCATTCACACTCGCCTTATAAATTTGTTTCGTCAATCTTCCTTATCTATTCTTTTTACGTGTCCAAACCATCTAAGAATTCCTTTATCTATCTTTGTAACCACATCTTCTTTTACACCACATCGTTCTCTTATCTCACTATTCTTTACTTTATCCAACCGAGTCACTCCGGCTATACTTCTCAGACTACTTATCTCCACAGCATTAATCCTATTTTTATGCTTCTTCTGCCAAACCCAACATTTACTACCATTTATAAGTGTAGGAACCAACACACCTCTATGCACAGCCAGACGAGCCTTTTTTGACACTTTATGGGTGTTCATAAAGCTATGCAGTGCCCCATTCATTCGTTTTTCTGCCAACACCCTTCGCTCAATGTCACTGTCATACTTCCTATCTCTCGTAAACTTTGAACCCAGGTATACAAACTTATTTACTTGTTCCACTCTCCACTTTCCCTTAGTCAGAACTTCACAGAAATTCACAGTTTGTCATGCTTTCTTTTCTTTTAAAAACCATTACCTTTGTTTTGCTTACATTAATTTTCATACCCATAATTTTTAGGGCACCATGCATAATATTAACCATCGCCTACAACTCTTCTTTGGACAACGCTAATATGACTTGATCATCGGCGTAAAGAAGGCATGTAGGACATGTTTTTTTTTCAGTAGAAAAGGTTTTATGTGCATTTTTTAAACCAGTATTGTAATGTATCAAGGTAAATCTTCAAGTTTTTTAACGCTTTTTTGGGGTTAGTGTAAAATGCCAAGATTATTGTATCATCTACATAAGTTGCCACAGGAGTTTCTTTGGTAGAGGGGATGCCTTGAGACCAGAAAGACCCGAACTCAGTCCTAACCCCGAGATGGAGCCGGCAATAAGGCGATCAGAAGTGGCAAAAGCAATAAACGCTCTAAAAAATAGATTGGACGAGATAACCGGTGAACTAAAAGACATAGGTGTAACGGTTCTGCACAAACTTTTGTAACACATGAATGGAAACTTGCCAATGGCCAAAAGACTAGAGCTGCTTCATTTATAAACATCTATTTAAGAAAGGGTCTTTGACAATATGTAAGAACTACAGAACGCTGTCCTTAATATCGCATACCAGTGAGATCATGCTGAGATAAAACGGGAGATAAAAAACATTTCTGTTGCCCCAGATAGCCGAAGAATAGGCAGGTTTTGTCACAGGAAAGGGCAAAAGTGAGCAAATACTTAATACCAGAAAAAAAACCAGAAAATATAATACCCACATGTTACTTTGGTTCGTCGACTGTACGAAGGCTGTTGATAAAAGTCAAATAAAGTTCTCTCTGGCGCATACTTGCTGAGATGGGTACACTATCTTACCTGATGGACTTAATACGCAACCTATATTTAGGTAACACAGCAAAAGTGTGAGTCAACAACAAATTCTTCACCCAATTCAGTACTGAGTTAGGAGTTCGACAGGGTTGCATACTCTCTTCCATGCTTTTCAATCTGTAAAGCGAACATCAAAAGAAAAGTACTCGGTGAGTGGGATGTCGGTGTGTCTATTGGCAAAAAAAAAATCAAAAATTTATGATATGCAGACAATACCCTTATAATTACAGTAAATATCAAACAAATGGAGGAAATTATAGACCAACTTGTGCCGAGTGTCGGTCTTAAATTAAATAAAGATAAGACCAAAATTATGATCGTCAACAGAGCCAATAACAACTCTCGTCATATAAACGTGATTTCGAAGTTGTGAAAAAATTCATCTACCTTAGTTCTCTGCTAACCAACTACGAAGGCAGTGAACCGGAAATAAGACGGAGAATAGCCTTATAGCGACAACAAGCTAATACAAATATGAAAAGACACGAACATCACAAAAAACTCCAAATTATGACTCGTTCAGACACTGATCTTTTCTATTGCTACTTTTGTCGCCGACACGTTGAAAAAGCAAACAAAAACCACATAGAAGGCTTCAAATGTGATTTAATCATTCCCAGAATATTCTAGATGGAACATCGTACCAACGTGTCTTTTCTGAAAGAACTAAATGTTAAGGTCTGGCTTTTGCGCATAATAAATCGAGCGTACCAGAGAGGCATGGAAAACCACTATCAACTTATACAGACATAATTATGCCACCTAAACCTCTCGGAGAATAAATTGACAGAGGTGCCTTTAAAGGAACAAGTTTTAGATTTTCATTGTCGTAATCAAAAACTCTTGGTCTAAGGAAATAAATATTTTATTTTTAATAAATGTATTGGTTCCAGAAAAAACCTTTATATTTTAAAAGGACAGATTTTTGTAGAACTTCTTCTTCTTCTTGTAGTGCCTATCCGTTCCGGATATTGGCTATTATATTGGCTTTTCGCACTTTATTGACTGCAGCTCGAAATAGCTGAGTTGTTGTCTTAAGTTTTTAAGCCACGAAATTCGTCGTCTGCCTGGTCCTCTAGTTCCATACACTTTGCCTTGTAGAACTTCGGTAAACGGCTACCTTGCATCCCAGATTAAGATTTAAAAAGTATTTGACCCAAGTTAGAGGCATTACTAATATAATAACCCATAACATTTAAAAAAAGGAGTTGGATAAAGTGCTAAATAAGATTAGAGTTATCATTTAAACCAAGGATGTGACTTTTTCAAATTGACTAGAATTTAAAAGAAAGATGTTCAAACATTTCTTGTTTATGAATATTTCTGTGCTGTTATATAACATTAATTTAAATACGGTTATAGTTTTAGGAAACTCGTTAATATGAATTAAGGTCTATTCTGTAAATTTTCACCTAACTGAAGCAAGTTTTTCTTTCCAACCCTTCCGGTTCGAAATAACAGATAATAAAAGATAAAAGGGTTTTCAACAGGCAAAACAAACGCTCAGATAAAGCATCTGTTTAATTGTAAAAGTTTGTGTTCTCATTTACACAGAAATAATGCCAATCTAATTACAATACTGTTTAAAAGCCAAATATCCTTAGAGCCGGTTTATAAATATTTTTTATTTTGAAAATATACAAGATAATTTTTCTGGATTTACTCAAACAATATTTTATTTAAAATACAGTGATACAATTAGGTAGAGGTACTTGATTTTCACAAAATTATTGAAGTGAAAACCGAAAAAATTGACTAAACTAATTGATTAGTGGAACTGTAATAGTCCAGTAAAAGTTCACAATGATCGGGTTGAAGATTGATTTAGTAGAAATTAATATTAAATAAGTGGATAAACTTTTAGTAGATAAATAAGAAAACTACACGTAGATACTTACATAAAAGTTAAAATTTTATTATTACGGCCATTAAAGTTACTGTAATGGTCGGCAACCTAAACATCGTATTCTGTTTCATTGTCAGACAGTTCAGGTTCACTCTCACCGGTATCTTCTCCAACATTTATTATAAATTGTTGCTTCTCATCCATAATGTGCTTTTTTTCAATATATTCTTCTCCAATCTTCTCTACGTGGGCGCAAATGTTTTGCCAGTTTTGAATTGTCACTTGTTAAAATTTTTCTTCTGTTAGCTGCCGCACATCAGCTAGTTTGAATAAGACATTACAGGCTGCTACTTGCTACTTCATTCTTTACTAGTGCTCATTTTTTTTTAATTAGGTTCAGCTCCGGTTGTTATGGTGGTAAACGCTGTGTTTAAAAATTATATTCCGCTAAAAGCGTGTCACCAATATTTTTGTTATAAGCTGGTTTATGCGTATTAGTTCATGTATATAATTCAGCTTTTAAAGCATTGGCTTTATGTGAAATACTTTGTTCCATTAGCCATTATTACTACATCGCTGCTTTTTTCCGTAAAAAATTTGGAAAAGAATCAACCTGTATATTGTGGTGAAAGGCATTATCTATCACTTAAACGCATTTTTTTGAAGCATTAACAACTAGTGTCAGACGTGGAATTTTTTTTTGCGACAAAAAGATTTACCGTGAATACAAAAAATACGCCATACGACGACATGGAGGACGTTTTAAAATCATGAAAAAACAATTTGAGGAATTACAAAAACGACGACAAGAAGAAAAATTGGAAGAAGAAAAACGACGTTCAGAAAAAGAAAAACGACGACAAGAAGAATAAGAAGAACAAAAGAAACTCCTAGAACAACAGAAAGAACAAAGAAAAGTAGATACCCAGAAACTTTTAGAACAGCAAGAAAAGTTCTTTAAACAAGTACTGCAGAAAACAGAAGAAGAACTTGTTGAATTAAAGAAAGATGTCAAGAAGATTGATAGTGAGTGGAGAAAGGAAATAAACACAGTACGAGATGTAATAAGTAATGAACATCAAGAATGAGATCGACGCTGTTCTCAAGAGGAAAGTGGATACAATTAAAAAGGACGTACAAAGCCAGATTGCCTCACTTCAATTCAAGATCCTCGCGACAGGGTTGCCATAACGATAATTTCAGTGAAACCACCAACTGTTGTTGGACAATCATCCTGGTCTATGTATCGCAGACAGTTCGAAGCTGCAGGCTTGTCCAATGGGTGAAACGATGAAGAGAAGGCTACTGCACTCATAGTGGCCTTGAGAGGGCAAGCTTTGGGAATGCTGCAGACAGTCCCTGCCGACCAACAAAGCAAATATGGAGACCTAGTAGCTACACTGGAGCTAAAGTATTGTAATCAACACAGAGAACAGCTATACCGGGCGCTGATCAAAACACGGGTGCAGAAATCTGGCGAAAGTTCAAGGTGGATGTAAAGAGGCTGATCCAGTAAGCGTACCCGCAGGCACCGAAAGACTTCAGGGAGCAAATGGCCGTCCAGCTATTTATTGATGGACTTATAGATCCACAGATCCAGAGGACTCTTCGACTGACGAACTTCAATAGAAGTGGTGAAGCTTTGGTGCGATCATTGGAAGTGAACGCGGCGTTTAATACTTCAAGGCCAAAAGTTCGAGCGGTGTCGATCGAAAAACCAAACCAACAGAGCGATGCAGTCATTGGCCCAATCGCAAACATTTGGAAAAAATCAACTCCATGATAAATGGTATGGGCAACCAGCGGAAACGAACCTGTTACCAGTGTGGAAAAACTGGACACTTCATTAAGGATTACAGAGTGATAGTACCACCACGATCAAACTGACCTGAGAGAACACAATCACGTTTCCACTTACCTACGAGGACCGGGTCATTAAGCGAGTCCTCAAAAAGGCACCAGGAAAACTAGGATTAGTCAGCATATCGGGGCGCATGCTGGCTAGCAATAACGAAGCCCCCAGGGTCATTCATGTCAACAGGATAAGAAGAAATATGGATAGTCTCACCATCAGAGAAAAACTGGACCGAGAAAACATTGTGTGCACCATAGACACCGGTGCATCAGTTTCACTGGTACGCAGCGACATTTTTCGTCCAGAATGTGTAACACCTGCCTCCTACAACCTTGTTATTCAAACAGTTACTGTATCAATTAATGCATCAATAAGAGGAGGGGCTAAAGTCACACTCACTCTTGGACGGCTTAACATCGTAGATACAGTATACGTCGCAGATATAAGAGACGAATTCATTCTCGGAATGGACTTAATCAGCGAGTATGGTTTCTTATTTGACGGTGAACAAAGAACCATAATATTTGGAGGAGAAGAATTCATCTTGACGACCCCAGCTGAAAGAATAGAACCTGTTAAGCTGCGAATGGCGAAGTCTGTAAGAATTCCAGGACTTTTTAAGAAGATAGTCTGTGCCAAATTGGAAAGTGACCCTAGATGCCGCGTTGGAGTAGTTCAGTCATGCAGAGAATCCCCAAACCGTTTACTGATTGCGCGAGCCTTAGTAAGGACAGAACAGACTATTCCTGTAAGAGTTGCCAATGTATACCCCGAGGGAATAACGCTTAAAGAAGGTAACATCATTGGTGCCTGTAAACCTGTGACTTCGAAAAATTATCAGAATCGAAGGGAAGACTCTGACAGCGTATTGGGAAGTCTAGAATCATCCTTAGGACATCTATCGTTGGATGAATATAACGCTGCTAAGGAATTATCAGATCCGAAAGTGACATCTTTGATTTAACAACAGCAGGACGAACTAACTTGGTCCAACACAGGATTGATACTGGCCAAGCTCATCCGATTCGACAACCACCAAGACGAATACCATTTGCATAACAGCAAGAGGCGGAACAATATTTCTTTAGACACTGGATATTTTAAACATTTATTTTAGCCATCGTCTTACATCTTTGCTACCGTATGGGAAGTGTAGATGTAGGTTTCATCGCAATATATTATGGTTTGTCCTTCCTGATTATATTTTTTAAATTTTTAATGATATTAAATGTGTATAGATTTAATGTCAATTTTTTTTTATTGTTTTCTGCTTTTTTTCACCTGAATCCCATTATTTTAACCAATTTTCAAAAAGAATGCATTTTGCCTGTAAAATTAATTCTCTTTTCATTAACAGCTTTAAATATAGTTTTCATAGTAGGCCTCTTTTTTTGAATTGCTGTACAGAAGTAATTGATTTATCCAATAATCTCTTTTTTTAACTCAGTGACTGATCCCTTGAAAGTTAAGGAGTTCGTTCGTTTATGGTTTATGGTTTTCCTTGGTGACTTAAAAGGAGTAGCACTTGATTTGTTTTTAGCTTCATTAATTATGCTTTTTACACTAGTAATACCAACTTTACAAGCTTTAGTTACTTTTTCGTGTAAATAGCTTAAAGGAATTTTTAAAGCTTGTTGTTTTTTTTGGTTTGCAAAAACTTAAAAAAATTATAAATACTTTCTTGTACTTGACTGTGAATTACTTTCTTGGAACTGCTCAAGTTTGCAGAATGGTATCTATAACAAGGGTCAACATTTTTGTCAAACGCTTCTTGAGTGTTTAAACAGTAACTACATACAGCTAAAATTATTATTTAACTAAATTACTTACCTTATAAATAGAAAATCTCTCCAAATAATAAAGTCCAAGTCCCAAAAGGTAAATAACAATAAAATTAAAAAAGTTAAAACAAAAAAACCATTTGAGGTGTAGTTAAAATTGTAGCTTTTAAAAATAGCTGGAGTTGGCTCTCTTATGTTCTGGGCTGGTATATGATTTGACGCTCGCGCAGAATTAGTTACTGTCCGTACGAGATCTATAAATGCTTATTATTATCTTGAGAATATTGTTATAAGTTAGCTAAGTGGACTATAGTTTTGAGTTTAAGGATTTACGTAACAAGAAATATCGATTTATAAACGAAACTCACCATTAATATGTAGGTTAAATTGTTTGTTGATTCCGCTGTTATTTGTCGTTGTACTCGCACAAAGAAATATATGGAGTTTTAGACGTTTTTTATTCCTAGCTGAGATTAGAGTTTTTTATGTTGCACAATTACGAGGCTTTTTCTTCAACGGGTTGGTCTTAAGAGTCTTATCGTTTTTGGTCTTTTCCTAACCATCCTGGTAAGGGCACTCATGCGCAATGGCTTCCTTTTGTGAGCGCTTACAAAAGTATTTCTCGTATGCTTTCACGGTAAATTTAAATTATAAAAAATATACAAGAAAATTCTCAAACCGCTTTTATGAAAACGAAACAAATATTGTGATAGAACATGATGCCTTTCGGTTCTTTCTTAAAATCAATCGAGCGTTTATGGGATTATCTCAAGAAAAATGTTTAACGTCAAATACCTATAAACCTAAGGAAACTTGAAAATGCAGATATCAAAGCATGGAAACAAATTTCTTAAGATTTTCTATAAAATGTAGGTAATTAGAAGCATGCTTAAACGCATAAATGCTGTGATCCGAAGTAGACGAGGCAACACACTCTACTAGTATCGCACTTACACCATTTGTGCCCTGATTAGTTTAATGGGGCTAAGAAATAAAAAATAAGTTTGCCTCCTTTTCTCACTTTTCGAATTTCCGTTAAATATTGCCCCTTTTTAAAAAAATAATTTATTCTTTTTCTAAAAGAGTAAATGTTTTATCGTGCTTTTCCAAACTTATTTCACAATATAAAACAAACAGAAACGAGCATTGCTACTCTGTAAGGATGTTAAAAGTACACCTGAAAAGGACACCATGACGTTCCATATATGCCTCATTATTTAAATATTTTGATAGGGGCTTTAGCTGTATAGGCTCTATATGCCTCTTCAGCCGGGAAATTTGCTCTGGATCCGACAGGCTTTGCGAGTGAAAAAAAACGTAACATCTATATACAGGCCATCTATATACAGGATGGCCTTCTTCTTCTTAATCGTGCCATATCCTCAGCGGACGTCGGCGATCATTGTGGCCCAAATGACTCTATTTACTGCTGCTCTAAACAATTCAGCAGATGTTTTCCCGGTCCATTGGCGTATGTTCTTCAGCCACGATATGCGGCGTCTCCCGGGACCTCGTTTTCCTTCTATTTTACCTTCAGGGATTAGTTGTAGCAATCTATATTTATTTTTTCTCATGATGTGCCCGAAATATGTCATTTTTATTTTCTTGACCGTTTTAAGAATTTCTTTTCCCTTTTGTATCTGTTGCAGCACTTTTTCATTGGTTATATGATAAATCCAAGAGATTCTTAACATTCAGCGATGGCACCAAAGTTCAAAAGCTTCAAGACGTCTGGAAGCATCGTCAGTCAAGGTCCAAGCCTCAACTCCATTTAGCAGAACCGTAAACACATAACATTTGAGAGTTTAAATTCGAGTTTTTTTATTTAGCTTTTTATTTCAGAGCACACTTCTCATACGGTTAAAATTGGTCCTAGCCTTCTCAATCCGTATCTTGATTTCCTTAGAGTGATCCCATTGATCATTTAAATTTGTTCCCAGGTAGTAAAATGTTGGAACTCTCTGAAGTAATGATCCGTCAACTCGGAATTGATGATTTATAGGTTGTTGTGCTTTACTGATAATCATAACCTTGGTCTTAGAAGTATTCAGGCGCATGTTGTAATTCCTACAAGTATTCGATACTCTATCCACTAATCGTTGAAGACCTTCTGTACTGGTTGAAAGCAAGGCGGTGTCGTTTGCATATCTAAAGTTATTGATATATTCTCCATTTAATATTATTCCATCATGATCTTCTTCTAATGCATCGTTAAACAGGCTTTCGGAGTACACATTAAACAATAGCAGTGACAACACACATCCTTGACGTACTCCCTGTAGGACTGAGAATTCTTCAGATCTTTCATCGACAACGTGGATGCAAGCTTTTTGGTGCCAGTATAGCTTACCTATGAATCACAGATCTTTATCATCCAATCCAGATTGCTCTAAAATTTCCATTAGCTTCCCATGATTTACCCTATCAAAGGCCTATTCAAAATCTATAAAACATGCGTAGACGTCCATGTTAACATCTCGCGCTCTTTGGATCAAAACGTTCAGGCTAAACAGAGCTTCCCTTGTACCGAATCCTCTTCTAAAGCCAAACTGCGACCCGCTAATATTTCGTTCTAGTTTTGAATATATACGTTCATGGATGATTCTTAAGAAGACCTTTAGCATATGGCTCATCAAGCTAATGGTTCGGTGTTCTGCGCATGTTTTGACCTTTGATTTTTTTGGGATTAGAATGAATATCGATATCAGCCAGTCATTCGGAATTTCAGCTGTTTTATAAATATCATTGAATAGTGCTGTTATTAATTTCAGATTGGATTCTTCTATCACTTTTAAGATATCATCCTGTATTTTGTCTGTTCCAGTTGCTTTATTGGCCTTAAGTTTAAGGATAGCATTTCGAGTCTCTTCCATTGTGATTAAGGGTTCTATTGTTGCAGTACCTTCAACGTAATTTTCACAGTGTTCATCATTAAAGAGTTCCTGCATGTATTCTTTCCATCGTTTTATTTTCTTTGTTTTCTCTATGAAACATTTCACCCTCTTTATTTGTGATTGTACCAATATTTCTTGTTTTATACATCTCTGTTTTATACATCTCTTTAACTTTTTTATGCAAGTTAAAGGTATCGTGTCGGTGTTCTAATTCTTCTATCTCGGCGCATCTCTCATCTAGCCAAGCCTCTTTTGCTTCTTTTATCTTTTTCTGTTTTTTTTTTTGTGGATTTCTTTGTAGATAGATTCATCTCTGTTCTTGTACTTTCTTCTGTCTTTCATCATAGTAAGGATTTCTTCTGTCATCCATTTTCTATTTTTATTTTTTTGTGTGTTCTGAGATGTTAGGTTATCTTTAGTTGTCTGAAGTATAATAATCTTGATTATATCCCATTTCTGTTCTATTGTGTTGTCACCTTTATCGTTGTCTTCTTGTGCTTGAATAAGTTTGTTGTTAAGCTCGTTTTAAACTTTTTTCTGAGGTTTTCTTTTTTAAGTTTTCTTGTGTCTATTGTTATTCTGTGGTCTTTTTTCTTTAGTTTCTTCAGTTTTAATTTCATTGTGGCAAGCAATAGGTTGTGATCAGATAATATATCAGCTCCTGGGTAGGCTTTATTCGATGATATAGAGTTTTGAAATCTTTTATTTATTAATATGTAGTCAATATGGTTCCGAACAATATTTCCCTGGTTATCGGCAGGTGATTTTCATGCATACAGTCGTCGTGGGGGTAGTTTAAAGAATGTGTTCATCACTGCGAAGTTTTCTTCCTTCCAAAATTGTGCAAGAGTTTCCCCTTTTTCTTTTCTACTTTTAAGACCAAATTGTCCTATGATATTCTCATTCCTTCCATCTCCAACCTTGGCATTATAGTCTCCAATAATCATGGGTGGCCAACCACAAATATTTAAAAAAAATTAAAAGTATGACGAAGATCATTTTTATTTTCAACAGAACGGTACTCCTTCACATTATGTGGCGATTGTTCGTCAGTATTTGGACCAATGTTTTCACGGCATTGGATTGGGAGAAGAGGCAGTATTGACTGGCCTCCATGATCCCCTGATTTATTGCCCCTTGATTTCTTTTTGTGGAGACATCTGAAAAGTAAAATCTATAAAATACAACCAGCGTCGTTAAAAGATTTGCGTCAAAGAATCGTTGACGAGTACCGTCGAATTACTCTGGAAATTCTTCGGAATGTGCTTGAACGTTTTGAACAAAATCTTTATTATTGTATGGAAGCAGGCGGTCATTAGTTAAAACATTTAATCAATTAAGTAGTAAGTAAACAACCAAAATATTGGAATATTAAAATGTAATTGTTTTAAAATATTGGGAGGAAATGTAAAATTTAAAGACTATTGTCAGAGCTTTCAAAAGAAATCTTATTTGAACCCCATTGCCATTTAAAAATTTTAGGGTTATTGTTACCTTCGCTTAGGGTAAAAAGTAGTGGAGTTAAAAATACCGGAAAAAGTGTCCCCTTTAATAAAAAATCAACGGGTCTAAGCTTTTTTTTAAAATGTTGACAAGGTTTCTGCAAATGGCTCTGTTTCATTTTCGGTTGGCCACCCTGTATTTAGAAACAATAAGCAATCTAATATTTGCTGAATCGTATCTAAATTCATTGTAATGCGAAATCTGGACGTTTACTTTTTGATCTCTGTGGACTTTTCTTCTTGGTGTCCCAACAGACTGAAAATTTATTTGTATTGTGTTGGCTACCATTTTTTGAAGTCTATTATTTGAGATATTATTTCCTTCACTTTAAATTTGCCAGATACAGACGCCTTTTTAATGAGATCCATATATTCTTAATAGGTATAGATTCTATTGACTTTTTATATTTTTCTTTTTACGGTTCCAAAGTCTCTCTTATGGCCCTCTTATGGGCAAATAATGTACATTTTTTTTAAACCTGTTGTTCGCTGCTAATACCACAAAAATCTTATCACGGTATAATTGTTTTGTCCTGGGCAACCGTCAGAAAATATGTAGAGCTCGTCTATAGTGTTAGGAACAAACTCATTAATGTAACTATTTAAAAATGTGCATACTTCATTGGGACCTTTTAATGCTTGTTCCTCATGATTTGAATAGACTGTGGCCTTTCCAGTCTTTAAGTTATGGATACAGAATTCGTAAACCCACAGCTGACGCAAATAAAAAATTTCTTGGAATAATGGCCAACGCTAAGTTCTGCATGGAATTTAATACAAGAACCATAACATTATCCTTCTCAGTGCAAAGCTTTTTATTTTTTTGTTTTTGAAAAGAACATGTTTGCTCTACGTTTATGAACCATAAGTGAAGCAGCAGCAACACGCTTGGCACTATCGGTGAAGATCTTTCAACTTTTGACCGTATTTCTCACAGCAAAAACATGCATCCACTTGCGGTCTACCAAATCGTAGATCAAAATTTTTATGGAACAACTAAGAAAAATCGTACTTAATCTTCTTCTTTAAATCCGGGTTTGCGGCAAGGAACATCGTACGCATAATTTTCTCATTAAGTGAAGCCGGTAAATATTTTTTGTTAATAGTATTGGATTATTAAACTTCTCTTTAACATCAAATTTCTCGACAAAGTCTTTTATTTTAGTACAAATTTGATCAGAAATAACATTATGTCTTGATCCTAGTTCTTTTCCGCATCTATCTTTTGGTGTGGTATCGGATGCTAATAACTTAGACGTCTCACTTTTTTCATTGTAATTCCATGTAAACTAACACGTGTTACATACCTTATTGCGTTGATCTTCCAAACCAGCCAGTCCAAATAACTTTTGATTTTGCGTAAATGTAAAAAAAATAAAAGATCTCCCACCCCTTTTTAAAATATCAACCTTGTGATACATTAAATAAAAAAGCAAATCAGCCATAAAAACAACAATTAATTCTATCGACTTATTTTGCTAATAACGACAAATTTTGTGAAATAACATGAGACCATCACAAAAACGACCAACGACAGTATTGAAAAAGTAAATGTCCAATTAGAGATCAATTAACTTACTTCTTAAGGGATAACATCACTGTAAAAATTTCAAAAAATTATTTTTTTCGCTAAAATGGTAGAGAATGGTAGTGTAACAGTATTAGTGTAGCGTATCAAGTACTCGGAGCGTTCACTGACTGACGCGGCGAGGGAGGCTCGCTTGGCTTTGAAATCATCGAGAAGAGAAGAAGAGCAAGGAAATGCCAACTTGGAAGGTTAACTTTATGGTGCTAGTATCGCTGACTAAAGGTAAAAACCAAAGCCAAAAGTTAATATTTTCAATATTATGTAAGATTTTTCCCGTTTTCAAACTTTAAACGCGTTTTTCTCGAAACCATTTTTTTTAACACTACCACCACAATTATTTAGCTAATTTTGATCCGATTGATTTAAAACTTTGACAGAAGCTTTATAACATCATTTTTTAAGGAACTACGTAGGATTTTATTAATAAATTAAAAACTTTTTGTTTTAGGACCGATTTTTCATGATTTTTTTAAACGAAAATTTTTTTTTTCCGAACTTTCGCCATTTTGTTAAAATTGGATATTTTTTAAAACCCCTACGTATTTCTCTTACTTTTCGGTCATACATTAAGACAAAACTTGACTTTTATGTTTCAGATCAATAACGACGACGAAAAGTTAGTGGTAGTGGAGGCCTCTCTGAAAATTCCTCTTATGCTTATAGCTCTGTATTGACGCCATTTTGTTTTTGAACGCTCTGTAAAAATTAATTTAAGTACTTCAAAACTTGTTCAATAAAGTCATCTAATTAGATTTTGCATCTGATATAAAAAAAAATTTGAAAAAAAATTACAAAAATGACCTGCTCCACAGTGGTGTAACCCCTTAATACATTTTACCTTTTTTGATATTTTTTGTCATTTTGTTTCTTTGTTTTAAAAATATTAATAGTGTTAGATTCAACCCAATATTAAATACGCCGTGGCTGCCTAGAATTACTTTTTATCTACCTTTTTTTACAACTGATATGTTTTTTCTAGGAGACGGATATCGTGCTTGTTGATTCTTGTTAATTATTATGCTATTGATCGTCACGAGCATTGCATTGGTAATGGTTGTTTTTTTGTAAAATTTAATATATTTTTATAATAAGTGATAGAGAGTGTTATTAGGTGAAAATTCATTATTTAACTACAAGGTGTAATATTTTATCTTTAATCCATGGCTTAAATAAAAATTAACATTTATTCTGACAAAATTAATAATAAGAATCTAATATCAGAAGTGGGATAGTGTTTACGTTACACGCAGGTGTTCATAGTAAAAAGAAAAACAAGTGCATCATAGAGGATTATACAGGTGGAAAAAAAAATAAATAGGAATTTGAATGGTCAGACTTGCAAGAATTGGAAAGATTTGAACATTTTTGTATTAGGGGATGCTAAACACTGGTTTGAAAACTGGACGCCAAAAGTAAGGGATTAGGCTTGCCTTAAAAATGAATTTTTAGAGTCATTTCATAAGTAAAAAAAAATTCTTGGACGTTTGCTTTATGAAACTGTTAGTTTTAATAATACGTTATGTGCGTTGGCAAACAGTTTATGATTAATCTGGTGAACGCTACGTTTAACTGTCAACAGTGTCAACGTATTTTGCAAGCGGTCGCTATTTTTGCGAGCGTAATATTTAAGCTCTTAATTTATTTAACAATTTGCAAAGTGAAAAAAAATGACAAATATGGCTGACGACGATTATTGTCCTTTAATGCTAAGAAATAAGCCATCTGACGGAATAAACACGCATCAATATCATGTGATGAGCAAGTGTGATTACTTTATGTTTATTTACCCTGAAGCTCACATTTGTGCAAGGATTATAGTTGTTTAATAGTAACTAATAATTTGTAATCATAAAAATCACTGGCAGAGTAAATTGTTGTGTAATTGGATGTAACTCAGTGTTAAAAAAAACACCAATTTGACTTTTCATTATTTCCCAAATGAGGATCAAAGAGTTGAGCATACTAGAGAATCGGAAATAGTGACTATGGTTGATAGAAAGAAACTGTGGAAGATCAAACTGAAAATAGGAAAAAGAGTTACCAAAAACATAAGAGTTTGTTCTAAACATTTTGTTGAAAAAGATTTCATAACTCCTAGTGATTGTAAGTACTTTGTTTTCTATATTTTATGTGGTTAATACAATTACCTATCAATCTTTCAGGGGGCTATCAGAAACTTTACCTGAAAAAGACCGCTAAACCAGGTGTCTATACCTGTGCCTACACTTGTGTCCAGCATTATAACAAAGTCCAAAAGTCTAAATATAGAAGAGGAAAAGAAAAGATATGAAAAACTTATTAAAAGAAGACAGGCAAATTCTCTTGTTGGTTATTTTTATTGAAGTCAAAAGTAAATAACTACTTATAATTATCATTGAAGTCATCTCATCCATTGATTTTATTAGGATCACTTTTAATAGTACTGGTCTGCAAACAATAAGATCTGATTATCCACTTATCATCCTTTTTTTCTTTGGCACCACAAACAATAATGTGGTTTTTTCTCAAGAACAGCTTTACCCTCCACGATGCATCGACTACTTGGAGTTGCAGCCAGATAAACAAAAAATTGCGGCCAATGGTACAAACATATCTGAATTTCAACCAATATAAAATATTGATTTTAATAACGTTCAAATATCGAAATATTTACTAAATTATATACACATAGGTTATAGCAAATGCAATCACACTTGGCGTCAAAAACATTTGTTTTTTAATAGAACGACTGCGCAGGAAAATAAAGGTTAAAATGTTAATTTTGAAATTAATTGTTTAGTTGATAGGACAAAATACAGCATAAATAAAGATCGGAGAGCCCATAATCTCTTGGTAAGTTAACAAAAATCTTGAAAACGTTTTTTGCTTCAATTTATTTTTTTAAAGTTAGATCATAAATATTTAGCACGCTATATACAAGATTACAAGGGATAAACAAAATCGTAATCTGTATTAGATGAAATTAAGCAGAAAAAGCAAAATAATAATTAAATAAATACAACAGGTTGGTACTTTTTTTCAGTACATTTTCAGTAGCTATTGTCTTAAGTGTGATTATAACAATAATAGAATTTTTTAGACTCTTCAAGCGAACTATGCTGGAATTCTAAAAATACGAAACTGTTAATTGCCGAGTACAAAAAAAGAGTACAACAATTTCGGAATCCAAAAAAAAAAAAAAAGTGTCTTTAGGAAGAAATTGCTCCGGTGTTCCAAAAAATGACCTCTAAGTATATAACTGTAAATGAGTTAGATAGAAAATTCAGAAATATCAAACACCATTATAAAAATATTAAGGACAACAATAAAAACAAAACTGAACGTGGAAAAATCATATGGGAGTATTTCGATATTGTCGATGATCTTTTTTCGGAGAACAACCATAAACCATGGACAAATATTAAATTCCATGACTCCAACAGTGACTACTTGTGATCCATCCACCATTTTATCCACCAGCAAGAAAACTTTTATTGTAAAGAAAAATTTGAAACGTCCATATTCTGTGTTGCAAGATTTGAGTAATAGTATTTCATCCACAAGCAAGATCCCATCTAGTTTGGTGGAATCTATTCATAAATTTACTCCAAAACATTCACATTCAGATGTTTTGAGGGATTTTAATGTTTAAGATGATTTAAGTGATCCTGAAGAAAAAACATCAGAAAAGGGAAAAAGAAGGAAAAAAAAACAGCAGCTGCAAGGGTTCTCTACCGTTTCAAACAGCAGTTTTTAGAAGTGAAAAATAGAAGGGTTAATACAATTGAAAAGTTGGCACAGGAAATTGCTTAAAATAATAAAATTTAAAAACATAACAAATTAATAAAAAAATTCCTTGATAGGAATCCATAATTATTATTGTATTTTTTCACAAATAAAAATTAGTTGTTAATTTATAAACATTTATTTTTATTGTCTTGTATTAAAATATTGCACAATTTCTTTTATTTTTTTTTCATCTGCAGCTAAGAATCTTCCTGCATCAGGATTGTTATTATCTTTATTAATATTTACTATACAGGGTGGCCAAACGAAATAGAGCCATTTGCAGGAACCTCGTCATTTTAGAAAAACGCTCTGACCCGTCTATTTTTGAATAAAGGGGGGACACTCTTTTCCGGTATTAATGACTCCACTACTTTCAACCTCAAGCGAGGGTAAGAACTACCACGAGATTTTTAAATTGCATTGGGGGTCGAATAAGATGTCTTTTGAAAGTTCTGACAATTCTCTTTACAAAACCACGTAGTGCTTTATTTTGGAACGTTTGGATTATTTTTATGTTCGTCTTATTCATAAAACCCCTTGGTTGGATGTCATACGTCCAGACAGGCTTTAATATTTAATATTAAGTGTCATTACTAGTTACTTAGCTGTATTCACGGGTGGTATGATTTGACAATTAATTGTAACAGCTACCGGAAAAACCTTCTTATAAGTAAAGATAATGTGCGTTGATTTAACTTTATTTAGTTTGACACGCCACCGATTTATCCAATTGGTGACGTTATTTATTGCTTTTTGCAGCAATTCGGTAGCACTTGCTAAATATGTATCGGTTGCCATAATGGCATAATGGCTTCTGGTACACTACCCTCTGGCACACCTGCTTTAATTTTTTTTATCTTTGAATATTCTTTACCATATCTAACTATGAACTGTTTCTTAAAAATAAATGACGTTATTAACTATGGAATTGCAATGGAACATTTCTGCAAAAGTTTGAAAATATAAAAATAACACGTGTATTAAACTTGGACTTACTTATAATAAAAAAATAAATAATAAATCTTAGCCATTATTTAAATTTACTTCGACACACTTACGTACCAAATATATTCAAAATTAATTAAAACTAAAATGTCTAAAATCCACAGACTAATTTTGAATATTTCCACAATCATATACAACCGATGTCAGTAGAACCTGACTTGTTAAAATCTTAAATTAAAAATAAATATATTTTTACGAATTGTAACCGATAAATACGTTCCTGTCCTATTATTTCGTTCGAGGCAACGGCGTGATTATTTTGGGTGTCATTAAATGAGCGGATGATTTAATATCGCCACCGGCAATATTAGAATATTTGGAAAACTCCCGAATAGACGTCCCCATCCTAAAATAATTTATTTGCAACTATTTATGGATCGCCGCGGCGTAAGAGTTTTTAGTTTTAGTTTAAATTTAAGTTTGAAGTTATTCATTTATAAAGTGTTATAAAAGAGATTGTATAGAGTGATTTATAAAGTAAGAATTTATTGCATAGAAATATTGGAATAAATGTGTAAGAAATAATAAAAATGTATTCTACTCAAAAACTATATTTATCGTAAAGCGTATTTAAGCTATCTCTCGATAACAAAAATGCGTCTGCTTATTGTCTACTTATGAAGACTACCGCCAGCCGCCGTATGCCGCAGCCCTTCTTGTCCTTTCCTTTTGAAACCTGATCTCCAGATGTGCTTGTGTACTCAAAAAGCTCTCCTTGCATACAGAGTGGATCCAAATATATCTTACACTCGGCTATTCTGCATTAGAGGTCTGTCCTCAGACCTATTGCTGCTGAAAATAGAATTATCTGCTCCTAAAGGAGTATATTATACATAGAAATAATTTATACATGACAATATCTGTCCGTAATAAATCGAATGTGAGCGTAACAACTCCCTTTTGCATTACAGACTTAAATAATAATTACTATATGTGACAGTACTTGTCCGTAAGAAATCGAGTGTGACCGTAACAACTCCATTGTGACAATATATGTCCGTAAAAATTGAATATGAGCGTAACAGCTCCATTGGGATAATATCTGTTCAGAATAAATCGAGTGTGACCGTAACAACTCCATTGTGACAATATCTGTCCGCAAAAATTGAATATGAGCCTAACAACTCCATTGTGACAATATCTGTCCGTAAAAAATCGAATGTAAGCGTAACAACTCCATTCTGAAAAATACAATAACGTTATAATAGAATGCTTTAGACGATATTTGTCCGAATATATTTACAAATTGTTTATTTATTGTACTGAGTGTTTAAAATAATCGAACCCAAGAGTAAATATCGCAACAATATTTTAAAAATATATTAATTTTTAAATGATACAATCCAGAAAGAAATAAAACTAACAGATAATGAAAAAACCTTATTGATTTCTAATAAGTCTATCCAAAATAACAATCGTTTTATCACATACCAAAACGACAGGGTTGGCTTTAGCAATGCTAACCAATAACTGAACAAATTAGAATATAGATGTCTTGGCAAAATTAGCGTTACAAATTGTAAAAATTTTACCAAAAAAATTAAAAGTAAATTTTTTTTTTTATTTAAGTGTCCCAAAAAGAAGAAAATAAACTAAATTAAATCAAACCAATCAATTTGTTACATGCATTACACAATTTATTAAATGATATGAAAGCTTGTCGCGAGATTTGCATATGTTATAGGAAACATTTTCTTTCATAGAATTACTTACAATGAGTATGTCAAGCAAGAGTAGTTAGTACACAGGTAAATCTCGCGACAAGATTTTATAAATTGTGTAATACATGTACTCAATTGATTGGGTTGATTTAATTAAAAGTTTATTTTATTTTTTAAAGCACTTAAATAAAAGCTTGTTTTTAAAAATTATTTTTTACTTTTAATTTATTTTTTACTTTTTAGTTATCGGCTGACAGGTTTCTTAGTCTGTTTATCTCATTCAATGCATCATTTTTGCTGGGTCGTTTGCCAGTAAATTTCGAACAGTCTAGCTCTTTAATGTTCTAATGTTCTTACCCTACTTAAGGCCACGTAAGCTTGACCTTTGATTTTGGAGTTTTCCTTTTCCTAGACAGATTGCAAACCAATGATGTTGACGCCTATCTCGCCAAATGACACAAATGAAAGTTAACCAACCGATGCTACAGACTCGAACAATTTGACTTTAATATCATAATCGAGGACTTCGAAAACCTTAGTACACCAAAATTTTGGACAGATTGGAGTACGGAGTTTAACTCGCTTTTGACTTTCAGAGTGACGTCACTTTATTTTTTCTAGTTAACTTCAGCAAGGCCTTTCATTTGATACCGATATTGTAGAAAAGCTTGAAAAACTTAGTCCGACATCTTTCAAGTCCGTCATATTGGATTCAGAGTGACGTCAATTTATTTTTTTCTAGTTATTCTCAGCAAGCCCTTTTATTTGATACCCATAATGTAGGAGTGCATTAAAAATAACAAGTCTGCCAACTTGGTTATTCCACCATGTTGGATTTAGATTGACGTCACACAGCTTATCATGCATGGTCATCCAAACTAAACGTGTATACAAAATTTTAGCTCAATCGGTTGAAGATATCTGCTTCAAATTTGAGTTGCAAGATTCCACCCGGACAAACGTACATACATTGCAAGTTAAATAAAAGCTTTTAATATAAAATAAAGAAGTTTCAAACTTTTTATCTTGCAACTTTTTCCACAGCAACATTTTATTAAGGCTTTCTATAACCATAACCTGCGTTTACTTTGTCCTTATAATTATGACTTACCCGTTAAAAAATGCCGTGTTGCATACATTTCCGAGACATACTACAGCCGTGTTTGTTTTATTATTTTAAAAGTTTTGGTCTATCGCCCCTATGAAAGTAATTTAAAAACATAAAACTGTAGTGGTAGGCAGAGACCACTTCCTTACATTTGCTACGGTTCTTACACACGCCTATCTTCAAAACAATATCGATATGCTAATTCTGTTAAGACTGCTTACAGGACATTTTCGTCTAAGATACCACCTCGAAAAGAGAGGTCTAAACCAACAAACAAACTGGCGATTCTGCTGCGTGGAATACAAAATAAGAAAGAAGAATAAGGTTCATCATATGGTTTTAACAACTTAGAACATACCGATTTAAAAAAAATCTCACCCCATAGAACCATGAACCTCTAGGAGTAAGCCACAATAGACCTATCAAGGGTCACAGGGGTGGCCCTACGCCCTACTCATATAATACCTAACCTACCACATCTTTTACACCACATAGATAAAGGAACGCTTATCTCACTATTCCTCACTTTATATATTAAAATAATTTCGGCTATACTTCTTCAACTATTTACTTCTGCAGCATTAATCCTACTTTAATGCTTCTTTTTCCAAACCCAACATTTACTACCATACATAAGTGTGGGGACCAGCACTCCTCTATGCACAGCCAGTCGTGCACCTTTTGATCAGTTCTTCTAAAATTATACAGGGCTCCGTTCATTTGTTTTTCTGCCAACACCCTTCGCCCAATATCAAAGTCATAATTTCCGTATTTTGTAAACTTTGAACCCAAATATATAAAGTCATTTACTTGTTTCACTTACCTCGCTGTTAGTCATGGTTTCTTCTGTTTTAAAAAGCATCACTTTCATAATGCAAATATACAAAGTCATTCACTTGTTTCACTCACCTCGCTGTTTGTCATGGTTTCTTCTGTTTTAAAAACCATCACTTTCTTCATGCTTTACATTTACTTTTATTATTCATTTGATTTAAGGGGTATCATGCATAATAATAACCATCGCCTGCAGCTCCTCCTCAGATGATGCTATTTATGACCTGATTATCGCCATAAAGTAGGCATTTGACAATCATATCATTTATTATCAATCCATAAACTTTCAAATCCTTTAAACAACAGGCTATGTATAAGATAAATAGCCATAATGAGGCCGCTGATTCCTGTCTTACACCTTTTTCGACGTTAAAGTATAAGCTCTATTTATTTTTACACAAGTTGTAATATTCTTGTAAAGTACTTTCGCTGCTTTTATCAAAATACCATTTACCCCATACATACACAATACCATAGGCCTTTTTTAAGTCTACAAAAGCGCAGAATTTATTATATGCTCTCCAAACAATATTAGATTTTTTCGGTTATTTTTATTTTAATATCCTGAAAATTAAAAATCTAATACTGTATAATTAAAGCATAAATTAAAGAGCAGAAAAATGAACTTCAAAACGATGTTAAATTTTTTAAAGTTTTGCAGTTTTAATGGCAAAATAAAGAATTTTATGGGCTATTAAAGTAAAAGTATTATTCCAATTTTATTAATTAAAAATAATTGCTAGCATACCAATAAGTAGTTTTGTAATATAAAACTTTGCAACTTTCGTAAATGCAGTTTATAAAGTAATTACTTGCATTTTTTTTCTGTTGTTTCAGATTAAAGTAGAAGATAAATGAAAATGTTCGTTAATTATTGTTTCCAGATATATTGGTTTTCGCTCCCGAACAAGTGGGACGTCTTTTTTTAAAGTGAGTCAACAATAATTTGTAACCTATTAGAAAAATACATTTACACTTTATTATTGTTAAATGAATATTGTTACTTAAAATATTGCTAAACAATACTTATTGTTATTTACTGCTTATTATCGCATCCAGGTGCATCGCACCTGTATGTGAGGTATACAAAAATTGACATTTCTACAGAGTGAACATTTCATATAATACTTTTGATTCTGAAAATATATTTTTGGAGTAATGTCAATAAAAATTTCTAGTTTTTGTAGACAATTTTGATTAAGTTACAAATTTAATTTAGAATGTTTAGAATGAGAACATGAAAAAGGGGATATATTGTTGTATGCACTTGTATGCACATAATAAATAATTACAATTAGATAAATTAAAAATTTTTGTACAATATATTTCTTGACAGAGCTATGTTATTTGTCTATTTTAAATAATTTTAACCTATCATTGGTATAAACAATATTATTTATTACTTACTCACTCACTTACTCACTCGTAGGTGGTAGATGGTTCACCCTCCATCGCCCGGTGAAACACCACCGCTCTGATTATAGGTGCCGTGAAATTCATGTTTCGGCACTTGGTCAGAGTTTCCGGTCGCTCGGGTGAAATGTGTTCTGGTTTATAATAGAATGGAAACATCCAGGCATCAGTCAGGCCTCTCTGGGGCTGAGGGTACAGCATTGAAACAGTTCCGCAGGCTGGCCGCCAAGTAGTACAGTGGCCCCAACCCATTGGTAACGCTCTGGGAGGCTGCCACATCAATTGGTGTATAATCCCGATACTCCTGTTCTGCCAGTTCGTGACTGAAGGGGATCCGAGCTCGTGTATTCGGGGGGCATTGCCAAGGCCACAGTCCATCGAGGTCAACTGACCGTCCTGGATGCAGAAATTTCTGTAGAAGCTAGTCCACATATATGCTCCCCTTTTTATTTTATTTTTTTTCTTTCTTTCTTTCTTCATATTTTTCTTTTAAATCAAATCATTAAACCAAATAATGAAAAGTCCAACAAAAATACATGTTCCAACTGCGGTTACTAATAATTTCCCAAAAAGCAACTTTAGAATTGATTTCTGCAACATTCGAGGCCTGAACTCTAACATTAATTCAGTATACCACCACCTGCAAACTAACAGGCCTCATTTACTGGCTCTGACAGAGACACAAATTAAATCCTCCTCCAACAATACGCATCTTTTGTGTCCCGGGTTCGAGCTCGAAACAAGATTTAAATTTAAGACCAGCCTTTGTGTTTACACTCGCAGTGATATTTCCTGTTGTAGACATGAGAACTTAGAGCCAAAGGACGGCCTAGAGGTCATGTGGTTCAAGTTAACCTTACAAAAATCAACAAAATTTCTCTGCTGCCTGTATCTTTCTCCTACGAACCCTCCTTACGTCAACCTCTTTCAACATCTTTCCGACACGCTGGAGCTGTTGCAAACTAACGACCCAACCACAGGGGTTATATTTTTGGGTGATTTCAATGTTCACAACGCGAACTGGCTGAGATCCAACCGCACCGACAACGCCGGTCTAGAAGCTGAGAACTTTGCGATAAGCCACAACGTGACCCAGCTAGTTGAAGAATCTACCCGCATACCCGATAACCCCAATCACCAAACCAACATTCTCGATCTCTTCTTCACGACACATCCCGACCAGTACCAAGTCTCTATAACCGCTCCGCTCGGTAAATCTGATCATAAACTCATCTCAGCCACGTCCAAACAAACAACCCCGCCCAAAATCACGCCTGGTACCTCTATTGTCTGGCATTAAAAATCAGCCAAATGGAATGAACTAAGGGACTTTTACCTATCATTTCCATGAAAAAATGTCTGCTTTCGCTCACAAGACCCATCAACATGTGCAGAATCTGTAACCGAAATCATAAGGCTGGGTATGGACTCATACATTCCTCATGGTATAAGACGGATCTTCAACCCCAAACCCTGGTTCAACCAAGAATGCAACCGTGCGGTGCGTGATAAAAATCAAGCACATCGATTCTGGTGCGAAGTCCCGACAATTGCCAACCGAGAAGCCTTTGTCCACGCAAGGAACGCCTGCAAAAGAACGATTGATCTTGCCAAAGAATCCTACGATACGAGAATATGCAACAAGCTTGTCAATGCCCCTTCTGGATCAAAGACCTTCTGGTCTCTGGCTAAAGCCATAAATAAGAATTTTACAATTTCTTCTTTACCACCACTCGAGAGGTCCGACGGCACAACAGCCGTATCTTCCAAAGAAAAAGCGGATCTGTAGACTCTTCAAGTTATCATACAGCAAAGGAGTATTTCCGTCCATGTGGAAAAACGCTAAAGTCCAACTGATTCCGAAAAAAGGAAAGAAGACTATTCCTGCAAATTATCGCCCTATTGCATTGCTCTCAGTCATATCCAAAGTTATGGAAAAAGGGATTAACACAGAACTTATCAAATATCTGGAGAAATTTGAGATAATTCATGACAGGCAATATGGATTTCGACAACTTCGGTCTACTGGAGATTTGCTGGCTTATGTCATTCAGCTCTGGACAAACACTATTGAAAAGTTTGGTGAATCCCGTGCAATAGCCTTGGATATATCTAAAGCCTTTGACCGCGATTGGCACCAGGTATTGTTAGGTAAATTATCTGCCTACGGTCTCCCAACCAAACTGCGCCGATGGCTCTTGAGCTTCATGCAAGATCGCTTCTTACATGTGGACGATAGCACACTTGTCCCAACTTTCACATCCTATCGATCACTTTCGGTGAATGATACAAATAGACTCAGGCAGGAACAGGTTGATTTCATCAATAGAGATCTTAAAGCAATCGTCGAGTGGGGAACCAACAATCTTGTTCAGTTCAACGCCCAAAAAACACAAAGTGCCACGTTTTCCAAGAAAGTGAAGTTCTCAAATCATCCCATTACAATGTCCGGAAATACCCTTGAACCAAGTCCCTCCATCTCGATTTTGGGAGTCACGGTGTCCAATAATATGTCTTGGCATAACCATGTTGCTAACATCGCAAAGTCGGCAAGCTAGAGGCTAGGTTTTCTGTGGAAAGCCAGCAAGTTTTTTACTCCTGATCAACTGTTGACGACGTACAAGGCTCAAATCCGCTTGATAAACAGCTCAACTCTCACAGATACCCTTCACCCTTTAGAACATAGAAGAAGAGTTGCAGACCAGTCATTGCTCTACAGATATTTCCATGGCAGATGCTCCAGAGAAATAAAAACTCTTGTACCACCATTGGCCACATTCGGCCGAAGAATTTGGCACGCTGATCAGTCTCACACATTTACTCTCAAGCTTGACACTACAAGGACCAATCTTCATCAAGAATTCTTCTTTTACAGAGCTGCTACGGAATGGAATAAGCTTCCAAAATCAGTTTTTCCGGAGAACTATGACCTGCAACTTTTTAAAAAGCGTGTCCACAATCTTTTCCTTTCTATAATCCCTTCCCCTTCTAATAGTCGCAATGCGGGCCGTCCGCGGCCCACACAATAGGTCTACCCTTTTTGCGACTATTTTTATAAAAAAAAAACTTATTTATTATTTCTTCATGCTTTACCTTGTCATATTAGCGAATAGCTTGCGTTACTACCAAACACTTTGTGTTGATGTAGATATCTGTCACGTAACGATCTACACCAACCTAAATATATACAAGCACTCAATAATACCAAAAACTAGAGTGTGTATAGGCTACTTGAGTCTTAGTTAGTATCCCAAGTTGATGTATTAATTATTGATTGTAATATTAACCACGAGAGATATAAAAGTCGGTGTTTCTCTTCCTTTGTATGAGTAAATATAATTTAATTGGTAAATAACTGTTTGAATAAAGCACTAAGGTATTCTACAACGCAAGGGACCTGTGCGCGATTCGTAGTCAGTACTCAAAGCTTCCAGTACAGATTGTACTCGAAGCATCGACTCCTCCTTGAGTACAGGCTATGAATACATGCCTTAGAAACAGCAGCCAGCGTTTCCTATTTAAGCAGATGCAAGCACTACACCTGGCCCATTTTCGCTAGCTAGGGTAAAAGCTATGTAATGAGTTTTTGATACATTCAATACATTAAAAATAATTTGTTGAAATCATACCAGGTTTTTCTAGGCAAGTGATTGTCAAGATTGCATTCACTTAACTAGTCAAACTGACGATGCTTGCGTCAGCTTTCATCTAACAACAACAGTGCTGTAGGTTCCAGAAATAAAAAAAGCAATTCTCGTTAACAATGGGCAATATAAACAAACGTTACAGTGTAAACCGCAGATATCATTTTGTGTATTTATGTAAATGGCTAGAGCGAGAGACTCGAAAATTGTAGACTTTAGTTTCTGCCATCGCAGCAATTTAAATGCTTAAATGGTAGCAATCTTTGCCCTTCCAATAAATGTTGTCCTTATTTCCGCAATGAAACGTTTATTTTCTTTATCGGAATACAAAAAGCATTCCAAGAATTCGTGCAAATTAAAAAAATATCAGTTTTAACAAATTTTAAAAAAAATTCTTTTAATAATGAGCAAAAGGTAATTATTTTTTATTTTATACATTTTTTTATATTTAAACTAGCTTAACCCGGCCAGGCTTCGTTTAGCTTAGTTTGATATTAATTATTAGGAAAGTAAATAAAAAGTATTCTAGCGAACATATATTAATCGATAAAACACATCATTCAATAATTATAAATGAACATCAATCAACTGGTCACAGTAACACCATTTTTCCACGCTAACGTTTATTTTCACTATCTACATTAACAATGTTGGTCGATATTGACGCTGATTAACGTTTATTGTATTTTACATATTTCAAAATAGTAATTTGTGTGAGTGAAAAAATTTCATACATACAGAGTGAGTTTTAAGTATGGAACGCCTCATTTATTACAGAACCACTAGCACGATTTTAACAAATTGTGGATTGGGTTGGTTCTATGATATGACCAATCCTACGGTAGTATTTGCATTGTCAGATCTTCCGTTTTTCTGTAAAAATAATGAACTTTATTATATCAAATGGATCATCCTATTTATTTTTCTATTTTTAAAATCCCTAAAAAATACTGAATATTTTTCATAAAATGTTCTCTACACCTAAATGCCACAATTTCAGAGTTATAGGTAGAAATACGTTATTGCGCCTAAATAAAATAATAGCTGCATCGAGGTGCCTATGATTGCAACAATGTTTACTTTGACATATTTATTATTGTTGGTGTTTAAAAAAAACAACGGATCGTTTAACGAAACTACTATAGTAAAAAATTTATCCAAATCAGGGCATACAAAAACTGCAACAACTAAAGACAAATCTTTAGATGTATGTGTCATGTTAGAAGATGATCCGCACTTGAGTAGTAGACAAATTTCTAGGAAAATCGATATTTCACAAAGATTTGTAGTTAATGAGAATTTTGCGTGATAATTAATTCCACCCATACAAAGTAAGATTATTTCAAGAGTTGTCAGGTGATGATTTCGATAGACGTAAAGAGTTTGCTGATTCAATGTTGTATTAAAGTAAATGGACATTTTAAGCATCTACCATAACCACTTTTGCTTTGTTTTTTAAAATTCCTTGGATATTTGTCTACTACTCATGTTTGAAACTTCTTTTAACATAACACAAACATCTAAACATTAAAAGTAGGAACTTATTTTACCAATGTCCATTTAACAATATACTACGCAAGCTCATATGGTTTGGTTCTCTTCAGTCTTTGGGTGTGATGTTGATTGTCCAACAACTAAAGAGCTTTTGCGTTGATAAGGAGATGTAGCCTATCTTCGTGCTTCTTAGCAAACCTTTGGATCTCTTTTTATTATATTTTATGCTGGTTGACTGGTTACCGTACACCTCAACGTTTTGCGTTAAAATTTCTGTTCCACAAATATGTTTTCATGTTTGTATTAGGATAAAACACCTATTGGTGCTTCATGTAATTAAAACTGATTTAAAAATTAACTATTAATTTTTATCTGGTGAATCTTAAAACTAGGTACTTATCTTACTAATGTCCATTTAACAATATCCTACGCAAGCTTATATGGTTTGGTTCTCTTTAGTCTTCGGGTGTGATGTTAATGAGCTTTTACGTTGACAAGAAGATGTAGCTTGTCTTCGTGCTTCTTAGTAAACCTTTTGAAATTTTTTTTTTAAAGTTGGGTTTCGAAGATCTCTGTGGATATCTTCTTTTCTTACATACCACGGCACGTAATATTTTGTTTTGAAAGGTTTGTATACTCTCGATGTTACTTTTTTAATGCATCCTCATATTTGTATGCCGTATACCCAAATCGGTTTAAACGCCTGATTGTAAAGTAGGATTTTGTTGTGTAATAGCAGATAAGAGTATTTTTAAGGAGCCAACTGTATTGTCTATATTTCAAATTTAAGTCGCCTTTTTTTCTTTTGACATGCCCTTTTCATCTTATTTTGAGAGTCATTCCTAGATATTTCGTATTGTTTTCGTATGGATCTTTCTTGCCATTCATTTATATTGGTGCTGGTACAGAGAATTATTGACAAAAAAAACTATAAAATTATTGCAAAGTTAAAAAATGGCCAAAAAAAGTTTTAAATTATAAAAAATATACAGGATTGTTTCAAATTATTTCGAAAAATGTGTTGTTAATACTGCATTGCAGACTTGGATAGAAAAATTTAAAAGTGCCTGGTTAAAAAGAATATTCCTAAACGCCTGGTATATTTATTAATTTTATATCACGGTGATAAGAAGAGAATCCTATTCTTCCAGCGTATTAGTGGTTTATAGATTAACACAATGTGGTACTAGAGTACAGTTTTAAAGCAGTGATATTGGCCTTTTCAGTTTGGTTTGTTGGTTTTAAAATATTTGTTTAAATCGGATTCGAATTCGAATTCGAAATTTTAATTTTATTTGTTCTTGGATATTTGAATGAAAAACTTTCCTTATACCTTGACTGCACACTCCACGTTTAAACTTCCTCTCGATTTGATACAAACCGAAACCCCATTCTGCAATATACTCAAACAAAGTGATATGGCAGAAGTACTCCGCAAAACGATATTAATTGTTTGGGATAACAGAACTATGGCTCATAAACAGGGTTTCGAAGCCCTTAATAGATCTTTACAAGATATTAGGAATAATAATTGTCAAATGGGAGGAGTTACTGTATTGTTAGCAGGCAGACTTTACCAGTAGTGCCCAGAGGAACGCGAGCGGACGAAGTTAAAGCGTGCGTAAAGCGGACTCATTTGTGGCTTTTAGAGAAAAATCTGAGCCTTACCAAAAAAATGAGAGTCCAACTTAGGGGAAATGTTACTACTGGACAGTTCTCAGACCTGTTGCTTGAAATAGAAAATGGTGATGCTCGCCTTTCTATTTTTCAACTCAGCAGACTGCATGATTCGTGGCTTTTTTAAATACTGTTTTCATTTCATATACTTATAAAAAGCAAACACAACTAGAATAACCTTAAATTTTCTCACCACGACTACAAGACAAAATTCACTACACACCAAACTCTGATCACAGATCACCCCACCTACACAGAAGCGCTTGTATAATGTCATTTATGGGAGGTAAATTTGGTGCTGTTATAAAAGGTTTCTAAATTTTGTTTTTGTGCTTTTTAATATTTTCTTCTCAATAAAATTGTTCTTTTATTTAGATTATAACATTTTCGAAACCAAAATTTGATTTTAATTGTTTAATGCATCTATTCGTTAAAAAATTTTTAATAAATAAAATTATATTTTTTTACCGACATAATTAATACACATTGAAATCGAAATAATTGTGCAGCTTCATGTTTAACCCCAAATATCTCGAAAAATAATTCATTGCCATGTAGAAAAATTACAATATTTACGTAGAAAATATTGGAGTTTTAAAAAATTGTGATAAAATTGCAATTCCAGCAGTGGCGTAGAATTTGGGAGGGATCAACCAGTCACTTGCCCCTGTTGTACGCCTCTGGTAGTATCCAGAAACGTTCAATTAACAAAATTTAGTAGGGTGTATAGTACTAACACTCCCTACCAAATATGGCAATAATACTTCAAATATTTTTAAAGTACTAGGCACAAATAATTTTTAAATTTTCAAATAAAACACCTTGTAACTCAGACAGGAGACATATTTTATCTAGGTAATTTTGGTTGAATCTTCATATTTTGAGTTCAGGATTCTGTAGTTGAAATATTTCCAATTAGTAATGAAACACCCTGTATAATAGAAACAAAGAGAGATTAGATAAGGAGTACTACGTCATAGCACCACTCACTGATTCAGGCTATTTTAAATTTTAAATTAATATACTAATTTCAAAACGCTGAAAAATCCATTTTTTTTTATTTTGACCCATGATATTGTTTATACACTGAACAAGCATCATTATTTATCAATTAAGAGGTTTCGAATAATTTTTTCACTTGTTGGTCTTCCCCATTACTGTAGATAAAACTTGGATACATCATAATATGCCCGAAATACAAATACTATCAAAATGTAAACTGCGAAGAGAAAATCGGCTTTAAAAAAAAAACTGTTTTTTTGGGATAGTCTTGGAGTTATTTTGTCGATTATTCAAAAAAAAAATCATTACATTTGACAAGCTAAACGCAGAAATTGCGGAAAAACGACCACATTAACAGACAAAAATTCTGTTTCACCAAGACAATGCGCCGTTTCGCACCTCCGCGGTTGCCATGACAAAAATCCACGAATTATGGTTTAAACTTACTCATGGTTTACACTTACTCCTTACTCATCATATCCAAGCCCAAAGCGACTTCTTTTTGTTTTCCACTCTTAAAATTGCGCTCAAAGGTAAAAGATTTTTGTCAAATGAGGCCTTCACCTTCGTATACAATAATTTTTCAGATAAAGACGCCGATTAATATCTGGACGGGTTGATAAAATAAAAGTATCGTTGGGAGAAGTGTATATACTTACAAGGAGACTATGTAGAAAAATAAATTTAAAGAAAAATGTCTTGTATCCTTGTTAGGTCGGAAGCTTTACAGACCACTCTCGTATAATTTTTTTTAATAATTGTATAATTGTTTTTAATGAAAAGGGTATAGCTAATTGTAATTGTTTATCGGTATTCGTTACGTATAGAATGCAGTAAAAATGAAAAAGACATTGATGGACTTAATTAATACAAAATTAACAATAATGTCTTGCACTTGACATAGGTACCGACTTAAGTAAATGAGTATCGTTTACTGGTTTGTTTTAGTACATATTGTTGCGATATTTATTGTTTGGTTCGTTAATTTATAACACTAATTACAAAAACTAAACAATTTATTCTAATCTTTCTTCAGGTAATACAATAAATTTTTACTTGATAAATACTTAGATATTACACAAAGCTTAAATTTTTTATAACAATCTCTTCATAACTATATCACTTTCCAGTTTTACTTTAACCTCACTGTTGTCGCGATTTATGAACGAGCTTTCTAGATATATCACCGGCCTTTAATTACTGCCCGTGGCTATAAATCATTCGCTAAAATGTCGGGCGTTTTGATACCACCAAAAGGAATCATACATATTTGTGTGGGGCCTCCCGAAGTGAAAGAGACCTGGAGAAGATACTTTGATGAATTGCTGAATATACAGACAGATGAAAGCAGACGTGAGTATACATATCTTAAGGCCGAACTCTTAGTGGAAGAACCTACAATGGAAGAAGTGTCACAAGCTATTCACAAACTAAAAAACAACTAAGCCCCAGGAAACGATACTATATCGGCAAAATGTCTGAAACATGGAGGAGAAATTTTGGAACTCGCTTTCTATCAGCTCATCTGCCAGATATGGAAAGAAGAACAAATACCAACCCCTTGGAAAAAAAGTATTATAATACCCATTCATAAAAAGGGCGATAAAATATGCTGCGCAAACTATAGAGGTATATCCCTTATTAAAACAGGATATAAAGTATTCTTTCTAATTCTATTAGAGCGACTGACTGCGTGTGTAGAGTACCAAATAACAGATTACCAGTGTGGATTCAGAAAGAATTGATCAACAGTAGACCAGATTTTTGCTATAAGGCAGTTGATGAAGAAGTGTTGGGAATACAACAAAACATTGCATCAGCTATTTATAGCTTTTAAACAAGCATATGATAGCATTCTAAAAGTGGAATTGTGGAAATCAATGGCAGAACTGGGCGAACCGAAAAAGTTGATCAGTCTTACAAAAGCTTGTATAGAGGGATCTACAAGTGCAGGAAGATGTGAAGAAAAATTGTCAACCTTCTTTCCAATTAACGGTGGTCTCAAACAAGGAGATGCGTTATCCCCACTCCTCTTTAATATCGCCTTGGAAGGCATCGTACAAAGGGCAAACATATAAACGCTCCTATTTGGAAATCACGGTCTGCACATTGTAGTAGCTTTTGCTGACGATTTAGATATAGTAGGAAATACAGCTATCGACGTTAAGGAAGAGTTCATTAAACTGGAAAATGCTGCAAAGAAGGTTGGCCTACAAATAAACAAAGATAAAACAAAATACATGACTACAACAAAAACAAAACGATAGGACAAAATGTGACAATGGACCACTATAATTTTGAAAGGGTCCTTGAGTTTAAATATTTCGGAGCTACAATCACCTCAGATAACAATATAACACAAGAGATTAACAACAGAATTCAGGGAGCCAATCGCTGCTGTTTTGCACTACAAAAAATATTAAAATAAAAAAATGTAACCCGCCGTACGAAAGTAACAATTTATCATGCAATTATAAGACCTATAATGACATATGCATGTTAAACATGGACGATGAAAAAAAAAATGAGAAACAACTAAAAATCGCAAAACGAATAATTCTTGGAAGGATATATGGACCAATCAAGGTCAACGCCACACAACAATACAGGGAAGTGCAAGAAAAGAGATATAAGATATATAAGATAAGATATATAAGATATAACCAACCAGATTTAGTAAAAATAATAAAGGCTAAGATATTAAGATGGGCCGGACATGTGAAGAGTCAAGACCAACGTGTCGTAAAACTGGTGTGGGAAGAGAATCCGGTAGAAAAGCGGCCGCTGGGAAGGCCAAGGATGCGGTAAAAGATAATATTGCAGCAGACTTACGGACTCTAAATGTCCAACGACCAGAAGAACTTATGATGGACCGCAGCAAGTGGAGACAAATTGTAATGTCAGCGAAGACCCACCCCGGATTGTAAGCTACAGAGAGAGAGAGAGAGATACACTGCCTTGGCCAGATAATAGGACAGGGGCGTATTCATCAACTGCAATCCGTAACAACATATTCATTACGTTACATTAAATAAAATTGTACAATAAAAACAATCTACCGGAAAGATACTTTTTGAAATATGTCGGTAAGAAGGACAAGTACACCCACGTGCATGTGTTAATTAAGGATAACCTTAATACGAAATAATGAATAGCTTACCAGTTGTCGAACGTAATAAATTTATGAAATTCGTAAAATGTGAAAAATAACGTTTTTAAAGGGAGCAGAGCAGACCCATTAAAAACAAAAGAATCTTGCAAAAATAGAAACTGTAAGCACCGTGACTTGAAATGGGTTGTTATATAATTCTTAAGGGTTGTTAATCCAGAAATAACAGAACCACTCAGATTATTTGTGGACTGAAGATTTTGAGGGGTTGTGCAGCTAGCGTAAATCGACAGAAAGAATTTAACCTATTTTAATAAAAAATAGAATTACCATAAAATGTACTCGTTGGTTCAGGTGCAAGTAATAGAAATTCCCACTGCGAGCTTCCACGATCGACCGTTTCCGCTCCAAGTATGAACTCCTTCAATGTTATATAGTCGATTGGAATGTATTTCATATTATTATCATTGCAACACAGAAAAGTCTTATGAGAATAAACACAAATGTAATTGAACAATCGTACAGTAGTTGAACTTAATTACGATAATAAACACAAGGTTTGCTTAATACAGCACGGAAAATATTGTAAGTTAATTGAACTGTACTAGTATTTGAGTATTAATAATATTGTTACTAGTAAATTTTTATTTTTGACAATTGACTTATGGTTTACCTTGTATTTATAATTATAATTAAAATTTTTAATTTGACAATTTTTTATTATTTTGCAGATATCGGACGTTCCGTATTATTGCAGCTGTCTGTAAGCCTAAGTTTATTTTACTGTGATAATAAAGGTCAAGTCGTATACACGCCAGTTACTTGGCATTTAACTTTACCAATTTAATTATTTAGAGGGCCACGTAACTTACACAACCCGACATTAATGCTTATGGCATATTAAATCTTTTGCAACTATTAAAAATCATAACAGCTACGCATAAATACTACTAACATACAGGGATTCCCAGTAATGCGATTAAGTTCTTGTAATTTGTTATTTTAATTGATAAAAAAAATATTAAAGCCAAATTGTTAATACCCATAAAGGTATTTATAAATATACAAAGTACTCTACAACTTCAAACCTAACAAAACATACCTTTTTTACAAGACATCACCTATTTATTTATTTTATATTTGACCTAGAGTCATTTTTTAGAGTCTTCTGATGTAATATTTGCTTGAAGTATAACGAGAATTTTAAAAGTTATGGCCGCTTTAGGGTAAAAATGACCTTAGGACCCTGTATATTTTTAAATGTTATTAATTTTTAGTATATTATGATAAAACCTATTTTTTATAACTAAGGAAAGCTTGCCAGTTGGTCGGATTGCCAATTTCCGAAGCGAAACATGAATTGAAACTAATTCTTGAGCAATAACATATCGCTCAGTAGAATGCAAATACTGGCTGCAGAACATCAAGATAGCTGATGAAAAAACCTCTCCAGAAGAGGGCGGACGCACTCTGGACGATGAACCGGAGTAGGCTAAGCAGCACTCTTGGCCTGCTCACTGGCCACATCGCACTAAGGGCGCACCTTTTCAAACTTAAGCTAGCGGCTGAGAAAAACTGCCAACTATGCGGCAAAGAGAAAGAGAGCAGCATACATATTCTGTGTTGCTGCCAGATTCTAGCGGTGTACACGTATCAATCCTGAAGCCGCATGATAATGGATCCAATTGATCTAAATGAGATAGGGCCAACAGAAATCCTGCGGTTCCAGCGAACTGGAATTCTGATGCCCTGAAGACACAGCGGTTATCACAGGGGATAAAAGATCTAGGGGACATAGGTACCTATACCAATGGTCCAACCGCAGATTGTAGATTGTAGGAGGTGGGGTCGTGAAGGCTATGCAGCCTCTTAAGCACCTCGACCTATCAGATCTTTTGTGCATAGGCCCAATCGCAAGAATGTAATGTTAGGAAAGCTTACCAAGTCAGTTATGTTTCGTAGTTCTTGTACTCTGTATACAGGGTGAACCAAAACGCGAATTTGTAGTTTAATCACTTAACTTAAATGAACTCCCGGACAAAATTAACGCAGCAACATAAATTTATTCAACAAATTAATTTATTCTTTCCATATAACCGTTTTTAAAGTTTATCGAGTATATAAATAGTAGGCACTGCATATATTGTCTCTTTGTTAATGACACAGTGGGAGATAGCCACTGCACCCTTGCTTACTAGAGAGAAAAAGTCGCCAGGTTACATTTTGCTCAAAATCAACAAAATGGATATTTGGAAAAAAGTTCTATTCCAGATTATCTGAATCAAGTTGGTATACCAGTTATGCATTGACAACCAAAAAGCATGTCTTTTTTATTTGATTTTATCAGTAAGCATTGACTTAACCAAATTTTTTTACGATCAGTTTTGGTAAATATTAAAAAATTATCCTTAATGTTAATTCTTGTCTAGTTTATTTAAAAATATTTAATATAAAATTGTAATGATACAATAGTTGTTTGTCTACTAAAAATTTGACAGTACATAGCTAAAAGATGCTTATTGTTAAAAAATAATGCCTCATCATTTTACGAGTACCCCTTGATGGATTTTCCAAACATTTATTAACCTAGCATAGTGTACACTTACGGTTCCTAAATGGATCGGTTGTCTGGTAAGTTTGGTGTCTAGCGGCCCTTACGTCAGTGTCAGCGTCACAGGTACGCTTGGAATCAGCTGTCCCATTAATTTGTCCATTGTATTGTGGATTTACCGGTGTTATTTGTATATTTGCGAGGATATTTGTATCGCATTTAAGTTTTACGAGTATTTGACTGTTCTGTGGTTGCTAAAAATTTATTAAAGTCCAACTAAAAAACATTATTTTTTATCAGAATATTATGATTTTGGTGTATTGTGAATTTAGTGCTTAAATACAGTTTAACAACCGAAGTCCGATGGTAAACAATGGTTTAGTTTAAAATTAAATAAATTGTTTTAGTTTTAGAAAAGATGACTGAAATGATCTGCAGTATTGCTACTTGCAAGAGTAAGCATGAAAAGGCAAAAAAAGATAGAGATATTGTTAGGTGTTTTACATTTCCCATATTAAGGAAACAATGGGTTCGACTGGATTTAGGAAAGACACCTTTAATTCTGTTAAAAAATGGATTTGTAGCAAACATTTTTATTTAGTCTGGGACTAATAAAAGTTAAAAAAGAGAAAAAAAAATTAAAAAAATTGTAACGTTAAATACCTAATCCATAGCATGTAAATTTTATATTAATTTTTTTGTATATGGCTTACGTGTAATGTAACAATAGTATAAATGGGTACTTTTTTTTTGTTTTTGTTGCAGGGGTGGAGAAAATCCTTTATGGAGAGGTTATGAGTCTTAAAGCTCAAGGTCTACTGTGAAAATCCACCGATTGTGTCAGGTCTACTCACCAAAAACTCCACCCCTAATTGGGCCCGTCTGGCTATTGCCTCCGGTGACACTTAGGCCTGTTGGCCCATTGTATTTTGCCTATGTTTTTGTATCATTGTACAATGGAGACACGACCCACAGACCGCCCGGCAAGGACCCGAAAACATCAAAACACACACTGCGCCGTCGCGAGGCACTGGTCCGAAAAAGTCAGGAAATTCCCGGTACCTAGAACCACACGCTGTACCTTCGTACCTTGTACAAGTTCTGTACTGGTTGGGAACAATTTATTCGCCCAAATACCGCCCATTTCCCCCAGCGTCCCGCAGCAGTACTGTAAGCACTCCGCCGCCCCCGGATCCCCGCCGCACAACCCACAGGCCAGGCCTCCATTATACAGTCTTAGCTGATTCCTGTTCATCGGTAACAGTTCTGCCGTCCTTTTGTGGCACGGTCCTTTAATGTATTATTTTCCATGTTTGTTTTCTGGCATACTTTTCCAGTAGTTTTTGTGTTTTTCCGAACCTCTGCTTGCAAGTGTGTCTACTTCCTCATTACCTGCAACTACCTGACGTCCTGGAACCCGTATCAGTTTGACGTGATTACGGTCTACCAGTGTTATCAGTTCTTCTCTGCAATCAACGAGTATGGGGAAAGGGGTAGTCTGGCCCTGGGGTGCCCCCTGCACAGAACTAAGGCTGTCTACTGCAGGATTTCGCCCGGTTTCCTGTAGGCTCCGTTAGCTACAGTGCTCCCCCACCGCCATGTATCCATCAGCACGGGTCGCATAACACTTTGGATTGGGAGTTTTTTTAGTCGCCTTTTACGACAGGATATCTGTGATCTATTTTATTTTCCCTGTATCCCCAGGAGACATAACAACAATAGTATAAATGGATACTACAAAGTATTTTCTAAAAAATAAATATATGAAAACTGCAAACATCTAGTTCGTTTTTGTCATTTTTCTTTTCTTAATATACCTACAGTTTAATTTAAAACCATTCAATAACAATAATTTTAGTTCTTATCTTCAAAAACTAAAAAAAACATTTGTTTCTGATTAAACATCTACTACTTGTATTATTCAGATAACAATTTTTAAAAAAGGTAAATATAATTGAGCAAGAGAGTTAATTTAAATATTAAGATACTTAAAATTATCGTAAATCATTCCATTAAGAAACCGTGTACTTAAACAATGACATAATATACTCTTCTGTAAGCGATCGCATTCTACGTGATTGGTCAAGTAGAAAAGTAAACATTTTTTGAACTGCTGTATTTACTGCTTACGTAATTCAGTTAGTGTCACTAAACAATAAAATCTGAAAGACATTTAGAGACGAAAGTGTTTTTTAATTGCATCTGGCATTATGCATTCGGATCTTTCTTTGCATTTACATTCAGAAGATTGTAACAAAACCATCGAGAAGCTGAAACAATGTCACAAAGACCATCCGCTCTTGAGGTTTATGGGCATTTGCAATGAATTACATAGCCTAATGTCAAGATGTCTTAAGGCGGAAAGAATAGCGAGAAGGGACAGGAACATTGCAAAGTCAAAGGAAATGAAAAGAAAATTAACGGAGCTGACGCGTATAGAAAGGGAAGAGGAAAGAAAAAAGTATGAGCAAAAATCAAACGATGATGAAACGTGAGCTTCAGATTTTTTTCGATAAATTAAGGATTAAAAAACTTTGTAAAAACAAATAAATAAAAATTATTATTATTATTACGTTTTTAAGTCAACAAAAAGTTTTAATTTTACTAAAATATTATAAAGTTTTTTTAAAGGAGGCTTACTTACAATAAAGTACCCAAGTCTGATGTCACGCAGTGCGCGGTCATAAAAAGGTTTCTAAACAAAAATAAATTGCATTGAAAAACCCTTCAGAGATTTTTATTATGCATTTATAAACAATAAATGAGTAGTTTTTTGGTATTATTGATAATAATAATAATCCCTCCACTTTTACAGCGATAAGTAGAGGTAAGTGTATTGTAAAAAATATTATTACCATTTAAATTACCTTTAGGTCGTAATTATTGTTTACATTTTTATTTAAATGTTATTATTAAATACAGTGCGTCCATAAAGTAACGCATAAATTCATTATTAGCTAAATAAACAATAATACAAACAATCTTAAACCAGGTCAATTTTTAATTTTAATTTAATATTTTTTAAAAGAATAATTTATCATACAGGGTAAATAACCTCTGAGTGATGACGTTAGCACCAGTTTTTTTAAATGAAAAACCCTCTTTTTTTAATTTGCTAAGCTGATTCCAAAAACGTATCACAAGTTGATTTAAATTGGTACAGGATAGACAAACATGCAAAAGTTGTTTATGACAATTTATTATTTACAAAATAATTAATAAAGACTAAAGTACACTCTAATAAAAACAAGCTTAGAAAAATTTACAGTAAATGTTTAAATTGTTCTCCATTGACTACTAAACAATGACTTAACCTGGTAACAAATTCGTCTTTAACATTTTGTAGCATAGAGGGTATTACGTTCTGCATTTCCTGCCTAATTCGGGCATTTAGGTCACGGATATTGTCAGGTTTGTTGTAACTCGACAAGCGTAAGGAGTCACTTGAACCCCAGATGCGCCAAGAGACAATCGCGGTATCGATCCTTCTTCTATATATGGTTGGGCAGCTTGCGTCTATCTTTCGGTCACGCATTTCCAAGTGACGACTCCTTTCGCTTGTCGAGTTATAGTGTAGACTTTAGATTTTAAATAACCCCACACAAAGAAGTCTATTGGGGTGAGATTAGGTGATCTAGCGAGCCATTAAGGAACTATGTATTTTGCAGAAAATCCAGATATAATCTCCTGTTAAATTTTCTTCAAAAAAATATAGACCAATAATTGTATTTCTCACAATACCAGCCCATATGTTGATTTTTTGTGGTCTTTGCGTATGGCATTCTTTATCCAATTTGTAGTGTTTTGCCGGTTAACATGCCCGTTTAAATAAAATGTTGCCTCATCCGAAACTAAAACGTTATTAATGAAATCGTTATGTAATTTAGTATTGTTTTGATTCATCATGTATTCGCAGAATTCAGTTCTGTGATTACACTCATTCCTAACGTGTCCTAATTTTCTGTATTTCCTTTCTGTTCTGCTTACTGTAGATTGAGAGATACGTTCACGATCTGGGTGCATTTAATAAAATGTGCATACCTCTTGTTGCGTGGAAGACGAAATGACTGAACACATACTATGTTCTTGCCCCTGCTTGGGAAGAATAAGGTTTAACATAATTGGTTTTACCAACTTAGAACCTACCGATTTAAAAAAAATTTACCCCATACAATTATGAACTTCGTTAGATAAGCTGAATTGTGCGTTGAACTGTCACATCTAGAGGTGAAGTACCATAAACCTATTAAGGGGCGCCCTACGACTCACTTACATGACAACCAACCTCTATTCATGCAAGATGTCTTATATAAAGGATGCTGCTGCAAATTTAAAGGTGCGGATTTACATACATGGAGTCACACCTTTTTCCCATAGGGGTAGGCAGAGAACACTTCCTTCCACTTGCTACGGTTAGTACACACATCTTTTGCTTCCTCTACTTTCATCAGTGCTCTCTTATATGCTCTTCGGTTGTTGGTACTCTTGACCTGGCCTTACTTCAAAACAATGTTGATCTGATCGAGATATGTTCTCCGAGGTCTACCTCTACCGATTTGCCCATTCACACTCGCCTTATAAATTTGTTTCGTCAATCTTCCTTCATCCATCCTTTCTACGTGTACAAACCATCTAAGCATTCCTTTATCTATCTTTGTGACCACATCTTCTTTTACACCACAGCGTTTTCTTATCTCACTATTCTTAACTTTATCCAACCGAGTCACTCTGGCTATACTTCTCAGACTACTTATCTCCGCAGCATTAATCCTATTTTCATGCTTCTTCTGCCAAACCCAACATTCACTACCATACATAGGTGTAGGAACCAACACACCTCTATGCACCGCCAGACGTGCCTTTTTTGACACTTTCTGGCTATTTATAAAGCTATGCAGTGCCCCATTCATTTGTTTTCCTGCCAACACCCTTCGCTCAATGTCACTGTCATACTTTCCATCTCTAGTAAATTTTGAACCCAAGTACACAAATTCATTAACTTGTTCCACTCTTTCTCCCTCAATGGAAACCACACAGTTTGTCATGCTTTCTTCTCTTTCAAAAACAATTACTTTCGTTTTGCTCACATTTATTTTCATCCCTTTGATTTTCAGGAAATCATGCATAATATTAACCATCGCCTGCAACTCCTCTTCAGATAACGCTAATATGACTTGATCATCGGCGTAAAGAAGGCATTTGACGATCAAATCATTCATTTTTAATCCATACGCACTCTCTTTCAGATCTTTTAAACAATTGTCTATGTATAAGTTAAACAGCCATGGCGAAGCCACACATCCCTGTCTCGCACCTTTTTCGATGTTAAACCAGTCCGTGCAAGCTCCGTTTATCCTGACACAAGCAGTGGAATCCTCGTAAAGTGATTTCAGTGCTCGTATTAAACTACCACTCACCCAATACATAGACAATGTAGACCACAATTCACTCCTCACCACTCTGTCATAGGTCTTTTCCAAGTCTATAAAAGCGCAATAGACCTTCTGACTTCTAGCCAAGAATTTTTCGACTATACTTCGTAATGATAAGACCTGATCCATACATCTCCTTCCTCTTCTAAATCCTGCTTGCACATCCCATATCATCTCAGTTTCATTCGTTACTTTTTTTATCAATATCATTGCATACAGTTTGCCGATTATGCTGAGTAAACTAATACCTCGGTAGTTTTTACAGTCCTGCTGCGAATCTTTTCCCTTGTAAAGCGGCACGATAATGGCCTTGCACCAGTCGTCTGGTACACTACCACTTCTCCAACAAAGGTTAAAAAGGCGGTCCAGTAGACTAGCTACCACGTTTTGTCCAGCCTTTAGCATTTCAACTGTTATCCTGTCGTACCCAGCAACTTTACCCAATTTCATACTGTTCAACGCTTCCACAATTTCTGTCGTAGTAATTTCACTTTCATTGCAACTTTCACTCTCATATCTTCGAATTGGGCCTGTACTTGTGTATCCTTTTTCTCAAATAAACTTTTGAAGTATTCCTTCCATCTCTTCAATACGCATTCATCTCCTTTTACCATATTACCATCCTGGTTTCTAATTCTTTCCAATTGCGAGGTAGTTTTTTTACCTCTGGTTGTTCTTATGGACTTCCAGAAGAGTTTAATATTGTTTTGTTAATCGTCAGATAACCTTCTATCAAATTCATCTTTATCATTCTCCTTATTTTTTGCCACAACCTCTTTTGCCACACCTTTTAACCTTTTATACTCATTCTTTGCCTTGTTTACATCCTCAATCGTTGCCTTTTGCGTTTTTTGATTGGCTTTTGTAGCTAGCCAATCCAGCCAGGCTTTCTTCTTTTCTGACACTGCTTTTTGAACCTCTACGCACGTTTTCTGTAACTTGCATCCTTTCCTTCTTTTACTTACACCGCATACTTCTATAGCAATATCCACGATTCCTTTCTTGAATGGCTTCCACAATTCTTCAACCTCACATGCTTCGTCTAAACATTCCATTGCACACATACAAAGATTATGTAATTGCATTTTATTTAATGCCAACGTAAAATTTAATTTAATTTTATTTATGGTCAATTTGATATTGACTAATAGGGAAAAATCACGGAGTGGGCGACATCTATTATTGATCGTATGAACTTCTCGAGGTGTGAACAACAAACTTACCTCCATTTATATTTATATGGGTAAAAAGTAACCTTTATAAATTATTTAGAGCAATTTAAGCAATAAAAGTATTATATTTATACGATATTTTGTGAAGAATTGGTGTTAATAAACCACAAAAAATTGCAAAGAATGAAAAAAAGTGATATGGAGAAAAATCGCTAAAAATATGCTCTGTTCTACAATGCTTTACATATGGCAATTCGATTATATCTTTGCATAAATTTCCTTCAAACTCTGACTTAATGGTGATTTCATGAGGGGATTGTAGAATTGTAGAGGATCTCAGGCATAAACTGTTGATGATTTTTTCATTAAGACCGTCAGTTACACATAAAATAATGTGGCCAGCCTTAAAAACCTCTTTACCTTCCTTAATTGGTCAAACACGTTCACCCACATAATACAATATGTCCAAAATTGATATTTCAACTTTTATAGGCATTGTAACAAGAATTTCAGGTACAACAGAACTGAAAAACTTTAAAAACAAACCAAAATTGATACCTGGACACACCTGGTCTTTACTGGCATTTAACAAGAATCCAACGACAATAAAACTGAAACGTCGAAAACAAACCTTAAATCCAGCTTCAATCCAATAGTTTAACACAAAAAATCAACTTAAATCTCTGGGATAACTAAAATTCCCTTCAATGAAAACTTTGGTTTAACAAGTGATCAAATGACAGAATACTTGTTGTTCACACCTCGATCTGATATTTTGTCATTGACAGCGCCATCTCGCGTTACGTGATTTTTCCCTAAAGGTAACAATATTCTTTTTATTATTGCAGTGGCAACGTGTGACTTTTTCTTAAGTGTTACCAAAACCAGATGTAAAAAATTTTATTTTAAAAGTTTATTTTGAACCTACCAAATATAAGTTTTTGCTTATTAAAGGTATTTTATTTAAACTTTTTTTAAATTATTTAAAGTAAAAATTGCTGGACTGGCGCACTTCATGTACCTTATCGTCTTATGACGATGACCAAGAGTTTTTACTATACCAACTTAATTTAAAATATCGAATTACTTTATTTAATTCCTTTTTTAAATTATTTAAAATAGGTGTTGGTCTTCCATTTGCAATGATCTTTTTTTTTTAAATTATACAATAAATGTGAATCCAAGTTTGCGCGCCACCTACAGTTAGGAGTGAAGTAAAATAAGGAATGACGTCATGGTGGCTAATTCAAATGCATATTTATAGAGCTATTTCAGCCAATTCCTAGGAAAGTTGATGTCACATGTGGAATTGTTTTTGAAAAATTATGAAGCAACCTCTCCTATTCAATTAATCTTCGAATTGGGTGAGTATTTGTTAAGACAAAACAGAGATAAGTATGTTTGTATTGCAATTAATACCGTACTCACTTCAACCTACTGCGTTTCCACTCCTGTTACACATTTTCGTCCAGGCAAACCAAACTTAAACTCTAGATTTCCAAGAATGATCAAAGTAATTTTACCTAACGAATACGATGCCTGCCAAATGCTTCGAAACAAAAAGAAACTGCTTGAAAATACCACAACCAAAAATTACACAAGTATTTCTGATCAGACACCCACACAGGTTCGTGTTATTAAAGACCTTCGTGAGGAATTGGAAAATAAAAAAAAAAAAGATGAAACCAATGTAACCATTAAATACATTCACGGAATACCTAAAATTATCAAAGTCAGCTACTTTCAAGTCTAATACCTCCTCAATAACTTCCTGGGCCTTTCTGTATACTAATCTTGATTCTCTTAAATCTAAATTTGACGAGTTTGTTTGCACCGTCTAAGATCTTCAACCATCTATAATATGTATCTCTAAAACATGGCTTAAACCTTTTAATCCAGATTTACTAGTTTTTATTAAAGGATATACTATTTTTAGATCGTACAGATCAAAAAGAACTGGTGGAGGTGTATGTATATACCTTTGCGATGAAATCACTCAAAATTTCTCAATTACTCTCTTCATTTGGGAAATCCCTGGGATAAAAACATTAGTGTTACGTATTTATAAACATTCTCTTATCATAAATCTAGCTTGCATTTATAGACCTGATGATAGTAGTAATGCGTCAACAAATCTCCTAATTGAACATATCGATACTTTTTCAAACTTTCAAAACGTTATAGTTACAGGTTATTTTAACTTTCCTGACATTTCCTGGCCTATCACTGCTATCACAGATTCAAATACAATTTTTAACAACTTTGCACGATTTTTCGTCGACTATTATTTATTTCAATTAATAAACAATCCCACAATATACCGTACTTATAATCGACCGTCAACCCTAGACCTAATTTTCACTAATAATCAACAACTTATAAATGAGCTCCAGTATCTCTCACCAATTGGTATATCTGATCACGTAGTGTTACTGGCCCAAATTCAAATACAATCTCCCAACAATAGTCCAAAGCAGGAGGAATACAGGGTGATTAACTACAACTGTGTTAAATCTGATTTGGAAAAAATTAAGTTTTAAATCCCCTAAATAACGTATACGACATGTGGAATACTTTCCTGCAAATATTAACTAACATAATCAGCAAAAACTCTTTCACAAAAACTTGTAGGAAAAACCCGTTAAAGCCATGGATAAATGGTGACATCATGTCACTTATCCATCATAAACGCACACTCTGGAGAAAATACAAGCTTTCAAATACCAGACAGGATTTCATTGCACACAGAAACTTATCAAACTCATTGAAAATATCCATTAGAAACGCCAGACTGGAACATGAAGAAAATATTGTTAATTCAGAGAATCCCAAAAAGTTGTATAAACATATCCGCTCAACTTTATGCTCTAAAGTAAGTGTACCTCGCCTACGACAAACAGACGGCATCATTTCTTCCACCGATTTTGGCACTGCTGAAACTTTAGCAAGTACATTCACATCTGTTTTTACAAACGAACCTCTCGACAACCCTTCACCAAACATAATAACTAATCACATTCAAGTCTCACAGACGTCAGGTTAAACTTTAAAATAGTGAAATAGTGAAATAGTGCTTGGCCTCAAGAACAGCTTATCACCTGGTATTGATGGATTGAGTACATTTTTTTTGAAAAAATTTGCTGATATACTTTGTCCTCGTATTTGCACTATTATAAGTTTGTCACTTGAAACGTCGACGGTACCTGACCTGTAGAAAGTAGCCTCCGTGACTGCAGTTTACAAAAAAGGTGGTAAAATGAACTCTGCTAATTATCGTCCTATAAGTTTGCTCTCTGTTTCATCCAAGATCATGGAAAGTATCTTAGCTGACGCAATGTCTGATTGTCTCACACAACATAACGTGATACCACCTGATCAACATGGATTTGTTAAAGGAAGATCCACTACTACAAATATTCTTAGCTGTGTAAATGACTAGACTCTTTCTCTTGATAATAAATTACCAACTGATATAATATACCTTGAATTTTCCAAGGCTTTTAACAGATTTCCTTTTGTAAGATTACAATATAAACTTGAGTCTTATGGCATTCGTGGTAAACTACTGCTATGGATTTAAAATTACCTATCATATAGAAAATTTCGTGTCAGGATTGGTCAGTCTCATTCATCCGAAAGATTAGTAATAAGTGGTGTCCCTCAGGGATCAATCCTTGGCCCACTTCTCTTCATAGCCTACATAAGTGACCTACCTTATTATATCCAGTGCAAAAAAGGTTTTTATGCTGACAACACCAAAATTTATGGTAATCCTTTGCTAGAACACAATACAATACAGACTGATCTGGATTCTATAAGTAAGTGGTGTTCTAACTGGTTGCTTCCCTTAAATGTGAATAAATGTGTAGTACTACACCTTGGCAAAAATAACCCGTGCTTGCAGTATTCACTTCACGGACTAATAATAATAAATAATGTTTGAAATATTCTTGAGAAATAAATAAGAATTATTTGGAACTTCTTGAATTGAAAAAAATAAACTAATAAAAAAGGTTTAATGAATCTATTGTCATAATGTTTAGTGTCACTTCTTGTGAATACTTTCGAATATTTTTCGATAAAGTAAGTGAACATTATTACATAAAGAAGTAATTATATTTATCATGATATTTAATATCTGATGGGGTACCTAATAATATACAATTAGTAGTAATTTTCATTAGGTTGTAATTTCTCGTAAACATTTTTATTCAAAAAGTAAAGATCTATCGGTGTCAAAGCAGCATCAGTACAATTTTCCAAGAAACAGATTGATCAAACATAAAGGTAGGTACCTTTACACAGTGGTAGAACCAGATATGCATTTATTAATAAGAAAGTAAATACCACAACAATGGGTTCTAAATTTTAAAGCGAGTTATTTATTTTATTTATTTATTTCGAAATGATAAATACAATGTGTAAGTGTATAAAATATAAAATTGTCGACATTCAGCTTTTTTAAACGCACTCATAAAAGTAACATCTATTGGGTCTACTAATTAAAAAAAACTACCAAATTTTGATATACCTATACATAAAACAAACTAAAGATAAGCACATAATATATACCAGTATTATATACACATACAAATAAAAATAAATAGTAACATAACCTTTTCTTACTTCTTTTATCACGGTTTCTTTGTATATTTGTTTGGTCCTTTAATGTTATTGGAAGTTGAGAATTTTCAAGAAGGTAAAAGAGAAAATCGTTAGTAAATTGATCGAGAAATTTGACAGTTTATATGAAGCATGTGAGGTTAAAGAATTGTGGAGGCCATTCAAGGAAGAAATCGTGAATATTGCTATTGAAGTGTGTGGTGTACCTAAAAAAAGAAAAGGATGCAAGTTACAGAAAATGTGCGTAGAGGTTCAAAAAGCAGTTTCAGAGAAAAAGCCTGGCTGGATTATCTGGCTATAAAAGCCAATCAAAGAACGCAAAAGGCAACGATTGAGGATGTAAACAAGGCAAAGAATGAGTATAAAAGGTTAAAAGAAGTTGTGATGAGAAAGAAGAAAAGTGATAAAGATGAATTTAATAAAAGGTTATCTGACGATTTCTAAAACAACATTAAACTCTTCTGGAAGTCCATAAGAACAGCTAGAGGTAAAAAAAATCAGAATCCAAAATGGTAGTATGGTAAAAGGAGAGGAATGCGTTTTAAAAAGATGGGAGGAATACTTCGAAAGTCTATTTAAAAAGGGGATACACAAGTACAGGCCCCATTCGGAGACATGAGTGAAAGTTGCAATAAAATTGAAATTAGTACAACAGAAATTGTGAAAGCGTTGAACAGTATGAAATTGGGTAAAGCTGCTGGGTACGATAGGATAACAGTTAAAATTCTGAAGGCTGGACAAAGCGTGGTAACTAGTCTGCAGTACCGCCTTTTTAACCTTTGTTGGAGGAGTGGTAGCGTACCAGACGACTGGTGCAAGGCCGTTATCGTGCCGCTTCACGACAAGGGAAAAGGTTCGCAACCGGACTGTTAGAACTACCGAGGTATTAATTTACTCAGTATAGTCAGCAAACTGTATGCAAAGATATTGATTAAAAGAATGACGAATGAAACTGAAAAGATAATATGGGATGTGCAAGCAAGAATGGAAGAGGAAGGAAATGTATGGATCAGGTCTTTTCATTACGAGGTATAATAAAAAAATTCTTGGCTAGAAGTTAGAAGGATGATTCCACTGCTTGTGTCAGAATAAACGAAGCTTACACGGACTGGTTTAACATCGAAAAAGGTGAAAGACAGGGATGTGCGACTTTGCCATGGCTTATTAACTTATGCATAGACGATTGTTTAAAAGATTTGAAAGAAAGTGAGGATTGAAAATGAATGATTTGATCATCAAATGCCTTCTTTATTCCGATGATTAAGTCATATTGCGTCATCCGAAGAAGAGTTACAGGCGATGGTTCATGTTATGCATGATGCCCTGAAAATCAAAGGGATAAAAATAAATATAAGCAAAACCAAAGTAATGGTTTTTAAAAAAGAAGAAAGCATGACAAACTGTAAAGTTCTGATTAAGGGAGAAAGAGTGGAACAAGTAAAAAAAGTTTGTATAATTGGGTTCAAAGTTTACGAGAGATGGAAAGTATGACAGTGACATTCATCAAAGGGTGTTGGCAGGAAAGCAAATAAATAGGGAACTGCATAACTTTATGAACAACCAGAAAGTGTCAAAAAAGGCACGTCTGGCTGTTCATAAAGATGTGTTGGTTCCTACACTTATGTATGGTAGTAAATGTTGGATTTGGCAGAAAAGGCATGAAAATAGAATTAATGCTACGGAGATGAGTAGTCTGAGAAGTATAGACGGAGTATATGGTATGAATATGGTAAAAAACAGTGAGATAAGAGAACGCTGTGGAGTAAAAGAAAATGTGGTTACAAAGATAGATAGAAATGCTTAGATGGTTTGCACACTTAGAAAGGATGGATGAAGGAAGATTGACGAAACAAATTTATAAGGAGAGTGTGAATGGACAAGTCGGTAGAGGTCGACCTCGGCGAATAAATCTCGATCAAATCAACATTGTTTTTAAGAAAGGCCAGGTCTAGAGTACCAACAACCGACGAGCATGTATGAGAGCAGTGATGAAAGTAAAAGCATCATCTTTTAACTTCCACTTATTCATTGGTAAGTTCAAAAGTTTTTCTTGTAATTGGTAATCGTCCACTGAGAAATGTTGGGAACATATTCTCGCTGTTTTGACATTGAACTTATTTTTATGGAAGCATTTATTCACCCACAAAATGGCAGCTTTTCTTTGATAAAGGAAAACTGAAATAGCGATAACTTGAGGTTGATAAATTTAAACTTTTTTTATTATTGTTGCTGGAACAACCCAATACAGCAATCATAGTTTATAGTCAATATATCTTGATAAAATGCCAATAAAATATCGTCCAACACTTGAAAAACACAATAAAAACACAGGAAATATTTACTAACCTCATATGTACTAGTCAAAATTTGTCACAGGATATCGTATGCGGTGTGAGAGAGACAAAAGACAGGCTTGCGCGTGAGCGTATCTTCTCGGTTTTAGTATCATGCGCATACATAATATCTCGGCGCGCCTACGTTCTCGTGCTGTTGAATTCAAGCATGCGACCAGACACGAGCCGGCTCCGACCGGTAACCAAAGAACCTTTACGCGTATCCACAAACGAAAGTGGTAACATAACGCATAGCTCGGACAGTATAGAGCGTATTAGTTTTGTGCGGCTAACTAGCTATTTACTGAATTACTATTACTATTACATATTGCTGTTGAAAAATAATAATAATTATTATTTCACAGTGATCATAAAATATGTATTTTCAAGATTTTTAACTTGTACCAATGGTAACAGTGGTTACAGGGACGCTTCGCCACTGGACTGCCAATTTGCTTTCGATTAATACCAGTTTGAAATTTATGTTGCCAATTAAATTTTGACCATTGTAATTTTGAATATGATTAGCGCCAGTTTAAATTTGAAAGGGTACAGTTTAAAGTTTATGTTGCAACTTTGATTTTGGCTAATTCCATTTTAATTCTAATTACCGCCAATTTAAACTTGAAAGAGTATAGTTGGCAATTATTAGATTAATAGAAAGTTCTACTAATCCATGTTAGGACCATCTCCTTTATTATTGTTATTTTTCTTTAAAATTTGGTTTAAATATTCGTATTTTAATTTAACCCCAAAAATTTTTTTTTATAATTAAGCTTTCCTTTCCATTTTACTGTTATTTATTTAATCGAGCTTTTTTACGACCTAACATCTTTACTCTTCTTTTCGACGTGTAAAATTTTTATTAAAAGAAATCTTGTGGGTTGCGAGTTTATTTGAAAATAAATTTAAAATCTTGTTAGAGATCCCCAATAAAATCGAATGTGTATAGACATATCCTTCGACCCTTGGTCTCCTCGTAAACGGTCCATGAACCAGGTCATAACCTGGCAGGCATTCTTTGTACAGGTTTGATTTAGGATCAGTCTTCAAAATCCGTAATTTTATTTGCCTAATACGTTGTTATTTTATCAAAAAAGATTAACAGCAATAATTTTAACCGATTTCATTTTTCAGTTTTTTTTGCTTGTGAAACACCACTTGCAATCAGTGCTATGCCGGGTGGTAGATACTTAACTCCTGGACAAATATAATGCAACAATATTAAATTATCCAAAAAATTAATGAATCTTTTCAAGTATTTGTATAAAAGGCTATGCATATTTTGTCTTGTTGTTAAGGACAGCTATCATAACCAACTACCCGCCATATCCCGCACCCCTCATCGTCTTCCTATTTTAGATACCCATCAAAACAGATCTTTCTGTTATTGTTATTTCAAGTAACCCTCGTTTATGACTTCACCGATGGACCTTGCATACAGGGTGGATACAAATATATCTTACAAATTCGTTTGGATTTACAGTTTTCAAGAATTTGTTACATGATAAACAATTTTGTGCAGTTCTTGCGATAGTTTTTCATTTAAAGTAAGCTTAAAAATTGTTTTTTTTTTAAAGTAATTCGTGTTTTTGTGGTAGACTAAATGTTTGACCCCTCCTTCTCCTCCTCTTTCCATTATCCTCCAAAGGATGTAGTAACACCATTTATATTTGATTCAACAGTTGATTCCATGCTTGCCTATTCTGTGCAATCCTTTCGGCATCATGCAGTCTCATGATTATTAAGTGTTTTGTTTGGTCTACCCATCTAGTTGGAGATCTGTCTCTTGAGCGTTTGTCTGCTACTTTCCCTTCTATGATTAGTCGCTCAATTGTTCCTGATCTTCTAGCTATATGCCCAAGATACTGCAGATACATGCGGTTTATTCTGGTTAGCAGCCTTGAACGTGGACCAATTTCTTGTAATACGGATACGTTGGTTTGGTGTTCTGGCCACGATACTCTTAAGAGTCGTCTATAAACCCACATTTCAAAAGCCTCTATTTTGTTTTTATGTGCTTTGTTTAAAGTCCATATTTCCATATTTCCGCTGCGTACGTTGCAATGGGAAAGACAAGAGCATCAACTAGACGGAGTTTCGTTGTTTTGGTGATAGATTTGTCTTCCCATATTTTATTTAGCTTGGTAGTCGCTGATCTTGCCATAGTCAGGCGATGCCATATTTTGCTTTCACATTTCCCAGTGTTGGCAATCAAGGAACCAATATAATTGAAATTGTTTATCACTTCATAGCCTGCAATTTCTGATATTTGTGGAGTATTGTTGTCTTGTCTATCAACTATCATTATTTTCGTTTTTGATTTATTTATTTTTAAGCCATATTTTTTGCTAATAACTGACAGTCTGCTCATAATTTCCGTTATTTCTGTTATTGTTGACGCTATGATCAGTAACTCGTCGGCGTAACAGAGGTTGTTAATCCGCTTTTCACCAACTGGTATTCCGCCTTGCCACTTATCTAGAACCTCTCCTATGACGTATTCGCTATAAGCGTTAAATAAGGTAGGTGAAAGAATGCAGCCCAGCCCTGTCTAACTCCTGCAGTCGTTTTAAAGCTCCCCGAGTAAATACCGTTGATACTGACTTTCGCGCTGTTTTTCTGATAGAGGTTACGCACTAGTTGAACCAGGTGTTTTGGCGTTTTCATTTCCTCCTTTATGGTCCAAAGGTAGTTCCAGTTTACTTTATCAAATGCTTTTTGATAGTCTACAAAGCAGAGATACAATGGGATATTAAATTCTTAGCTTTTTCAATAAGTTGCCTGGCATTTAATATTTGTTCCTTAGTTCCTTTTTCTGGCACAAAACCTGCTTGTTCCTCTGAGAGCTGTGACAAAAGAAATGGCCACTGTCCTGTTTTCCATAAAAGGTTACAGATTTTGTGAAAGATTTTATTCCCCCTTGCCCAGAGCTTTTAGGACCACTGCCTTTATTTGATCCGCACCTGGTGATTTTTTGTTTCGGAGAAGTTTTATGGCATTTTCAACTTCCGATCTTAGTATCTCAAGCTCTTGAGGGGTATTTATTTCTTCTGATATTTTTTCTAAATCACCTTTGTAGTTTTTTACAGTATACTTTCATTTGTTTCATTTGTTTTCCTGCCAACACCCTTCGCTCAATGTCACTGTCATACTTTCCATCTCTAGTAAACTTTGAACCCAAGTACACAAATTTATTTACTTGTTCCACTCCTTCTCCCTCAATCGAAATTCCACAGTTTGTCATGCTTTGTTCTCTTTCAAAAACCATTAATTTCATTTTGCTCACATTTATTTTTATTCGTTTGATTTTCGCAACAATATGTAATTATCCAAAAAATGTATTTATCTTTTTTTCAAACCCGTTTTTAAAGTTTATCAAGTATTTGAATAGTGGGCTGGGCATATTTTGTTTTAATTTTAATTAAAGTTATTAAAACAATTCATAAGTTTTGCAGTTTTAAACAATTTGTTAAAAGATAAACAATTTTGTGCAGTACTTACGATAGATTTTCATTTAAAGCAAGCTTACAAATCGTTTCTTTTTTAAAACTTTACGTTTTTTGTAGTAGAATATTTAATTTTTGACCCCAAAAATTTAGAAAAAATAAATCGAGCAACGAATTGTCAAAGTTATTTTGCCAATTTGTTATCGTCCAACAATAAAGTCCAAAGTAAGTCGTTTGTTAAGATGTTTGAATAAAGTAGAAAACTATACTAGAATGCCAGTGCAAGGGCGAAAACTATGCACCCAGATGAACGTTTTATTAGACAATACGCTCTTAAAAATAGGACTGTCACCAGTTCTGTGATCGCAAACGATCGGAAAGAAGTTATACGAAATGTCACAATTTTTTTTAAAACAGTTATAACATGGTTAAATAAAGCTGGATTAACCAGTAAAAGACCGGCAACTGCAACCTTGCTCACTATAGAGAACAGAGTGCCATGTTAAGTTTTGCTCCTAATCATCAAAATTGGTCTGTGGATGATTGAAAAAAAGTTTCATTTACAGATAAAACTAGGGTTGGCCTAAAACATCTGTGTCTAAAAGTCAGTTGAGAATTCCGCTTGTGTGAACGGAGCTTAACGAAGTGCCTTCTACGCAACGAAGCACGCGCCGGCTCACGAAACAGTTGAAATCAGTTCTTGATGCAGTGAGCACGGTTCTCTCTCTAGCGTAGCGAAATGTAGTCCAGATGTAGTCTCAGTCCCTAAATGTTTTTTTGTTAGTGCTTAACTACCCTTAAAGTAAAAGTTACAGAACAAGTAAGATTTATCTGCATTTTTATTCTTCCATGCACTTTTGAGACACATGTCAGAGAAGAGCTTATTTCTCTTCTTTTTTGACCGTTACAAGCTTGTACTCAATAAGCAATCATGGTTGTAACAATTTTTTTATGTAAGTTTTTTGTTATTGGTTTTAGTTTAAATTTTGTAAAGTGCGTTAATTACGTTGTTCGGGAAACAACATTTTCGGCAGTATTTTCCGACACTGTTGTCGGATCTGCTGTCGTGACAAAGTTTGCGACTTGGACATACGAATTTAACATAGCTTTTTGGGACGTTATTTCGTCATTTCCTTTATATATATTGTCAAATAAAAATGTCCTATTTCCTATTGTTCAACCCAAATGTAAGTGAAAGGATTATACCGAGTAGAACCATCATCCTTCTACTTACAATTACTCTTTGCAAGGATTTTATTCAGCGGTGGCTCTAATCCTTGCATGCTTTTTACTATCTTAATAATATTGTAATAGAACATGTGATGCCTATGGGTTCTTTTAACGAAACCCAATTTTCTGTTTATACAAGACAACGCTCGACCTTGCATAGCTGGGGAGGTACTTAATTATCTAAATCAAGTTGGTATACTTATTATTCAGTGGCCACCAAAAATCCCAGATCTGAATCCGATTAAGCATTTATCACCCCAAGTAAATTGTTAAACGTCAAATACCTGCACCTAGAAATCTAAGGAAACTTGAAAATGCATTATCACAGCAAGGAAACGAATTTCTTAAGATTTCAACCAAAATATAATTAGGAACATGTCTAGAGACATAAACGCTATGATCCGAAGTAAAGGAGGTAATACAAGCTACTAGAGTCTCGCACTTACACCATTAATTTCGCTAGTAGTGTCCTATTTACACCGTAATTAATTTTTTTTAACATTAAAATTTTGTTTTTTGTTTTTAAGTCTTAATAATAATTTTAATTCCAATCTTATGAAAAAATGTTGAAGCTAATTACCTTTTAAAATACGTTTTTTATAATTTTTAATGTAACCAATATCCATAAAAAATTATTAAAATAATAAATTATAGTAATTTGTATGATTTAATATGTTGTTGAGTTAATTTTGTTTGGGAGTTAATTTATTAAATTAATGGATTTAAAATTGCGCTATACTACTATTATTTGTGTCTTTGGGTCAAGGAATAAATTATTGACGTATGGATTACTATTGGTTAGTATTCTGTGCTTACGAGGAAAAAAGAATACAGGATACGCTATTGAACCTGTAGCTTAGAATGCTTTGATCAAAGATATTTCGATTTTTCAAATAACGGTCACAAATAGAACCGTAACAAAACTTCATTCTACTCGACGAGGCATTAAAGGTTTAGGAGTAACCGAATCTAAAATGCTAACTGAACTATGACTGCTGTAATTTAACTTAAGTTAAATTTTAGATTTCTAGACCAATAGATATATACCTATAAAAAAATAAAACAAGTTGCCATTAAATTATGCAACAAAATAAAATCTATGAAGAGAGGTGAGAGTAGTAAATATGCAAATATACACTGCAAAGCCTGTAAATACACAGCTCCGAAACCGACTGCGAGAAAATAAATCCCTTACAAACTAACAAATAGTAATATCAGGCGTGTCCAAAAAACAATACAAAATTTCCTTGCAGTCAAGATTTATACTCATTCACAACACTCTCATAAACTATAAACACAAAAACTTTTCTCTCCCAGCATTAAAATTTGCTTTTTCATAAACTTTGTATTGTTTTTAATACTTATTGTTTAGCTTCTGATTTTTTATATACGAGGTTGGTCTGAAAACTTTCCAACCTAATAAAGATACAAGTAAGTCTACTCACTTCTCCCAGCGATGCTCTCATCTCTTTAACCCGTCCAAATAGTATTCGAGTTTTTCTCTGCAAAATAATTGTTTACGAAGTTGATTTAACGAAAATCTCTGTCCTACAAGCTCAATTTTTAAAATAGGGAACAAAAAAATCGCTTGTGGCTAAATCAGGTGAGTTTGGAGGGTGGTTAAGCAGTTCAAACCATAATTCATAAATTTTCACCATGGCAATCCCCGAGATGTGGGACGGCGCATTTTCTTGGTGAAGCAGAATATTTTTTTCTGCAAATGTGGTCGTTTTTTCGTAATTTCTGCCTTCAACTTGGCCAGTTATGATGCGTATGTAATGGTTTATTCTTTTTAATAATCAATTAAGATAACTTCACGACTATCTCAAAAAATAATCGCCATCACATTCCCAGCCGCAAACTGATTCTCCCTTCGCAGTCCACTGTTTTGATTATATTTTTATTTTGGGTGTATTATGGTTGATCCAAGTTTTATCTACAGTAATTTATCTTGTTCTTTGGAAATATTCATAGCCTCTGCTATCTCTCTTACTTTAATTTGGTTGTCATTTAGCACCATTTGATAAACTTTAGCGATGTTATTGTCAGTGGTTGCAGTTTTTGGACTTATCGAAGATTTATCGTCTCCCAAGCTGATACGGCCTCGTTTAAATTCAGCTGCCCAAAATTTCACGGTGGTAAATGATGGTGCAAAATTGGTAAGTACCTGTCAAAATATGCGCAAATACATTTTTTAGCTTTCATTGACTGCCATCTTCACGTTTAGGTCGGAAACTTTTTAGACCACCCTTGAATTATAAAAGCATACTACTGCTTTCGCCAGCAAAAATTGCAAAGAACAAAATTCATACCAATTATATTTTTTATAAACTCGCGGGGTAATGCTTAAATCGTAACAAGTTGTACCAAAACAAGCTTAAACTCTGTGACTTAGGAACATTAAGTCATCTAGCGTTATCATTAGTGAAATGAACAATCATTGGTCAAAAGATACGACAAAACGTTAAAGAAATAAAAGTTTTAGGTTAAAAAAGGTAATTTTCAAAATAGTTTTGTTTAAAACAATCCAAGTCAAATAAGATCCATTAATCATCTAACCCAACAACCAATTTGGTTTCCGAGAGACCATATCTACCACCCATCAAGTCCATAGAATAGTCCACAATTGAAAAAACTCCGAAAAAAAAAGTATTGCAATAGAGTATTCCTAAAAATATTTAATGCGTTTGAAACTCTAAACAACTTTTATCTCCTACTTAGGCCTCTCCCAACTCAAAGACACTTCTCAGTTAAACACAGCAACTCAATATTAAAACACTTTTCAATAAAATCTGACGTAACCGAAGGAAGCGTATTAGTACCACTTCTCTAGCTCTTGTTTACCAATGATCTGCCTGAAACATATAACATAGCGATAGTCACCTTTGCGTATAACCCAGCTTCGATAAACATGCAAACTCATCTTAACCAGTTGTATACTTGGTATACAAATATAAAAAATTTTTGTGGAATAAACAAATTTTAATGCAAAACAAAGAGCTGGACTTTCTCCAGTCAACCAATACAAAATATAATAAATATTCGCGATAAATAATCAAGTAATTAACTACAACACTCTAATTTGAACTGTCCCCACTTCCTTGACATGTGTTTGCGTTGTGTGTGTTTACCACAACGGCTTTAAAAATAAAATAAATATTCTACGAATTAAAAAATAACATTAACTTCAGACAAATAAACTAAAAATTTGTACTCTAAAAAAAATATTACAAATCGAATGTAATAAAGGTACAAAAAATTTAAAAAAAAATTAGGTAAGGATCCAAATAAAAAATTCTTTAAAGTTACAGATTTATTACCGGTTCAAATCTGTGATATGGTTCGAATATAGAGAGCGTTTTTTCGCTTTTGATTTTCTCTCTCATCTCCACCGGAATCGAATTTATTTGAAATTGGAAATTTGAGAAATAAACTAAATTCTCCAGACTCTCCGTAAACGTAATTATATTACTTATTAGGTTATATGCTCACAGTTTACGACTTACCGTGCTTATACAATATTGATGAAGATATTAAATAACTACCAGAATGAATTAATGAGTTTCTCATTTACTTCGCTAATTACTTATTCAAACATCACGAAGACTTGACCATGTAATACTCTATCAATAAGAAAAGTTTTATAAGTAAATAAAATATAGAAATAAAGGAAAATTTAGTTACCAACAATTTTTTTTAATTAAAATAACAATTATATTTATAAAAGCTTGATCTAGAAATAGAGGAAAATATGATTCAATCTTGTCAAGACTACACCTATTTAGGAGTGAAAATAACAATAGAAGGATCCAGCAAAAAAGAAAAAAATCATCGCATTAATCAGGGAAAACGAGCAATAAATAAACTAAACTTCCTCCTGTGGTCAAATAATATACAAATACGAACAAAAAAAAGATTATATGAAACTATTGTACAAAGTATACTATTATACGGCTCATAGACATAGGAGGTAACAAAAAGTGATACGCAAAGGTTAGAAGCGGCCGAAATGGACTTCCTACGAAGGAGTTGTAGGGTATCAAGGTTGCAAAGAGTAACAAACAATGAAATAAGGCAAAGAATGGCAGCAGAAACACCTATAACGGAGGAAATTGAGAGACGACGACTTAAATGGTATGGACACGTAAGACGTATGGAAGGTGATCGATGACCCAAAAAGATATTAGAATGGCAACTAAAATTCAGGCGAAAGCGCGGAAGACCACCAAAAAAGTGGTTAAAACAAACAAGAAAGGACATGGAGAGGAGAGGATTAGAAGAGGAAGATTGGCAGGATAGATAGGCATGGAGAAGAGGATGCACGATATGGCCAACGATACTGTAAAAAATTAGCTTATATATATATATATATATATATATATATATATATATATATATATATATATATATATATATATATTTCTGCAAAATTTATAGAAAACTATAATATTATTATAGTAGACTATAAACATTTTTCGACAGCGTCAATAGATGGGGAAAATGTATAACTGATTTTTAAGCTAATTCTGCTGTATGTCACCTATATTATAGGTTCATTTGGGTCGATTATGCATCAAAAAACAACTACTCCTCTGGCTATATGCCGCGACAGGTATTGAATTACATCTGATACATAATCGTGTATAATACCCCATTTCGGCTAACAATATGCAGATTCTTGTTGAGTAAGAGAAGAAACTATTAGATTTATCCATCCGAAGTAACCCATGGACCGGTTTTCGGGGTGTGTTGCCTCTCATCAGCATAGGGTAGGTCTACCTCGACTGAAAACATTAACAGCTTCGACTCTTACCAAGTATACATGAAGTGCTACGCGAAAAGCGCCAGTCATGACATCTATACTTTTTAACAAGCACCACCCAGTGAATAGCTTCTGCGAAGAAGTATGTAATCTGCAAAATTTATAGAAAACTATAATATTATTATAGTAGACTATAAACATTTTTTGACAGCGTCAATAGATGGGAAAAATGTATAACTGATTTTTTAAAAAAATCAGCTAATTCTTTTGTATGTAACCTATATTATAGGTTTATTTGGATCGATTATGCATAAAAAAACAACTACTCCTCTGGCTATATGCCGCGACAGGAATTGAATTACATCTGATACATAATCGTGTATAATACCCCATTTCTGGTAACAATATGCAGATGCTTGTTAAGTAAGAGAAGAATTTATCCATCCAACCCAAATAAACCTATAAATATATATATATATATAAATAAAAACCAAGATAACTATTAACCTGTTCATACAGCAGAGACACAGGTTAGTGCACCAAGTCTGGAGGAAACCGCAAATACCATTAAAAAGGTAAAAAACGACAAGGTGGCGGGCCGCGATAACATCCCAGCATAGTGTCAAAAAATCTAATAATCCCAGAGGATTGAAAAGAGGGGGTCATCATCCCATTGCACAAAAAAGGAGACAAAATGACGTGCAGCAACTATCGAGGTATTGCTCTACTGAACAATGCATACAAAATCCTCTCAAATATTCTCCTGCAGCGTATATTTTCCTATGCAGAGGTAATTGTGGGCGATTACCAATGCGGGTTCAGAGGCAGCAAATCCACAATAGACCAGATTTTTACCATGACAAAGTGCTGCAAATTTAACAGAGACCTCCATAACATATTCGTCGACTTCCAACAAGCATATGACAGCATCGTTAGAGTGAGGATATGGGAGACAATGATAGAGCTTGGAGTACCCAACAAACTAGTACGTATGACCAGGACATGTATAGAGGGCTCCCGAAGCTGCATCAAAATAAAAGGAAAGTACAGCGTCTTGTTTGATATTAACACGGGTCTAAAACAGGGAGACGCGCTGTCCCCAATGCTCTTTAATATTGCTCTGGAAAAGGCCGCAAGAACAGCATCGACAAGAGCGGAGATATTTGGACTGCAAGGCCCAAGTGTAATGCCTGCATACGCGGACGATATTTATGTGGTCGGGGGTAGCACAGTGAACGTAAAGGAGAATTTCGTACGCATTGGAAGGAAAGCTAACAAGATAGGGCTCCGGGTAAACGAGCAGAAAACAAAGTATATGCATGTAACAAGAAAGAAAATGTGACAATAAACGAATACAATTTTGAACACGTCAAAGCATTTAACTACCTAGGGACAACGATAACAGCGTATAACAACACACATGATGAGCTCAAACATCCAATGAAATAAATGTTACTTCGCTTTACAACCTCTAAAAACCTTAGTAGAAAATTAAAAATCACTTTATACAAGACCATCATAAAACCGATTACTTATAACATATGCAGGCGAAGCGTAGACCATGACCGTAAATAACACTTAAGTACTAAGACGGTTCGAGCGAAAGATATTACGTAGAATATACGGACCACACTGGAACTTTTAATGGCCAATACAGAACAAGGACTAACGCTGAACTATACCAGTTGTAGGATAGCCCAGATGTCGTACAGAAAGTAAAGGCAAACCGATTGCGCTGGGCGGACCACGTCCAGAGGAGTCACAACACGAGACTAATCAAAGCAGTGTGGAAGGAAGTACCGCAAGGAAGGAGACCATTAGGAAGGCCAAGATTGAGATAGCGGGACAACATTAGAAAAGACCTCACAACAATAAGAGTGGACTCGAACACATGACATAAATTTTTAAATTTTAAATTTTATTATTTCATCTTCAGGACTTTGAATTATAAAAACAAGAGCCTTCATTCTGTATTATAAATAATCTGAAATATCAGGATTCTATACTGAATATATATATATATATACAGGGTGTCCCAGACTAATTTATCCAGGCTATATCTCCTAAACGAATAGAGATATTCAAATGGCACAAAAACTGGTCCATTACATTTCTAATACACTTTAAAATGACGTATAAAAACCATTTCTTTAATATTCACCCTTTAGTGATAACCCCTAAATTGTTTATGGCACCCTGTTTATTTTTTTTTAATTTTGTCAGATCAACAATTATTATTCTTGACGTTTGGAATAAAAGTATTAGACCAGTAATAATTCTACGTGTTGTAATTGTCTATAACATTTCAATATGCCTTATTTATGAACGCCTGAAAAATACGTTGACATAGTAGTTATTTATGGGGAATTAAAAAATAAAAGAATTTCTAGACAATTATATCAAAAAAGATTTTTAATTCAAAACATTCCAATTGCAGCAACGTTTTTTGAATTTGGAGTGGTCACTTAGACAGGGCCATTTTCTAAACAATAAACGAGATATAATTAAAAGATGTGACCATAATCTTATTAATGTATTAGCATAAGTAAATTGTAATTCCAAGGTGTCTATTAGAACCATGGCTAATGAAATTGGTATTTTAAGGAAATCGTTTCATAGAATTTTACCTTAAAGATTTTAATTACCATCCTTTTAAATTGCACTTAGTTCAAAGATTACAATCCAGTGATGGCCAAATACGTCTTTATTTTATTGCAAAAATAATGCTAAAAATTAATGATGATCCACATTTTTTATCAAAAATATTGTGGAGCCATGAGGTTAGTTTTCTCAATAATGGTGTAGGCAACTGTCACAGTTAAAATTATTGCTCTCCCATAAACTCACATTGGGTGATGGAAACAAGATTTCAAAAAATTTGGGGTATAAATGTGTGGTGCGGTTTATTTAATGGCCGTGTTATAGAACCTTACTATTAAACTTAAATATTTCACACCATCACCTATAGTATGCAAAAAAGTGCTATTTGCCATAAAAATTAATAGTAATTTTAATAAAATAAAAAAACCAGTTATTACAAAGCTTTTAGATTAATAACATATACTTATTATTATGTTTTGTAGGTTGTAAATTTATTAACATATTCCTGGAAAAAATTAAATCTGCAATACAAAAAATCATACAAATTGCTATAATAAATTAATTTTAATAATTTTAATTATTAGTGCTGTTAAAAATATATGTAGAAATAATTATCATTATTCCAGTCATGTTTTCCAGTAATTATTTTCCATGTGTAATATAAAGGATTCGTAATAATCAAAATTTCCAGGAATTTGTTTGAACTCGTTCTCATTTGCAGCGATAATTACCACAATGTATGGAGTCTATTAGTACTTCATGCGTAGATTTGGGATACATAAAATATTTCGATAATCAACGAACTTTTATTAAAAACAAATTTCATCTGATAGAACAAAAAACGTTTATATTATTAACAAATCTATTTATTTTAAATAATAGAAATATTCTAAATGTACCAGTTTTTATAATCAATTTGTATTAGGGAAATTAATACAAGTTATTTAAATTTTTAATAACAGACCTTTTGTCGACACAATTTTTCCCATGCTTAGTTATTTCGTTCATTTCATTTAACATTATTTTTTCCAATATTATTTATTATTGTCCCTCGATATCTTCTGGTCTTCCTTCCCTTCTATTGTAAAGTCAAAAAATAATGATAATGTCTCCTGAAGTAAAATATACCGGAAGCAAAATACCTCTCCATTTGAATTTCCGGGCGAGAGGTACTCAAGTGGATACACCATCGAACAATTTAAAGATTGATTTTTGTAGCATCCGTGGACTCAACAAAAATATCAATGACGTCCACCATTACTTACAGTCCAAAAACCAGATATTTTGGCCCTAACGGAGACTCAAGTCAACTCCTCTACAAACAAGGTCCATATGCTTTGTAGGTCCAAAGGTGGTTTCTGTCTATACTATATAACCTCTCATGTCAGCGTAAAGAAAGTTTAGAGTCAAAAGACTTCGATGTGATGTGGTTCAAAGTGTCTTATATCAAATAGACCAGATTTATATACTTCCTTTACCTTTCACCTAGTGACCCATCCTAAGGGACTTGGTTCAAGGGAATTTCCGGACATTGTGATGGGATGATTTGAGGAATTCACTTTCTTGGAAAACGTGGCACTTTGTGTTTTTTGGGCGTTGAACTGAACAAGATTGTTGGTTTCCCACTCGACGATTGTTTTAAGATCTCTATTGATGGAATCAACCTGTTCCTGCCTGAGTCTATTTGTATCATTCACCGAAAGTGATCGATAGGATGTGAAAGTTGAGACAAGTGTGCTATCGTCTGCGAAACTGTAAAAGGAGTTTGTGGTGGTTTTCAAGAGGTCGTTGATGTGTAAAAGAAATAAGGTGGAGGACAGGAACCCTGGGGGACTCCGGCATTAGTTTTAAACGCATCAGAAGAAATACCGTCAACTGCCACATGTAAGGAGCGATCTTGCATGAAGCTCAAGAGCCATTGGCACAGTTTGGTTGGGAGACCGTAGGCAGATAATTTACTAAACAATGCCTGGTGCCAAACGCGGTCAAAGGCTTTAGATATATCCAAGGCTATTGCACGGGATTCACCAAACTTTTCAATAGTGTTTGTCCAGAGCTGAGTGACATAAGCCAGCAAATCTCCAGTAGACCGAAGTTGTCGAAATCCATATTGTCTGTCATGGATTATCTTAAATTTCTCCAGATATTTAATAAGTTCTGTGTTAATCGCTTTTTCCATAACTTTGAATATGACTGAGAGCAATGCAATAGGGCGATAATTTGCAGAAATAGTCTTCTTTTCTTTTTTCGGAATCGGTTGGACTTTAGCGTTTTTCCACATGGACGGAAATACTCCTTTGCTGTATGATAACTTGAAGAGTCTACAGAGAACTGGGGTGAGCTCTTGAGCACAGGTCATCAGGACAATTGTCGGAATTCCATCTGGTCCTACTGCCTTATTAGAGTAAAGATTTCGTAGGATTTTCCTGATAGTGCGATGGCGGATAGTGACCTCAGGCATTGATGCGTTTATCCTAGGTATCGTTGGGGGTTGTTTTCCATTGGTATCGAGTGTTGAGTTAGAGCTGAACATTTCGGCTAGCAGATCCGCTTTTTCTTTGGAAGATATGGCTGTCATGCCGTCGGACCTCTCGAGTGGTGGTAGAGAAGAAGTTGTGAAATTCTTATTTATGGCTTTAGCCAAAGACCAGAAGGTCTTTGATTCAGGAGGGGCATTGACAAGCTTGTTGCATATTCTCGTGTCGTAGGATTCTTTGGCAAGATCGATCGTTCTTCTGCAGGCGTTCCTTGCGTGGACAAAGGCTTCTCGATTGGCAATTGTCGGGACTTCGCACCAGAGTCGATGTACTTGATTTTTATCATGCACCGCACGGTTGCATTCTTGGTTGAACCAGGGTTTGGGGTTAAAGATCCGTCTTGTACCATGAGGAATGTATGAGTCCATACCTAGCCTTATGATTTCGGTTACAGATTCTGCACATGTTGATGGGTCTTGTGAGCGAAAGCAGACATCTTTTCATGGAAATGATAGGTAAAAGTCCCTCAGTTCATTCCATTTGGCTGATCTATAATGCCTGATCTATAATGTGGAAAGAAATTTTACGTCCAGCACATTTCCTCCAACAAAGGATGATGGGACTTTAGTCACTAACGCACAGTATATAAGCAAAAATCTTTGACAAAATGTTTGCTAAAAATTTTACTTTGGATTTTTTAGAAAAACAACACCCGAATATCACTTCCATTGATTGTCATCTTTCGCCAACGCACTATTAGACGCATTCTGTTAGGTCTTAATACCAATAAAGCCAGTGGATTTGACAGCATCCCACCGATCGTTATCTAGAAATATGCCCCCGAACTAACGCCCATTTTTTGTAAGTTATTTAATCTTTTCTATTATTTGGAGATATTTCCATCTTCCTGAAAAATTGCGCGAATACAACCAATTCCTAAAAAAAAAAACTTTACCTACCAACTACAGACTTATCGCATTGCTATTCATTATCTCAAAGGTTATGGAGAAAGCTATTAATAAGAATCGAATTTATAAAAATACCCGGTACGCTCAGGCATTGTTTTCTGTATTATTTGAATAGTGTTTAGTATATTTGCAAACATGCCTTTCCATATTATGATGCAGTATGTAAGAATCGATTTAACAGAAAAATTATATTATCTTATTATATATTTCTTAGTTAGAATATCTCTTAAGCTGTAAAATTTATATGCTAAGTGTTTAAACCTGGTAACAATGTATAAAACATGGGCATCCCATCTTATATGCTGATCCAAAAACACCCCTAGATATTTAATTTTAGAAATTTTTCATTTATTGGACATTTACATAGGTCACCAGTACAGTTTGTAGTATGGATATTTCTTCTTCTTCTTCTACTTACAATAAGATCTGGTCCTGTTTAGCCCGTTGCGTTTAGCTTTCTTTGGAGCTCTACCTGTGACGCTGAGCTCCAGTTTTAGTACCATCTCTTGGGTGGTCTGCCTTCCGGTCTTTGCTAGTTTGGTTTTTGTGACATGGCTCACTTTGCCATCTTCCATCTGGCATCCTTTCCACATGGTCTTTCCAGTACCTCTTGCATGTTCTAGCCCATATTACCACATCCTGTATTTCCTAATTCTTTTCTGATATCCTGGCTTCTTATTTTATCCCTAATGGTTTTTAGTATTTTCATTTCGGTTGTTCTCATTATTCTTTTCGTTGTTGATGTTTTAGCTCTAGTTTCTGCGGCGTGTTTTGTAAATCCTCAGATTGCTTTTTGTACTTATCATTTTATTTTGCCATATGATATCTTTCAGGTATCCGCTGACTCTTCTCACCTGCTGGATTATCTTGTTGTCGACTGCCAGTTTGCACCTTGTGGGTTCTTAAGTGATAACCATTGACTGTGTTTTATCTGTTCGATGTTCATATTAAATTTGTATGCTGTTATAGTTGTCTTGTATAACAGGCGTTGTAGGTCGTCTTTATTCTCTGCTATGAGTATTGCATCGTCTGCGATTGCCCATCCTATATCCAGCGTTCACTTTTTTAATATTTTCAATGATTTGGTCCATAATGATGTTAAACAAAGTAGGACTAAGGCTGTCACCTTGTCGTATGCCCGTATTGATTTGCACTTCCTTAGAAAGTCAATCGTTCGTTTTTATTCCTGTTCTACTTCTGCTGTTTCGTTCTTGTTTAATTCTTTGGTACTGGTAATCGATGTTCTTCTGGTCTGGAATCTTGATTACGTCATATAGTCACACCCTGTTGAATGCCTTAGTTAAACAGGGGCTTGTTAAATTTTATCGATTTTTTTATCATTTGGCGTAATACAAATATTGCGTCCTCCGTTGATCTATTGGACCTAAATCATTGCTGTTCTTCGGATATTGGCACCTTTTCCATGAGCCCAATAACGATGATTTAAGTAAAGAGCTTAAGGACCGAGCTCAGTAGCGATATGTTTTTATAGTTATCGGGTTACTTTTCTCTCCTTTTTTATGTATAGGTATAGATATACTTACTCTCCATTCGTCTAGTATGGTTCCGGATCTAATTATCTTTTTAAGCAGTTTGGTGAGTTCTTTCTGTACTTCCATTTTCCCGTATTTGATTAGTTTATTATTAATATTATCGACGCCAGGAGTTTTTCGATTTTTTAATTTCTGTTTTGTCGCTTAAACTTCCTCTATTTTTATTTCATTTTCAATGTTTTCATCATTTGGTAGAATCTCTATTCTTGATGCTTTTCCATCGCGGGTATTATACATGTTTTCAAAGTGTTTCATCCATGTCTCCAATTTAATTTCATTCACTTTCACCTCTTCAGTAATCTGTTTTTTCCTGTTTCGTAGCATCTTCCACACTTTTTTTTGACCGCCGTATAGATCTCTCTTCATTTCAGCTGAGAATCTCTTCCAGTACTCTTTTTTTTATTTGTTTTATATCGTTGTTTGTTCGATTTCTAGTTATTTTGTATCTTTCGTACTAATTCGGAGTTCTGTTGTTATTGTATTATGAGTAATCTTCTTTCTTTTATTTAGCAAATTCTTTTACTTAGTTGGTAAACCACGGTTTTCTGTTTTTGTTACCATTGGTGTCCACTGTTCTCAGTCCTATAGCCTCTGTTGCGGTCTATATTATAGCTTTTAGGTTTTTTCCATGCCAACTCAACATCGCCTCCCCGTCTTATATGGTTTTTTTTTGATTTTTTCTTTGAGCCTCCGTTTTTATAGTCCTCTTGTGCTGTCATCTTTAAGCAATTCTTTGTTGAATTTAGTGGTGTAGTTAGGGGTATTTTTCCTTTTTCGCAGGTTTTTCGATCGGTTTTTGCATAAAATAAGGTTGTGTTCCTATATTTGCTGCTCTTATATCAAGAATATGCTGTGGGTCTACTTGGCTGTTCGTGTTTACGTAGTCGATAGTTGTGTCTTGTGTTTTGGAAGGTGTATTTATGTTGGTTTTTGTGTTTAAAGTTTGTGTTATTGATCCTTAGCTTATTATATGTACACATTTTTATGAGCATGTTACCGTTCCTTGGTAGTTTATCTAGTGTACTTTGTAGATCATCAAAAAAGTGTTCTCTTTCCTCTCTTGGTTTTGTTATATCTGGGGCATATACACTTATCAAGTGTGTTTTATCGTTTTTGAGCTTCATTGGTATGAACAATATGTTTCGGTCACTGTTTAATATGGTGAAAGTTATAAATTTTGCTTTACTTACATTAGGGTTAAAAAGATTAATTATGGTTTAGCCACATCTTTATATTTTTTAGTCCATCTTCTGCATCTTTATAAACCTGTGGCCATGTGTTTCCTATATAAACTATTGCTGTATCATCTATACATATAAAATGCTTTGTCCTAAATGACTGACTGACGGATCAACGCACAGCCTTAACTGCTGATCGTAGAGACCTGAAATTTGAAGGGTTTGTTATTTGTATGACGTACGCATCCGATAAGAAAGGATTTTTCGAAATTCTGCCCCTAAGGGGTTAAAAAACGGTCCAATCTACTTCAAATTTTGCATAAACATTCTTTAACAGAATTAATGAAAGAATTGTTTCATATTTTGTTAAAACTAATCGCCTAACAGGGTTAAAAATGGGTAGAAAGTTATTTTGGGGGTGATTTGCATCGAAGTTGCTAACAATACTTCTTAGTGCTTTCGATTTAAATTAAATCTTATTTTAACACATGTTTAAAAACTTAATTTGATTTTATTCAAAAAACGTTGAACTCACATAAAAGCTTGGTGGTTTAAAATTGGAACATCAAATATAAAAGAATATTTAAATCGGATTAGAATTCTAAATTTTAATTTTATTTCCTCTTAAAAATTTAAATAAAAAACTTACCTTATACCTTGGCTGCACACTCCGCGTTTAAACTTCCTCTCGATTTGATACAAACAGAAATCCCACTCTGCAATATACCCAAACAAAGTAATATGGCAGAAGTACTCCAAAAACCAAAATTAATTGTATGGGATAAAAGTACTATGGTTTATAAAGGGGGTTTTAAAGCCCTAAATGTATCTTTACTTTATAAGGAATAATAATTGTCAAATGGAAGAAGTTACTGTATTGTTACCAGGCGATTTCCGGCAGACTTTACCAGTAGTGCCCAGAGGAACGCGAGCGAACGAAGTGAAAGCATGCGTGAAGCAGTCTCATTTCAGGCCTTCAGTAAGAAAACTGAGCCTTACCAAAAATATGAGAGTCTATTTTAGGGGAGATGTTACTACCGGACAGTTCTTAGACTTGTTGCTTAAATTAAAAAATGGTGATTTCCTGAAACTGGATAATAATATAATTCTCCTTACAGAGTTAGGTACAATTGTTTCCACTGTAGAAGAGCTTATAGATTAAATTTACCCAAACATTAATAATATTCACGATAAACCTGCAAAATAATTATGCGAGCGTGCCATCCTAACATCAAAAAACGAACAAGCCTTAGTCATAAATGAAATACTTTTGAGATCATTCGAATGGGTCGAATATCAATATAAATCCGTCGACTCAGTGATAAACACCGATGATGCTATTCATTATCCAGTCGAGTTTCTGAATACACTAAAGCCTCTCGGTCTTTCAACTCACATATTAAAATTGAGAAATGGCGCGCCAATTATGTTGCTACGCAATAAAAATCCACCAAAATTATGCAATGGCACCAGATTGCAAGTGAAAACATTACATCGCAGTGTAATCGAAGCAACTATACTAACAGGTTGTTCTTGATACAAGTCTGTATTTATTAACACCATCAAATTACCCCTTCGAATTTATGAGGGTGCAGTTTCCCATCAAAGTCTACTTTGCCATAACCATAAACAAAGCTCAAGGTCAAACTCCTAAGGTAGCGAAAGTAGACTTAAGAGAAAGCTGCTTCTCCCACGGCCAGTTGGCCGAAGGAAAAACAAACAATATTATTTTTTACAACTGCTTAGCAAAGTAGCCTTTGACGCTTTCAAATTTCAACGCAAAGTTGACGTTTTCCGACAAACGTCATTTTGTGACAGCTTTGCCGCTCTAGCGCGGAAATATTTCAAAAACGCTTGCATCTCTTACTCATTTTTTTATCATGGAAAATAGTGATAGTGAATTATCGAACACACCTCCTGATGTAACAAAAAGTGCAAAAAATGTAACTTTAAACCTCCTACCAGAGAAATCGAGAGCAAAATATGAATTTTAATACAATAGATTTATAACATGGTGTCAATCGAAGAAGGTCAATAAATATTCAGAAAATGTGTAACTGGCTTATTTTGGAGAAAAATCAAGGACTTCGAAGTCATTAACTCATTGGTCCATATATTCGATGATACGAACATGCTTGAATGTTAAAAATAACATCGAAATCATAAAGTATCCTAAACTCATCGCATTTCTCAAAAAGTAATTCGTTTTTTAATTAACAATTTATTTTCTCTTCTATTTCGTTAAAAATATGAATTATTGGATTGATAAAAATTTGGATAGCTTATACATTTTGGATAGCTATTGACTGTTAATTTTTGAAGATCGGTGACATAAAGATAAAGATTCTATTTAAATAGTCCGAGTTCCAGATTTAAAAACGAGAATTAGCCGTGTTTTTTTGATTGTTAGTCATAATAAAAAAAATTCAGTTGATTTTTATCAATTTGTAAAAAATACATTGCAATCAGACAACTTTGTCATACATACATATAGTCACGCCTTTTTTTCGTAGCGGTAGGCAAAGACCACTTCCTTCCACTTGCTACGGTTCTTACACACATATTTTGTTTCCTTTACTTTTATCAGGGCTCTCATGCATGCTCGTCGGTTGTTGGTACTCTTGACCTGGCCTTTCTTCAAAACAATGTTGATCTGATCGAGATATGTTTGCCGAGGTCGACCTCTACTGACTTGTCCATTCACACTCGCCTTATAAATCTGTTTCGTTAATCTTCCTTCATCTATCCTATCTACGTGTCCAAACCATCTAAGCATTTCTTTATCTATCTTTGTAACCACAGCGTTCTCTTGTCTCACTATTTTTTATTTTATCCAACCAAGTCACTGCGGCTATACTTCTCAAACTTCTCATCTACGCATAATTATTCCTATTTTCATGCTTCTTTTGCCAAACCCAACATTCACTACCATACATAAGTGTAGGAACCAACACACCTCTATGCACAGCCAGACGTGCCTTTTTTGGTTGTTCATAAAGCTATCCAGTGCCCCATTCATCGTTTTTTTGCGAACACCCTTCCCTCAATGTCACTGTCATACTTTCTGTTTATCAAAAACTTTGAACCCAAGTACACAAATTTATTTACTTGTTCCACTTTGCTCCCTTAATCAAAACTTCACAGTTTGTCATGCTTTCTTTTCTTTCAAAAACCATTACTTTCGTTTTGCTTACATTTATTTTCATCCCTTTAATTTTAGGGCATCATGCATAACATTACCAAGCGCCTGTAACTCCTCTTTAGATGACGCTAATATAACTTGATCATCGGCGTAAAGAAGGCATTTGACGATCAAATCATTAATTTTTAATCCCCACGCACTTTCTTTTCAATCTTATAAACAATCGTCTATGGGTGAATTAAACAGCCATGGCGAAGCCATACATCCCTGTCTAACACCTTTTTCGATGTTAAACCAGTCCGTGCAAGCTCCGTTTATGCTGACACAAGCTGAAGAATCTTCGTAAATCATTTCAGTGCTCGTATTATACTACTGCTCACCCCATACATAGACAATGTTGTGGGTATGAATACAATCGGGAAAATTCCCAGTGAAATTGCTAAATATTTGGAATTATTGGAGCATACCTTATATACAGGACACTGTTTTCGACATATATCTGCTATTTTATTGGTGAATGGTGGAAAAGATCTAATACAACTAAAGAAACATGGTGGATGGAAAAGTAGTAATGTCGCAGAAGGTTTTATAGACGAATCAATCAAAAATAAGATTGGAACCACCAAAAAAATATTTGCAAATTTTCAATGTAGTAAATGATAAACTGAAGTAATTATTTTCAAGAATATTATAAAATGTTATTATTAAAATACAAGTAATATTATGTACTTCCTTTTTTTGAATAAAGTATTTAGTGTTTTTTTTTCTGTCTAAAAACTGCATTTGTGGAAAAAATCTTGTTTGTATTTCGAGCACAAATAGCTATTACAAATAAATACTGCGGTAGGTGTAGTATTTCGATTTTGTTGTAAAAATATAATACTTCGTTTTCATAAAATATAATAAAATTTCATTTTCATGTTTATTTAACCTTTAAATCCCTACACTATAATAAATATTGTTATATTTTATAATTATTCAAGCAGTTTAACATAATAATTTATATGTTATAACAAAATTAATAACGTAAAAAAACAATTAAAAATCCTATTAGAACCATTTTCAACTTCTACGCGGACGATGTCGCGGGCAAAAGCTAGTCGGCATATAAGATAAGGTTTTGATACTACCTATACTGTTGATGTAGGTACATCACTGTGCCCTGATGCACACCCAGAGATATTTCATGTAGTTCACTGAGATAGTGAACTTTTACAGATTGAACTCTGTATGTCAGGTAATTTTTCAATATCTTTAATGTTGAACTACGAATTCTGTATATTTAAAGCTGGTCAAAAAGTTTATGTAAAACAGCGTCAAAAGCTGTGGCCTAATCGAAAAAGATAGCTACCCATCTTTATGAATTGTCAAAGGCGATTTTTATTTTTTTAAATAAATCTAGTACAGCCAACTCTGTGTTACTTTTGTTCATAAATCCAATTTGTCCATTTGTTATCACGTTATTTTTTTTAAAAAAAGTCAATAATACGATTTTTCAGGAAATGCTGCTCTAAAAGTTTTTCAAAGTTACAAATTACTGAAATTGGACCGTAGTTACCCAGTTTATATTTATGACCTTACTTGTAAATAGGAATGACTATGGACAACGAATAAAAACTTTTAGTTGTTGTTCGGTGCTATGGATTCTTTCCATTGATTTGGTATGATACCAGTTTTGAAACTCAAATTCGTTATGTGCCTGAGTGGTTTCGCTAAGAAACTATGATTTTTTTTTATTAGTCTTGTCGTGATTTTGTCTTGGCCAGGAGCGACGTTGTTCTTAAGCTTTGCGATATTTTCGATGATTTCTTTCTAAATTATTGGTTTAAGGAAAATTAAAGATAAGATCAATTCATCATTTAAAAAGTTTTGTTGAGCACCATTAGATTTATCTTTTTTTTTGGCCAATTTAATCCCAAAATTTATGAAATATTTATTGAAAGTTTCCGCTTTTTTATTGCCTGTTAGTAACTTATTATCTTTTTTTATATTGCCTATTTTTTTATGCCTAGTTGTTTTGTTGGTCAATTTATTTATTATTTTACACATAAAAATATAATTTCCTTGGACATGCTATATTTTAACCCAGCTCTACCAAACTTAATTTCGGGAAATTATGTTATTTATTATTATTTAAATTAAAGATACTTTCATTAAATTGATAATTGGTCTATGTTTCAAACCAAGTAATAGCAAATACCCAAACTTTATATTAGTCCTTCACACACCATTACAAACTAAAACACTAACAGTGTGAAATTGTGTTCCAAAGAAAATTATTAATTATCACGTTCAAGCATTTAATCGTGTCCTTTCCCTAAATGTTCTGACACAAAATTTATCATTATAACGATCTCTCCCAACTTAATTAACTTTACATGGTTGTCGCTAAATTACAATTAATCTTATTTTAAACGATCAAATATATATTTGCCAAAAATTTTTATTTAAAAATTTAAATTTTGATTGACATTTTTAACCCAAGTCCACTGTTATATAAAGCAAAGTACAAATATCAGTACAATTTGTGTGTATTGTATTTTTATTAAATTAAAGTCGGTAGAGGTCGACCTCTGCGAACGTATCTCGATCAGATCAACATTGTTTTAAAGAAAGGCCAGGTCAAGAGTACTAACAACCGACGAGCATGTATGAGAGCACTAATGAACATACATACATAAAGTCACGTCTTTTTCCCACAGGGGTAGGCAGAGACCACTTCCTTCCACCTGCTACGGTTCTAACACACATCTTTTGCTTCCTTTACTTTCATCAGTGCTCTCATACAAGTTTGTCGGTTGTTGGTACTCTTGACCTGGCCTTTCTTCAAAACAATGTTGATCTGATCGAGACATGTTCTCCGAGGTCGACCTCTACCGACTTGTCCATTTACACTCACCTTATAAATTTGTTTCGACAATCTTTCTTCATCCATCCTTTCTACGTGTCCAAACCATCTAAGCATTCCTTTATCTATCTTTGTAACCACATCTTCTGTTACATCACAGCGTTCTCTTATTTCACTATTTTTTAATTTATCCAACCGAGTCACTCCGGATTTACTTCTCAGACTACTTATCTCCGCAGCATTAATCCTATTTTCGTGCTTCTTCTGCCAAACCCAACATTAACTACCATTCATAAGTGTAGGAACCAACACACCTCTATGCACAGCCAGACATGCCTTTTTTGACACTTTCTGTCTATTCATAAAGTTATTTTATAATTAATTATTAAAAATTAATAAAATTATAGTTTTTGGAACTGTACTTGTTTATATTTTTATTTATTAAACTTTAAAAAAAAATCATTTAGTTTTAGTTAAAATACTATTAAGTGGTTAAAACACAGTCGATAAAAGAAGTTAAGAATAAACCACGCGGTTACTAAGGAGCGTAACGTCTGAAGACTTTCTTCATTATTATAATCAAACGCTTGTTACGTTCTGTAGTTAGACAGGGAAAGTACTTTAAAGAGGAGCATAGTAAGATTGTACTATTTTAAAAATAAAGCAGCTCTATCGTACCAGTCCTAGTACTTAACTGTTAGACGTGTTAGAGATTTATTTTATTAAAATTTTAATAATTATAATTCGTACTTTAGTCAGACTTAATATAAAATTAAACAAAATTTACAGTATTTAAACTTTTTAATTATTACTGCATAAAGTTATGGCAGTTTTAATTAACTTAAACCTTTTCGTCAGCCACCAAAAGCTATTTTCAGAAAATATTTGTTAATTAACGTGGTAACCATGTAATCATTAACTTTATTTTTGCATCTTAATTATTCATGCATTTTCATTTTCCTAGTGCTTCTTAAATTATTACTTTAAAAATGCCGACATTAATTTTTGCATTTAAATATCTAGTTTGTGCCAATTAAAAATAAGTATATTTTGTGCTTGATTTGAAATAATGATAATGATCATTAATTTGTATTATGATTGCGTAAATTTTATACAGGCATAAAATAGATGCACACAAATTATAGATCAATAAAAATAACTAGCAAAATTAAACGGACAAAATAATCCACGAGACATCTTTTAAACTGAAAACTTCTTTAGGCGCTTAATCAATTTTTAGTAGGTAGAAAACTTATGGTTTCACGTCATTTGGATGACGTCAACGTCAGCGATAGATTGTTGTTTTCAATGTAGAAGCGGCTGTCAGCAGTAATTAGAATATAAAATTTTTTGTAATTAATCTTTCTATATAAAAATATTATAATATTTATTACTCACTGTTGTACTGCACAGTAATCCCATAATTAAAATAATATTTAAACCAAAACACAATTTAAACATTGCACAGTATCTATTTACACATGAAACTTTCCATGTAATCAAAGGGTTCAGAAGCAACAGTGACGGTCTTTCGGTCAAAAACTAGCTAACAGCACACTTTTATTAAGTTATAAATTATTCAATGATTTTAATTTACAAACTAGTAGACCAAGACTTTCGACAGTAGTTCCACAATAAGTAGTACTTCGACCGGAATAGTGGAGTTATTTAGTATTTTTTCTTTTATTTCGTTAGTTGAATTCCTATTATTTCAAGACATTAAATTAATTTCATTTCTTGCAGCAGTTAACTAGTCAAGACAAGTACATTGTGTTCTCTGAAGATAGAAATAGTGTTTATATTTTGTGTTAATTAAAAACGTTTAAAAACCAGCTGAATTTGTAATTATTTTGAGTCCGCTTTTATGGAAGTTGAGAAAACATTTCTTCCTTGTTGAAGAAGGAAAATTATAAACTACCGATTTCTATGCTTCTGTCGGCTGTCCCAATGACTGCCAGTTTTTAAAAATTTTAAAACTATTAGGGGGCGCTATATGGAAATAAAGTTGCCATTTTTAAATACATGACCAGTTTGTTTCTCTGAAAAAAAAAATACGGTTGGAAAGTGGCTACTAGTTATGTCAGCGGTTCTCAAAGTGGGGGCGCGATAAAGGATTTGGGGGCGCAAAACTCAGTTTTTTTTAAAAATAAATAAACTTTTGTATGCAGTTAAATATTTTTTTGTTTTATAACATTCCAACAAGTTTTTAATTTAGAATTGGTCGTTATAAACAAAGTTTGTTGTGAGCTTTTTGGAGAACGTTTAAGATCGTCGCTTTAAATTTCGCTCCAACTATTATCACTTAATCATCTGCATAGCATTAAAAATTTACCCCCTGCATGGAAAGTTTGTTCAGTAGAGAGTCGACTAGGAGTGACCACATTAGAAGGGAGAGTACCCCACCTTGTGGACACCCTTTCGTCGCCCTGAACCTGATCGATTTTTCATGTAGTAATGATAAGACATATCGGTTTTTAATCATGCTTTTGATCCAGTTGCAGATTTGGCTGCCGATTCCTCTATTTATTTATTTATTTAGCGTATGGCTCTTCGCTTTGCTTATGCCTTCAATGTTTATTTGGCAAACTTTGACGCACGGTCCAAGTTTTCTTGTCGTTTGGCCTTTAGAAGGGCCTGTGTTGCTCTCGGGCATTTTGATGGTCGTAACCAGGAGATCCTTAGGATTGTCTGGTTGCCAGCTGTTGTTAGTTCATTTAGTTCACGTTTTACAGAGTAAAACGCTATCCAGAGTGCATCACGGGGAGGCGAACTAACTATACACCCCGTCGATTTCTCTGTCTCTAATTGATGTGTCTTAAGTACAGCTTAAAAATTCATTATGACAAAATACACGCTTTAATAACGTGTAATTATTTTTCAAAATTTTTGTAAACATAACTGTTGTTTTAACGTTCAAAATAATACGTTAATATGTAAATTTGCTTAAATTAATTAACCTCTGTAAAAATGGACTGTATTTGAGAAATGAACTCAAGGCTTGCAATTTAAAGAAAAATGATTTACAAAAATATCATAACCAGTCTTTAAACATAAAATCGTCTTACCTAAATCTGACAGATTTTGAGTTTGCATCAAACTTCAACATTCAACGCTTGTCCAAGTTAATACAAATATGGCTTAAATGTCCTTTGTTCGAAAATTCACCGTTTTTGAGAAAAATTAAAGTTTGTAGTTCACTTTCAATGTAAACGAAAGATAACTAGAAGCTTAAAATAACATAAAAACGGAAGAAAAACGTCTTGAGCTGAAAAAACCATAAAATTACCACACGCTCACAGCGTCTGTACAATAGAAAAGGCAGAGAGCAAAACGCTTTGAACAAAAGCTAGATTACAAATAAAAAATGGTCGACACAAAATGCACCTTTTCGATATATCACTATTTTTTCAATGTTAATTTAGTGATTTGATTTAGTAATTGGTAAATCGAGTGATAGTGGGCGTTAAATCCATTCATATTTGAGTGTAACAGTCATGCAACACTTTCGCATATAGGTCAAAGCATGAACAATAACCGTTATTTTGTTGAAACTATGTTTGCTATTCATCGAATCGTTAAAAACATTTAAAACTAACACTTTATACGATACTAAAACACTAATAAGATGAAACTAATGGGATATTAACAATGTAAGCATCAGTCTTAGAAAAGATGCAAATCGGTTGATTAATCGACGTTTTTAAGAATGACAACTTAACATATTTTTAAAAAAGATTTGGGTTTGCATCCCTATAAAATTGTGATGACTCAAAAACTGTAGCCACATAACCATTATAAGTGTTGCGTGTTTGCTGATTGGACTACGGAGTAACTTGGATTTGCAGCTCGTGATCATAACATATGGCAAGTAAAGTTTATTAACATTTTTATGTACTAGGCAAGATATTACTCGTACTTCAAGCAATTGTTTACTTACCCTGTACAAATTCGCTTGCAATGAATAAAACTATTTATTTGAGTTGTGAAATGTAATACGAAAGGTGATCGTCGAGTTTAAATTAGCTTTTCAAAGCATGTTTAACTATCCACTTTGTCAAACAAAATCTCTTTGAGCTATTAGTTATAAAGAAAAGCCCACACGACGGCTATGATGACATTTTCACTAATTTTCTTTGGACGTTTTCCGTCAGGAAACATAACTCACATATTAAAAGACGTACTTTCATGAATTTCAAACTAAATTGTGAGCTTGTTCATGAGCGACAAAATGGTAAATGTATCATCAACAAAATGTGACAAATATACAAATTTTTATCTTAATAAGAAATCATGGTTGGTTTATTATTTATGTTCATCACTCCTATGTTCCAAATTAAACAAAATAGTAATTTACGTAACAAGTACGAAAAATACTTTTTTATAGACGAATAGACAAAATTTTAGGACGAGCCGTAGGCGAGTCCTGGATGTCTGCGATTCCAAAATAACTGTTTTTGGACGTGTTGCATACACTATTTTTTCGGCAACCATGTAAAACAAAAAATTAATGAGACACATTTCTTTATTATATTTCTTTGTAGAACATAATTTCGAACATTTTAATGCTTATTTGTATTAAATATTAAAATTTGAACAAAAGATAGGTAGTAACAGAAACATTCCAATTCTTATTTGTATTAAAATTCGAGCAATTGATAATACTGAAGAGATTTAATTTGCTTAAAATGCCTGGTATATTAAAATGCCTTTTGTTGAAGTCAGAACAAATAGGTAAAGTTTTTGTTTTACATTTATTGTTTTCATTTGATAATCTTTGAATGATTTTGGTAATTTTAATTTTGTTTTTAAGTTAATTGTTTATATATCCAGACTTTCAGCCACCGTGTTCTTTCAAATTTGTAATGTTTTTACCATTATCAGCAAATAACGTCGCTGCGATTCTTAATCCTAGATTCCCAAAATTGTGGATACAAACAAACTGAATCGAACATTTTCCTTTTTTGTAATTTACGAATAATCTATAATGTGGAATATGGAATGGCCGTAAAGATAAATATTGTCTATACAACGGTAGGTTTTCTTGTCCAATTACAACAAAAATCTTTCAACATGTGTTTTGATATCTGGTATTTTTACAAGCAACATGTCTTCCTTGTCGTTTATAAGATCAATTGACATTTTTGTTAGCTCTTCCCGTCTACACGCACGGGCTAACCCAATAATTGTTGCTACCTGAAAATAAAGCAAATTAGAATGATACCTTTATATCCTACAATCGTAATATTTTGTTAAAATTACCTTAAGCATAAGATATGTTTCATTGTCTGCTTCCCTAATGAATTTGTTGATCTGCTCGCTGTAGAGACTTCTGATTTCTTTGCATTATAACCAACATTCTTCCTTTTAAAAAATGCGATAACCTTTGATAAAGTGGCTATGTCTACATTTTTTTTTTACTAAAATGGTACTTTTCAACGTAGAGTACAGGGTAGAGGATTTGATGTTTTAGATTTTTGCGCCAAGTAAGCCAAAGTTACATCCTTTGTTATTATTTTTTCTGCATTTTTTCCTATCCATCCACTTCGTTAACAAATCATAAACGTTTTCGTACCTGGACTTTGATTTTTAAGGCAATAATAATTGTGCTGTAGCAACAGCTGCTGCATTGGAAACTTCGTATGGAACATTTTCAAACTCATTATTGCTGCTGCTTTCCATAGAGTTTTGCGATAATTGTGACCAAAAACCATGCAAACTTTTAAAAATCAAAATGTCAACTAATTTTATGTCAAATAGCTGTCAGTCGTTATTTCGCTGCTATGGTAATGATCAACTACATTTATCAAAAGCATATTTACATTTCAGATTTACAATGACAACAACGATGTGATTCTTTCCGGCCCAGTACATACTTTCCAGACTATGCCGGAAAAACGTCCTGAAAGTGGGTACTTTCCGGACGGTTGCCGAAAAATTCCTTTTTAGTATATTTACATTATTATCATCATCATGTTCTAAAGAAAGAGCATTGTCGTGAGAGCCAGGTGTCTCTATTGGTTGCCAGTGATTTCATCTGGGAGTAGGTGTTGCATCCTATCAAGTTCTCTCTGTCCTGGAAGTAGCAGGTTCTTGGTCTTCCTCTTGAACGCCGTCCTTGAATCTTTTTTTCAAATATGTTTTCAATTAAAAAATTATGTCTAATGATATAGCTGATTGGTTTTTATTCCTTTTCAAAATGCATTTGAGTACGCTTTTCTTTCCTCTTCTTGTAGTACCTACTTTTTAATTTGATTTCTTTTCTATTCTTGATGTTTTTGTCATTTTTCGCCATATCCACATTTTCATTGTTTCTAATCTTTTTCTTTTATATCTTTTCAAGGTCCACGCTTTTTTGCATTTTAAACCATCTATAATAAACGCGAAAGCGTGCATAATCGAGTTTTATATAAAGGTTGCTAGGTAATGGCTTTAATAAATAAGATTTATTTAAAGTTTTATTATGAGCGGTAAAATTAATTAAATTATGTACCATTTGTTTATTTACCTTTAAACAACTAAAACAAAATAGCTATTTGTGTATTAAGAGCGCAAAGTGATATATTGCCGCTCGACAAAGAAAGTGCGGCAATGACATTTGTGCTCGAAATACACACAAGATTTTTTCTACAAATGCAGTTTTTAGACAGAAAAAAAACAAATTCTTTATTCAAATAAGTAAGTACATAATATTACTTGTATTTTAATTATAACATTTTATAATATTCTTAAAAATGATTACTTCAGTTTATCATTCAATATATTAAAATTAAATGTGCAATTATGACAATCTTTGATATTTATTTCCGAACCTGATGGTCCATCAGGATATATCTCCAACATAAATTCTTCCGAAGATTGGAAATCTATAGAACAAGATGTGGATACATGCGGTTTTGAAAATATTTTTTTGGTGGTTTCAATCTTATTTTTGATTGATTCGTCTATATAACCTTTTGCGACATTACTACTAGTTGTATTAAAACTCCTTCACCATTCACCAATAAAGTAGCAGATGTTCGTCGAAAACAGTGCCCTGTATATAAAGTATGCTCAGGTAACTCCAAATATTTATCAATTTCACTGGGAATTTTCCCGATTGTATTCATACCCACAACTTGTTTCGTAAATCTACCTTTTTGATAACGTTAAAATAGGCATTGTGGAGTATTATTGTTATTTGACAAAGTAGTCTGATTGCAATGTATTTTTTACAAATTAATAGATAATTAACTGAATTTTCTTCATTATGACTAACAATCGTAAAAACACGGCTAATTCTAGTTTTCAAATCTGGAATTCGGACTATTAAAATAGAATCTTTATCTTCTATGTCACCGATCTCCATTTTCACCAATTCATCGCGTATGCTGGCACCAGCAATACCTATAATTAGAATTACCTATAAAAAAATTACCAGTCAGTAGCTATCCAAAATGTATAAGCTATCCAAATTGCTATCAACCCAATAATTCATATTTCTAACGAATTAGAAGAGAAAATAACTAGTAAATTAAAAATAGTGGCCCCGGGCGGAATAAAACACAAGCAAACAGTTTGAAATTCCTGCGCTTCAGATCACTAGGCTAATATGACTGCTTAAGTAATCAAGAGTTTCATGGTATCATTCAAATCAAAAACTATTTTAACTGCTTATCAAACTACAAAGAGTGTAAGGTATAATTGAAATTTACCTTATTCAGTAGATATTCTTCATCGGTAGCTTCTCGTAGAAATTTGTGAATATCGTCAGTGGTAAATGTTTTGGATTTTTTCGCTTTGTATCCAACAGATTGTTTTTTGAGAAATGCGATGAGTTTAGAATACTTTATGATTTCGTTGTTATTTTTAACATTCAAGCATGTTCGTATCATCGAATATATGGACCAATGAGTTAATGACTTCGAAGTCCTTGATTTTTCTCCAAAATAAGCCAGTTACACATTTTCTGAATATTTATTGACCTTCTTCGATTGACACCATGTTATAAATCTATTGTATTAAAATTTATATTTTGCTCTCGATTTCTCTGGTAGGAGATTCAAAGTTACATTTTTTGCTCTTTCTGCTACATCAGGAGGTGTGTTCGATAATTGACTATCACTATTTTTCATGATAAAAGAATGAGTAAGAGATGCAAGCGTTTTTATAATATTTCCGCGCTAGAGCGGCAAAGCTACCACAAAATGACGTTTGTCGGAAAACGTCAACTTTGAGTTGAAATTTGAAAGCGTCAAAGGCTACTTAGCTAAGCAGTTGTAGAAAAAAATTATTTTAAATAAATTGGTGCGAGTTTAGAAAATGTATTAGGAAAATTAAAGAGGGTGACGTTAAAAAACAAGAAACTTTGGTAGTTAGATAAAAAAGTATTATCACGCAATTCACCTCGCAAATTTATTAAAATATCGCCTATAAAGTATTTGTGCAAGTCCGCTGTTTTCCCTGAGTTCAAGGTGGTCCTTCTGGGAAGAATTTTTCATTATAAATATATATTAAATGAATACACCAAAGTGTGTATATTCTTTGTGATAGAAATGCATAGATTTAAAAAGAATTAAATTTAACTAAGCATCAGACTCTAAGCTTTTTAATCCTGTCTACAGTTTTAATCCGTACGTACAACAATGACGTTTAATAATTTAATAAAGTGTTAAATGACTTAAACCTACCCACTTGATAAAATGCACCAAAATTATTGTAATAATTATTGTAAGTTATGATGCATAATTACCTTTAAAGCATTCGCAGCGTTAGGCGTAACTTGTTACTCATGCTTTAAAGGCCCAATTATGCATCGATGTCTTAATATATTATTATTAGTTTAGCTTCCATGCATGTTTAATAAGTTGTATATAAGGAAATAACTAACATCGGTTCGGATGTTAATAATATGCAGTCTAGTATTATATATACAATTATTTAATGATCTATGCCTTTTCAAATTCAAATTGGCGCTAATCAAAATTAAAATGACAGTCAAAAATAAATTGGCAATATTTATTTTAAAGAGGCATTATTCAGAAGCAAAATGGCAATAATAAAAATCGTATGGGCATTAGAAAATTTCAAATTGACAATAACCAAAATAAAATTGACATTGAATTAGCGAAAACGATGTATTTAAAGATACATTAATACAAAATATTAATAGTTAAAAAAAAGCTATAGTACACCAAAATTTATAATTATTACAAGCCAATTCTCAAACGTTTTCTGCGTCAAACCATCATCAGGAGAAATTTCTGAAAATGAGTAAAAGTAATTTAGTATATTAATATTTAAAAATATTTTTAAAATTAATTATATTAAAAAATTTAACGGTACTCACTTGTCACAAATTTTTTTACTAAAGAATAAACATGAAGAGGACATGAATATAGCTCAACAATGAACATTTCAAGAAGAACAAAATTTTTTATAGAATTGTAACTAAATTATATCATTTAAAAGACATGTACATTTTATCACTTTAAAATTTTTTAAAAACATGGAAACATTAAAATTAAAATCAAGTTAAGGGATGACTACTGATAACATGAATTGACAAGGAGACATATGACAGCACTGACAATATTAACAAATCAAGATGGTTGACATGGAACTAATACCTACCTTAGTGGATTACAAAATAAATGTATGTAAACAAAGAAAAAACGATGTCTGATTGGATATATAACAATTATTGATTGGGATTTAGAAATAACTAAAGAAATAGCTGCCAACCCAATGTGTACTAATACACAAAAACACTTGAATCAAACAAAATTCCAACCAATTTTTAAATCTTTGAAATAAACTTCTGCTAATCCCAATCAATAATTGTTATATATCCAATCAGATATCGTTTTTTCTTTGTTTACATACATTTATTTTGTAATCCACTAAGGTAGGTATTAGTTCCATGTCAACTATCTCGATTTGTTAATATTGTCAGTGCTGTCATATGTCTACTTGTCAACTCATGTTGTAAGTAGTCATCCTCAACTTGATTTTAATTTTAATGTTTTCATGTTTTTAAAAAATTTTAAAATGATAAATTTTACATGTCTTTTAAATAATGTAATTTAATTACAATTCTCTAAAAATTTTTGTTTATTTTGAAATATTCATTGTTGAGCTATAGTCATGTCCTCTTCATGTTTAGTCTTTAGTAAACAAATTTGTGACAAGTGAGTACCGTTAAACTATTTAATATAATTAATTTTAAAATTATTTTTAAATATCAATATACTGAATAACTTTTACTCACTTTTAGAAATTTCTCCTGATGATGACTTGACACCGAAAACGTTTGAGAATTGGCTTGTAATAATTAAAGATTTTGGTGATTTTTTTAACTATTGATATCTTGTATCACAGTACACACAACCCCCCTTTTCTGTGATACATTAATAGACACAGTAAATAATTAATAATTAATCAAAACCATTAGCGAGTTTTAAATTCAAAATTTCCTTAAAAAATTATTTCTAATGCAGAAGGAATAAAACTTTGGATATTTGCAATGATTTTTGCACAGTTAGCAACAGTTATCTTGTCAATATTTTAACGAATAATGTTCTCTAAGCTCTGCTCTAAGCTCTACTATATTCAGTTGGAGTTAGACGATCCCGATCAGAACCAGCCAAGATGTTATGTAGCTCTTTTGTCAAGGGCATTTCCTAAAAACATTAAGTGCAAAAACTTCTCGTATTTTGTTACTCAGTTCTTAGGAGTAATTTTGGGATTTTCTTTTACTAAACATTCCATGAATTAACGGTGTTTGGCGGGTATTTTAACTGTACGATTACCTCCTCGCTGTTGATTGTTAATATATCGATAGGCAGCCCCATAACATTTACCTGATTACTCCAGTCACTATTTATTGGCAGTGTGCGCGACGAAAACGACATCTGACTACTGCATTAAATCATGCTCTTCAACCGTAAAAGTCACGAAAGATATACCTATGTAAAGAATAATAAATAAAGAAACTATAACTTTGCTGCAGTTTAAATAAAAAATAATTCTGAAAAAAGCTTGGTAAATAAAGTTTATAATAATTATGGATACTGTAAGTATAAAAAATTTTAATAAATAAAAAATACAGTTGTTTTTAAAGTAATTTAAGGTTTACCGACTAAAATACATAATGACATTGCATTAAAGGAAAATTAATATACATAAATAAAATGTAAAAATTTTTTTAGAGTTTAAATAAATTGAGTTAATATTTAAAAAAACATTTCTCTTATTAACTTAAGGTTAAAATTTTTTTATCTTTAATAACGGTTTCTGATACTTTTTTGCCTAATAAGAATATCATAATTCAAACAGGATTTGAAGCAATATCACACAAAAAATATTATTTCAATCTGAAGAAAAGTAAATTGGTAGTCAAGAAGTAAAAAAATTTAGAAAATTTGTTAAAAGTTATCTCATGCTATAAAAATTTAAAAAAAAAAGTTATATATGTAGAATTATTAAGTCAACGAAGTTTTACTAAAGTAAATGTTGTTAATAACATTTAAAATTACGATTAATAAAGCAACAAATTATAAAGATAATAAGTCCAAAGGTTATAAAAAAAAAATTTAATATAATGACTATTTTCTATTAGGTATTTAAAACTTTAAAGTTGATGTTAACAATAATTATTAGCAAGAGTAGTTTAAATATTATATAAGTTTTAAAATTTGTTCTTACATTAGATAATTATCCAAATGTTAATTCAATTTAATGTTAAAGCATGAAGATATTTTACAATTAAGGTTACACGATAGTTGGTTGACAAACAGTGAAATGTAAATCTTGTAGCAATAAATTAATTTAGTACAACTTTTTTTATGTGAGACTACGGCTGTTCTGATTTCGGTGGGGTCGTGGGTTAAGAAAAATTGTTGAAATAATTTTTTTTTAATTAAATGTTTATTTAAAAACTCTGGATGATTATATAACAATTACAATGAATACAATGCTCATTGAAATAACAATTAGTTATTAACGAATTCAAAGAAAAAATAAGCGCCATGTACTTTTGGCAAAAGTACAAAAACCTAGCAATTTAGTAAAAGTTTTTGAATAGCAAAACCTTTCATAATAATGTACGAAATATCAAAAAAAATTATTATTTAAATCATAAAAATGGTAAAATAACCAAAATGATATCAAAAGCCAAAACAAATTAAATTTAAATACTTAACAACATGGTCAACGATCTTGGACCCTACCTTGACCTCAAATACTCGAAAGTATAATTTATGTGTAGCTATATTGGGTTTTCTCAAATACTGTCTTTGAAGACTCTATAAGCTGCAGTCTTTAGCATAAAGTTTCAACAACTTAAAACGTTAAATTTTATTTATGCTTAGACTTTTAAATTAGCTGCTACAAGGCTGCAAGTTGCTCTTCAAGTAGGAACGCATTGAATCTACCCTTTTTCTACCCTTTTTGAAACAGGACCCTAGGATAATTATAGTTACTAAATTACTAAAAACATAAATAACGACAGCACGATATTTTACAAAAAAATATTAACATTAATTCAAAGATTATTCAAAGATATACAATCATAAACAAAATTCCTTAAAATATCTACTCTCAATGGTAGGATCTTATAAATATAGTAAGATTCTCTTATCAAGGTCTTGAGAACCTCATGGCGTCTCAGGTATTTAACAAGATAAAAAAACAATTTACAAAGTATTATTTTACAAGCTACTACTTAATACTTCGAAAGCAGAAACAATTTTCCAAAAAAAATGATATCTCCAATTTACTTTCATCTACACAGAAAAACATAATATTGTAAAATAACTTCCAGAACAAAATCAGTTTATTACCTTCTTCAAAGTTAAAATCGCAAAATTACACGTGCTCTGTCCTCGAAAATCATCAGTCGAAGAAGCACACGCCAAAAACCAACAGGGCAAAGGAAACAACACTTGTATAAAGGCCATAAGCCACAGGAAAAGCACTCGTCTTCTATGGAAAACTTGCTTCCACAAAAAAGCAAAGATACAGCAAAGCTTCACGTGCTATAACCTCAAAAACACCGACTTGTGCCAGAGAAACAGGTGAAATTACAAAAATCATACTACTACGCATGTACAAATATATAGATTATATCGATATCAATAACACAGGCCCACAAAAGAAAACAAGTACCCTGAACTGGTTCTATAACTATGCTAGTCCGATGTATTTTTGATCGCTTTTTCCGAATTTGAAGTCAGAATGGGGGGTTTCCACTGTATTTCCTTAATTTGACCTTCAAATAACCTTGTAAAATACTGGGAAACCCCCTATTCTGACTTCAAATTCCGAAAAAGCGATCAAAAATACATCGGACTAGCATAGTTATAGAACCAGTTCAGGGTACTTGTTTTTTTTGGGGCCTGTGTTATCGATAAATCCTAACTAACAGTTTAAAAAGTTACCAAAGATGGCGCAATGTTCAAATTTTGTTGATTCGAAGGGTGGCATTCAGGATTTAATAATTTAGTTTAGGTTAGGTTAGGTTATTATCGATAATCTAGTATTTATCGTTTTGAGCAATAATATATTGTTGATTTTTTTACACAATCGTTGAATAGACTTAATTTTCTTTCCTTCATGAAAACCTTAGGTAAAATATTACCTTTTTTTAAAATTTTTAGACACTATTTGCTCCCTTTCATGGAAATTTTAGTAAAACATTTACTATTACCAAAATAAATAGAAGCTATTTGCTTCCCTTCATGGAAATCTTTAGTAAAATATTTACTATTACCAAAATTAATAGACTATTATTTTTTTGCGTAATTTATTTCTTCAAATAATTGTTTATTAGGTTAACGACGGTGAGGTTATTTTATGATATATAATTATTTTATCATTAAATTTTTAATATTCTTGTCGCGTATTTTTGATCGAGGGGTTTTCTGTCGGGGATTTTATATCACGGGGATGTTTTGTCGCGGAGATATTTTGTCGGGGATATTTTGGGGGGGATTTTTTGTCCGGGGATCAAAAAGCAGGCGACGAAAAATAAACACATTTTTAGAAGAGAAATTATTTGATCTCTTGCATATGTCGAGGTCACTTTCCTGATAAGTTAGACGTACACACTGGGACTAACATTTTCGTACTGAGTGGTAAAGTTGCAAACACATGTCGCCGAAGTAGGAACAATTTAAATTAGAGTGGTGTAGTTAATTATTTAATTATTGCGAATATTTATTATATTTGGTGCTGGTCGACTGGCTGTCCAGATCGCTTTAAAATTGCTTTAAAATTTTTATGTTTCACAAATATTTTTCCATTATAAGACATCTTGCATAAATAAAATAATTTTTTTTTTTCAGAAAACACAATACCTACCCACTTGATAATCGAAATTTATTTTTCCAATTTTATTTTGACTAATGTAACTATGATTTTAATTAGCGCCAATTTGGATTGGACCCAATCATCAGGTAAATTATATATTTTGCATGCTACTTAAACTTTACTGTGGAATATTTTGTGGTTTAGAGGTAAATGTGAGCACAGTATTCTGCCAAAGTTCTATAAATATTGCCACATGACCTTATTGTATACAACTCAAAACACTTAAAACAGTTTATTCAGATGTACAATGCCTGTTCAAGCTTAAGTGTAAGCAAGACAGTACCAAACAAAAAAAAGTGAGTAAAAGATGCACGACCAATCTGCACCCACAAGCACAATATGGTGAGGGATTATGACCCCATTATGTGTCCCTTCATTCTAAAGTGTGTTTTCTTAGAAAAATACAACTTTTAAATGCAATAAAACACTTAAAAATCGTGGTAGTGGCCATGGTAAACAATAACACTTTTATTGGTCTAAAGTCTGTGCTTTATGTCCGTATCTTCCAGATTTTCAGACCCCTTAAAAATTCTTGACTTGGTCTATTTCGTGCTGGTCAGTTTCCGGTCGATATTCATACTGAAATATTTTTCACATTTATTTTCTGATAGGACAGTTGACTCATAGACTTATTAAATTTATAAAAATACGATAACTTTAATAGCTGATAAAAAATTATGCTAACCGCGATAAAAGTATTCAAGCAATTGCCTCAGAGGTGATTACTTACGCGCCATATTATCATCTATCCAAATATTTTTGAAACGTTCTCCTATTTTCTTAGGCATTTCTCTTTGAATGATTTGCTCAACAGAGCATACTATGTTAGCCAATTTGATGTACGCGCGTGTTAGAAACTGCCTGCGATTCCGTATTTATTTTAGTCCACCTGGCACATTCAGTGGAATTACAAGAGATATGCTTTGGGAAAACGGAAGAGCAGACAAAAGGGGAGAATAAAGGGTGACGCCCGATAACGTAAAAATACTGTAAAGGGAAGGAAGATAATTCCTCGAGTAACCCTTTAATATCATTGGAAAGGTCTTTTCCAATTTCATGGAGTATTTTCAAGAGCCGTTTTCTATTAGTTTAATATATTTCCTTAATAGCAAAACGTGGTTTACCTATAAAAATGCCTTATAAATATAGAATATTGGATTTGACATTTATTAAAAAAGTAATAGGATTTTAATTTAAATAAAAACTATACCTAGGAGAGCCTGAAGCAGCACCGGCCATCTAAGCATGGAGCCCTATAATTTGAGATATGATAAAAATAAAAACATTGCATGTTATTTATTTAAAGTACGTTTAATAAACTTTAATTTGTTTAGGAAATAGTCAAAAAAGTCTATAATTATTATCTTAAGGAGCCTCAAAAAAGTAATATTGCTCGTCTTGTCCTGTGACTGGGGCAAAATAGGCATACCTGGGGTAATATGGGCATTATTATGACATTAAACTTACATCTAGCACAAAAGTAACAAATATGATGGGATTCATTATCTTTGTCATCTTCACCTGCGCATGAGCAGTGAGCTTGCTTTTTAAAGGTGCAGAAAAATACCCAATCTTCAGTATATTGTGAGCATCAGTCACTACAATAAATACACTCTAAGTCCTTTTATTCCGACTTATTTTTTTTTCTTTTTGTTTCGTTTTAAAATTATTTGTTAGAGCTTGTTGGTTCTTACCGGCTATGATTCATACAGGCGCATAGTTACAAATTTACGCTTCGACTGTCTTCTACGAAGCGCTTTAAAAATGTATGCATTTGATTTGTAGGAGCGTAAGGTAAAGATTAACTGGGACTTTGTTATTTGGGGTAGATTTTCCAAACTATGGGTAAGGTTTTTTATCTACAAGGTAGGTATTTTAGTAAAATAATAACACAGCCACACAAAAAAAAATTTTTGGGTTTGGGGGTCAGACCATGTTAACTATATGTTTTTGGGGTCGCTGAATCCGAATTTAGGGCTAGAATAACTCCATTTGGCTAGGGTTTCCCATAACCTAAAAAAAACACTTTTTTGAACTATATAACTTAAACAAATATAATTGATCATGATCTACTTGACAATCATGAGATTGCACGAACTTTTATGGTTGTTTTCTTGTAGCATTATATTCCACATTAGCCAAGTCACCAACCAATGTAGAACTACGGTCGCTTGATGACGACACCTGGGGGCCCGCTTTCACACCCTTACCAACTGCCGATACTGAGGCTCCGAGATTCCTCTGCATCGTAAGACACTTGCGTGTGCCACTTGACAATTACGAGATTGCACGAACTTTTGGGGTTGTTTTCTTGCAGCATTATATTCCACATTAGCCAAGTCACCAACCAATGTGGAATTACGGTCGCTTGATGACGACGCCTGTGGGCCCAACACCTTTACCAACCGCCGATACTAATGCTCCGAGATTCCTCTGCATCGTAAGACACTTGCGTGTGCCTGCCATGACGGCATCTAAGCCGCAATCCAGGCACTCCGTTGCCCGCCATCACCGCCGTAACAGGGTTATGGGGTTAAGGAGTTATTACGTTTTATTTTATTGTTCGAACGTATCCTGAATGTCAGTTAAAATTTGCATTAATAAAAATTGCCTGAGATAAACTGTTAGGGGTTATGGGGTTATAATATTAAAGAGTGATGGGTTAAAGGTGACATGGGGTTATTGTGTTATGATTTCAAGGGGTTTCATATAAATGATTTAAAGTTATATAGTTTAAAAAATCGGTTTTTTAAAGTAATGGAAAACCCTATTCCGATGCAGTTATTCTGACCCTAAATTCGGATTCAGCGACCCCTAAAAACTTGGTTTTACCTAAAAAAGGAGAATGAGGTCCAGGTAACAAAATTTTGACCATATGTAAAGTCTGTTTTGGTTTTTTCATGGCATTAATCGGTTTAATGGCATGTAAGCCTTAAAAGTCAGATTAAAACGTATGGAGCAGTAATTCATATGTAATGAGGTACCAGAAAACAGAAAGGTACCCTTATTTTTAAATCTTATTAAAAGAGAAGCCTATGACGTATTTTCGCTGGCATTGCCAGACTCAACGAATTTTACGCAAATAAAAAAACTCATTGATATCACACGTACAGTCCGAGGAAACTAGTGACAGCAAAGAGATACACATTTTACAACTGTTTACAAGATAGGGGAAAACACCTTAGGGAATTTATAGAAAACTTAAAAAAATTTTGTCAAAGAATTGCCAGTTTAAAGCATTTTTTTAAAAAGCGCTCAGAGACAAATTTGTTTGTAAGTTACAGGTCCGTAGCTTTAAGGAGATTAACCGAGGAAAACCTAACACACGTAATACACACACGTGAGAAATATTGACGAATAATTGTGCAACTTCTTCTTCTTGCGGTGCCGTCTCCTTACAGAAGGTTGGCGACCATCATGGCGTATTCCTCTTTATTTTGTGCACACCGGATCAATGTGCCTACGTCTCTGACGTTGAACCATTGTCGGAGATTCCTCGCCCAGGAAAATTTCTTCCTTCCTAAGCCCCGTTTTCCTTTTATCTTGCCTTCAATGATCAACTGCATGAGATTATATTTGGTATTGCGGAATATGTGTCCGAAGTAAGCAGCTTTCCTTCGTTTCACACTGGTCAAGAGTTCGCGTGTTTTCCCAACTCGACGTAGCACCTCGATGTTTGTAACATGATCTACATAAGGTATTCTCATCATTCGACGGTACATCCACATCTCAAATGCTTCCAGCCTGTTCATTAAAGATATCTTTAGTGTCCATCCCTCAACACCATAAAGCAGCACTGATAGCACGTAGCATTTTATGATACGCCAACGTGTTTCTATTCGGAGACCCCTGCCGCAAGTTAGCTTCTTCAGTTTTAGGAATGTTGCTCTGGCCATCTCTATTCTTGTTCTTATTTCAGTATCGGGATTCCATTCTTCATTCAACCAACACCCAAGATACTTGAACCGCTGCACTCTCTCTACCTCCTGTCCGTCCAGTTTCAGCACAAAATTATCAGCTCTTTGTCTGCTTATAACCATACTTTTTGTTTTCTGAATATTTATCTTTAATCCGAATTCTTGGCTCTTTTCGTTTATGCGGTTCATTAGGAATTGGAGGTCTTCTTGATTATCGGCTAAAACCACGGTATCATCAGCATATCGGATGTTGTTGATTTGTTTGCCATTGATTTTAATTCCTTTGTCAACTTCTTCTAGGGCATTCTGGAAAATAGTTTCGGAATAGAGGTTGAAGAGCGTTGGTGAGAGAATACATCCCTGTCTTACACCTTTCAATATCCTTATATCTTCAGTTGTGTAATCCCCGACTTTAATATTAGCTGTTTGATTCCAATAAAGCTTCTTAATTATGTTAATATCTTTACTGTCTAGGCCTATACGCTGGAGTTGTTTAATAAGGATGTCGTGCCTAACGTTGTCAAAGTCCTTTTCATAATCAACAAAGCAGGCAAACACATCTCTTTGTTGATCCATGCATTTCTGCACCAGAACTTGAATGGAGAACAAGGCATCTCTCGTTCCAAGGCCACTTCTGAATCCGAACTGAGTTTCCCCAATATGCTCTTCTATCTTTTTCCACAACCGAGTGTGTAGGATTCTTAAGAACATTTTCAAGGCATGACTCATTAGACTAATTAGTCTGTATTCACTGCAACGACTGGCGTTCGCTTTGTTCGGCAAGCTGATAAAGGTGGATTTCAGCCAATCCATAGGGATATTCCCTGTATTATATATGGTATTAAACATTTTCAAGAGCGTGTCGTTTTTGTCTAGATCAATCAGTTTTAGCATTTCCGCGTTCACTTCATCTGGTCCTGCTGCTTTTCCACTTTTTAATTGATTTAAGGCTTTTCTGAGTTCATCTTTGATAATCTCTGGTCCATCCAGTTCTACACAAACGCTATCCGATATTGAACGGTCATCTTGGAAGAGTTCAGTAATGTAGTTTTGCCATACCTTCAACTGATCTTCACTATCCACAACAAGTTTATTGTCGTTCTATCTCAATTTCGCGATCTTTCGCTTTCGCACTGTACTTGTTGCTTCTTTGATTTTCTTATGAAGGTTGAAACTGTCGTGTTTCTTTCCCAGTTCTTCTATTTCTTGGCATTTCCCATTCAACCACGATTCCTTTGCGTCTCTAATCTTCCTTCGTATGCATTGGTTGACACTTCTGTATGCGATTTCATCGTTCTTGAGGGTTCTCCGCTGTTCCATTAAGTCCAAGATTTCTTTAGTCATCCATTCTTTCCTTTTCTGTCTCTCCGGGAGTCCAAGTTGCTCCTCCGCTGTTTCCGTTAAGATTTTCTTCATCCCACTCCAAGTTTGTTCTACGTCTATTTCGGAGTGTACATGAAGCTTAGAGAGCTTGGAATTAAGTTTTTCTGCCAAAGTGTGTTTGATACTCTCATTTTTCAGCTCATGTATGTCAAACCTTCGTACTTGATGTTTCTTCTTTTGTTTCTTGAGTTTTATGAATATTTTGGCAACAACTGGATTATGATCTGAATCAATATCAGCACCCGGATACGTCTTTACACTCTGGACACAATTGCGGAAACGCTTATTTATCATGAAATAATCGATCTGATTCCTTATGATAGAATTATCTCGACCCGCTTCTAGTGGTGATCGCCAGGTGTATAGACGGCGAGACGGGAGTTGAAACCAAGTGTTCATAATGGCCAACTCGTGATCTTGGCAAAACTGCAGCAGTGTATCTCCACGCTCATTTCTTTGGCCTAAGCCATATGGGCCTACTATCGAATCGACCCGTCCTTGTCCTATTTTATCGTTGAGATCGCCCATGACGATGTTTATATCATGTCCTTTAAGCGTTTTCATTAACTCTTCTATCTGTTCATAGAATTCATCTACTTCCTCTTGCGATTTGTCAAGGGTTGGTGCATAAATTTGAATTATGTTAATGTTTTTCGGGTGTCCTTTCAGTTGTAGAAGCATGCATCGCTCGGATATTGGTACAAAATTGGCATATTTAACCAGTCGCTCCGACACGAGGATTGCCACTCCATGTCTGTGGTTAGGATCATCTTCACGGCTTCCAGAATAGTAAATTGTTGCCTCATCTGTTTTCAGCTGACCATTACCCGACCACCGTATTTCGCACATTCCCATGATGTCCAAGTTCATTCTTTTCATCTCTGTTGTTGCGTTTTTTAATTTTCCGGCTTGAAACAAGGTTCGTACATTCCACGTAGCTATTTTAAGAGGTTTACGTTTATTGCGTGTATTGGCCAGTCGCATACTTTCCAAGTGAGGCCTGGTTCCTACCTCATCAAGGCCGGTAGCCCATTTCACACTTCGAAGCCCGGAAACCCCGAAGCGCCGGTTGCCACCCGGATCGCTCGGCACATCGTTATCTTTCTGTTTAACTATCATAATGGTTTTTCTTGGGGCATACTTTAGTGCAGTGGGGCCCCTGGTCCTTCTGCACTTTTTTCCAGCCGCCCATTCTGGGTCAGACGCTATCTGCAACCGCCCATTCTGGGTCAGACGTTGCATGCTAGGTTTTGGTCCGCGCCGGGTATTTCATTTCCCCGGTACCACCCATATCTGGGAGGCCTTCCCCTATCCGCCACCTGGGGACGCGCCCGATGGGGGACTAGCAACCCCGCACGGGTCCGTAGCTTTAAGGAGATTAACCGAGGAAAACCTAACACACGTAATACACACACGTGAGAAATATTGACGAATAATTGTGCAACTATACTTAAACAATAATAGCCTACTTATACGAATAATACTCGTATCTACCGTATAATTGAATTTAAAGTTCTAACGAAGTAAAAAAGGGTATAAGGAGAAGAATAAATATTAGTCATGGTTGTGTTACCCTGATATTTCAATGTGAATAGTAAAGACCACAAAAATAAAGGTAACAAAGAAAGATAGATATCTTATTCGTTGGCAAACTTAAAAATTTTCGGGTGCTCTCAATCATGACAAAGGCTTGGTAACAAAAATGGGGAGAGAAGTCTAAAAAATATATATAAAGTGAACCGTTAAGCAGTGTCATAAACTTATTTTTAACTAGCCTTCGTTCTTTATTGTCAAAAAAAGAATGATTTACATATCATCGCATTAAAATGAAAGGGTAAATTAATTTTAATATTGTTGTCTTACAGAATTAAAAACAATAATTATATAATAGTATATTATGGCACTAATGTTTTAAAGACAATCATGCATTGGGTCAAACGATATTTTTTAGTATAACTGCATTATAACTTAAGATTCATTACAATAATTTTGAGTGTATTTTATTGATTTAATGAGTTCATGTCATGACACCTCATTTAATTATTTTACGTCAATGTTGCTACATACATATTGTTACGAATTGTGGTCAACGAGTAAGCCCCTGTATAAATTCTAAACTTGTATGGAATTGCATTGAGTACCGTGGTGCGAACAACAGGGTAACCCTACTGTGGGTACCTGGGCACCAGGGGGTGGAGGGAAACGAAAAAGCCGACACACTTGCAAAACAGGGAGCCGAATCTGCGTTCACTGGACCAGTACCGGTTTTTGGAGTCACCACAAGTGCCGCCAAAACAATTATTTCGGACTGGGTGGAGAGGAAAATACTCACGTACTTGTCCGATTTACCAGGGTTAACCCACTCGAAGGCGTTTCTACCCAAACCCTCGAGAAACACAACTAAGCAGATCCTAGAATGAAGCAGAAATGACCTGCGTATTCTAACGGAACTGCTTACAGGACACTGTCGACTAAGATACCACCTCAGAAAGATAGGTCTGAACCAAAAAACGGACTGTCGGTTTTGCTGCGTGGAAGACGAAACTGCTGAACATATACTTTGTTCATGCCCCGGCCTGTGAAGAATAAGGTTCAATATATTTGGTTACACTAACCTAGAACCTACCGATTTTAAAAAAATCTCACCCTATACAACCATGAACTTTGTTACCTAACCTAACCTAACCTAAGCACCTGTACCCATTATTTGGCCCGAAGCGACGAAAATCATTTATAAAAGGATACATAATTTTTTTTGGTATTCTCAAACGCCCGACATTTATAACAGTGGGCAGCAAGAATATTCGTGATAATTTCCGAAAGAATTATCGTTCTTTCGGGAACGTTTGGTTGTATTTATTTAAAGAACGCTTAGTTGCGATGATATAGTATTAAAAAGATTGATTCAGAAGGTTATGTGAAAGTATAAAATTTTGTGAATATCTAAGTGATTTATTAAAGATTTAATTGTATTAAAAAAAAATTAGAAAAAAACCGTGTGTTGTCATTGGACACCCGATAGGAACGAAGTTTCTTAGGCTATTTCCAAATTTTGATCGGGGTATTTTGTTAAAAAAAAAGAAAAAGAAATATAATTGTTACTGATTCTAATTCAAAAGATATATAATACCTCGCAAGATTCGAATTCAACGTTTCACTTTTTTTTATCTTTTTTTGATTCTGCCGGAATTGTTGTTGGCGTTGAGCATTGGTTTTTCGGTATTTTATTTGCACTCTGACGTTTGCGCTTTTCATACTCTTTTGGACTCTGAACACATGATTTCACTATTGTCACCCTATAATTTAAATAGTAAAATAAATGGAAAACACCCAAATCACATGTACAATTAACGAATGTAAACAGTAAATACTTGTATCAAGTTATATAATTTTATTAACTTACTTTTTTAAATCTGTATTACACACATTTGCTGCAGTTTCCATTTTTCAAAACTTAATTGCAAACATTAAATAATATTCACGTATGATCTAACACAAAAACACAAATAACAAATGTGTTTTCACAAAATTTACGCTTCTCTGTACAACCCTGTGTTGAGGTTATATGCTTATAAATTATAGTTTAAAAAAAGTAAAAAACACGCTTTTAAAGTTAATCTAACTAAAAAGTAAAAAATTATTCTTAAAATAAGAATAAAATTACTGACGAGAAAATTAATGTCACTGTTCTCTTTGTCATACAAAGCACCCCACGCTTTTAAAACAGTGACGTTAATTTTGTCATCAGTAAACTATTCCATTTACTAAAAAAATTATTTGTCTTCGTTTTGATATGCCAAACAATTTTAAAATGTAGTTCGCGAATACTTTAATACAATTTAAAAATTATGAATTAAATGGTAAAAGCACAAAAAGAATGCATTGGCCGGGAATCAAAACTGGGCCGCCCGCGTGGCAGGCGAGCATTCTACTACTTAACCACCGATGCGATGAACTGTGTTAATATTTGTTCTTAGTTCACGCACTAGTTTTATCTCTCTTACTCTTATGCAAAGGATCCCATTTCGTTACGTGAAAATTTCTACCAAATCGCACTACCCGTAAGCCGCGGTATGGAACTTCGTTCCAATAAATTGTTTAGTTTTTGTAATAAGTGTTTTAAATTATCGAATCCAAGACTAAATATCGTAACACTATTTAAAATATCAAAGGTAGTTAAAAAATTAGCTGATAAAGCCGGGTTAAATTTAATTCACGTGAAATCCGGGCATTTATATTACAAATAATATGAAAAATTAATATTATGGATAAAGCGAACTCAAAATATCGACGAATCGGTAATGTTAGCGTATATGTTGTAAATTTCCAGGTATTATAAATATTCGTCAATATAGTCACGCCTTTTTTTCATAGGGCTAGGGAAAGACTACTTCTTTACACTAGCTACAATTCTTACAAATTTTCTTTCTACTTTCTACTCATGACCTGGCCTTTTTTTAAATTTTTTTTGGTTTATTTGAAATACGTTTTACCGACTTGCCCATTTACATTTACCTCAAAAATATGTTTCGTCAATCTTCTTTTATCCACCCTCTCTAGGTGTCCGAACCATCCAAGCGATTCTTTATTTATATTTGTTACTACATCTTCTTATACACCACTTTTGCTCACTTTATTTATCAGAGTCACTCCAACTATATTTTTCAGACTACTCATCTCCGCAGCATTGTTCTTTCTCTCATGCTCCTGCCAAACCCAAAATTTTCTATTAATCATAATTGTAGGACTATCATTCCTCTATACACAGCCAGTCGTGTATTTTTTGACACGTTCTGGCTGCTTATAAAGTTATGCAGGGTCTCATTTATTTATTTTCTGCCAGCAGTCTTTGCTCAATATCATAGTCATACTTTTTTTCTCTTATAAACATAAACAGAATTATACAAACTTATTTTCTTGTTTCACTGTTTCTCTTTTAATCAGCGCCTCGCAATTTGTTATACTTTCTTGTCTTTTAAAAAACATTACTTTCATCTTGCTTGTTACATTTATTTTTATTCTTTTTATTTTAAGGGCATCTTGCATAATATTATTCATTGCCTGCAACTCCTCCTCGGATAATGCTAATATGACCTAATTATTGGCGTAAATAATGCATTTAACGCTCAAATCAGTCATTCTTAATTCGTAGGCTTTTTTTTTTGAAAATAGTCGCGTTAAACTGAACAAGATTGCTTTAAGATCTCTATTGATGGAATCAACCTGTTCCTGCCTGAGTCTATTTGTATCATTCACCGAAAGTGATCGATAGGATGTGAAAGTTGAGACAAGTGTGCTATCGTCTGCGAAACTGTAAATGGGGTTCGTGGTGGTTTTCAAGGGGTCGTTGATGTGTAAAAGAAATAGGGTGGGGGACAGGATGGAACCCTGGGGGACACCGGCATTAGTTTTAAACGCATCAGAAGAAATTCCGTCAACTGCCACATGTAAGGAGCGATCTTGCATGAAGCTCAAGAGCCATTGGCGCAGTTTGGTTGGGAGACCGTAGGCAGATAATTTACTTAACAATGCCTGGTGCCAAACGCGGTCAAAGGCTTTAGATATATCCAAGGCTATTGCACGGGATTCACCAAACTTTTCAATAGTGTTTGTCCAGAGCTGAGTGACATAAGCCAGCAAATCTCCAGTAGACCGAAGTTGTCGAAATCCATATTGTCTGTCATGGATTATCTCAAATTTCTCCAGATATTTGATAAGTTCTGTGTTAATCGCTTTTTTCATAACTTTGGATATGACCGAGAGCAATGCAATAGGGCGATAATTTGCAGGAATAGTCTTCTTTTTAAATCTTTTAAACAACCATCTCTGAATAGGTTAAACAGCCATGGAAAAGCCAAACATTCCTGTCTAATCTTTTTTGATGTCAAACTAGTTCGTGTAAACTCCATTTATCCTGAGACAAGCAGTGAAATCCTCGTAAAGTGATTTCAGCGCTCGTATCAAACTACCGCTTACGCCATACATAGACAATGTGGACCACAATTTATTCCTCTCTACTTTGTCATAGGACTTTTCCAAGTTTACGAAAACACAGTAGATCTTTTGACTTTTAGCCAAGTATTGTTTGACTATGCCTCGTTAGAAAATGACCTGATCCATGCATCCCCTTCTTCTCCTAAATCTTGCTAGCAATTTCCATAACTTCTTATTGCTTTGAAATTTACAAATAGGTAATCATTGTTAGCATATTTAATGTAGATATTTTAATAGGTTCAGTACTAATATAAAAGATTCCCTATCTTTTGTGGTTAAGCAAATGTAATTGGATAACTAATTTCTTTATCAGTTATTATACTACTTTGTCAGTGAAATCAACTGTTTTTACAAATGAAAACTGTATAGGTAAGTCATAAGCTTTTATACAAATAAAACGTAAATATTTATTGTTCTGCTTACAATATTTTGTACTTTTGTAAAAGAACAGGCCAAATCTAGTCAGAATTGTCTGAAATTTAAAAAATATACCAAGTACAGCGATATTCTGAACAAAACATAATGGGAAATTTTATAAAAGTTTTAGTTTTACTTAGTTTTTTAATTTTTAAACCACCTTATAGTAATATAAAGTTAATTAATAAAATTTTGCAACAGTATTTTAGTTGTAACAGGCAAAAATGGGCATGATTCGATTTTTTTTAAACATTAAAAAAAGAACAATGTTTTGAGAGTCAAGATTTTATTTTACCCTCGGTTTGTAAGCTTTTTTCAATTTTTTCATCCCCCAAAAATTGACCTAAAATAAGGGTTAGAGGTGTGACAAGAAGAAACCTCCCTGTGTCCCAATTAAATATTTATTCACTAATAAAATAAATAAAAAGTAAACAACAAAATTTAATCTTGTTCATATATTTAAAATAAAACAATTAGGTACCTACTGGTATCTTTAGCAACAATTAGCCAAAATAACATACTTTGTGATTACACAGTAAATTTCAATTGTGTCCAGATATTATAAATTATTCAAATTAATATAATACAAAAATCTCTACGTCAAATACCATAATTAATAATAATTTCCAAAAATTTTAAACACAAATTGTATGATTTAAAGTAAAGTAAACATAGTATGTTTCCAATATATTTTAAAATATTGTTGTGGGTCATTCAACTTTAAGTTTAAAATTTCCCACAAATGCGTAATAAGTTTTGTCGTCATTAAGATACAGAGTGTTGAATTTTTTTATTATTTTCATAGAAATAATACCATTGTAATAATTCTTCTTCTTCTTCTTCTTGTTTAGCTCTACAACTCGTCGTGAGTCTTGGCCGCATTCACTATTGCCCTTCATCCTTGGCGGTCTTGTGCCTCTAATTCCCACTGTATGATGCCCATCTTTCTAAGGTATGCCGTTACAGCGTCCTTCCATCGGTTTTTGGGACATCCTACTGGTCTTCTGCTAACCGGTCTCTCCCAAAAAGCTGTGTTTATAAGGCGCTGATCGTCACTCCTTATTGCATGACCTGCCCATGTAAGCCTATTAGCCTTTATATGCCTAGTAAGGCTTTCTTTCCCAAAAAGTTATTGAAGCTTGTGATTATTTCGACGTCTCCACTCTAACGTGTTAGCATCCTTACAGTGACCGTAAATGTCTCGCAGGATCTTACGTTTCCATACCAGTAGTTTGTTTATTTCTCTTTGGTTCAGAGTCCACGTCTCGCTTCCATACATCACCACAGGGCGGAATATGGTTTTGTAGATTCGCATCTTAGTATTCCTGGAGAAAAGCTTATATTTTAATAAGTGTTGAATGGAGTAAAAAGCCCTGTTTGCCGCGACTATTCTGGCTACAACGTCTTTCTCAACTCGGTTATCCTGGGTTATTATCGCTCCCAGGCACTTAAATTCCTTTACAACTTCAAAGTTGTGGTCGTTAGTATAGACATTCTGCCTGACCCTATTTCTAGTATTTTTTGACATTACCATGTATTTAGTCTTGTCCTTGTTTACTTTGAGGCCCATTTGCAGTACAGCTTTCTCAAACTGCTAAAAATTATTCCACACCATCTCGTGTTTTCTGAGCTATGGTATCGACATCTTTAGCGAATGCTAGAATAATCTTCGATGCTCGTGCCGGAAGGCTTGTGATCAAGTCCGTTTCAACTTTTCGTATTAAATATTCTAAAGCTAGGCTAAATAGCAAGGGGAATAGTGGATTTTCTTGTCTTGAGTCGGAATTAGTACTAAATGTTTCTGAGCTGTGACATCCTACTCGTACTTGAGCGTAATTGTTGTTGACGCATTGTCACCAATTTCTTTGGGATACCCATTTCGGTCATTGCTGACCATATCATTTGCCTGTTGAAAATCTACGAAAATCTGGTGTACATCTTGGATAAACTCCCAATATTTCTCGAGTATCTGTCTAATGGTGAATATCTGGTCAATGGTTGATCTGCTAGGTCTAAAGCCACATTGGTAGTCTCCCAGTATTTCTTTTGTGAATGGTGTTAATCTTTTTAGTAGTATATTGGCTAATATTTTGTACGTAACATTGATCAGTGAGATACCTCTATAATTTTAACACGCATCTTTATCCCCTTTCCTATGCACTGGAATTATCAGGCTTCCGCTCTACTCAGCCGGCATCTTTTCTTGTTTTCAAATTATTTTTGTAATTTAGTGTATTTTGGCATGTAATTCAGGTCCACCCTTTTATTAGTTCCGCTTCTATGCCATCACTTCCTGAAGCTTTTCCACTTTTTAGCGCTTTTATTGCTTCTCTGACTTCCTCGAGTGTTATTATATTGATTTCTAGTTCCGCTGTTCGATGCTCCGCCACTTCTTCATTTTCTTTGTTGCGTGTATTAAACAACTTTTTAAAATACTCTTTTCATCTTCTGATGATGTCTTATTTCGCTGTAAGTAATTCTCACATTTCCTTTTTCACAAATCCAACTGTTTTCATGTTTCTTCCTCTTCTCTGTAGTTTAACCTCTTTGTAAAACTTTCTGTATTGGTTATGTCTGTTCTCTATTTCCATTTTCTTAATCTGTTGTCTTAGGTAGGTTTTTTTCTTTGCTCTAAAGGTTCTTCTTGCTTTTGCTCTCTTTCTTTTAAAATTTTTCTTTGGTCTGTTGGGTTCGATAGATATTTCAACCGCTTTTTATTTGCGTGGTTTAATATGTCCTCACATTCCATGTCATACCACTGTCTGCTCAAAGTTTTCGTTCTTTATCTTTTTTGTAATAATTATAAAATAAAATAGTTCATTTTAGAGCAGATTTACAAAATGTGCACCTCTAGCTAAAATACAAGCTTACCTATCGACTGCCGAATTCGTTCTAATCAGTCAATTGTTGCGAATAATGAACTCCTGGGCAAAATTAACGTAACAATAGTTTTGTTCGAGGGTCCAATTCCGAATCAGTTCAGAGTGTATACGCATGCGCTGTCTACAAATTTGTGGGTCAAACAAACATTTTTATATTAACAAGAAATACTATTGAATCAAGTCCCTTCATCTTCATTTTGGGAGTCACGGTGCCTTATAATATGTCTTGCCACGACAATGTTGCTAACATCGCAAAGTCAGAAAGCCAAAGGCTAGATTTTCTGTGGAAAGCTAGAAATTTTTATACTCCTGATCAACTGTTGACGACGTACAAGGCTCAAGTCCGACCTTTACTGGAGTATTGCTCGCACATTTGGGGTTCAGCACCAAGGCATTCTCTCCGTCTTCTAGATTCCATTCAGAAAAGGGCAATTCGGTTAATAAACAGCTCAACTCTTACAGATACCCTTCACCCACTAGAACATAAAAAAAAGTTGCAGACCAGACATTACTCTACAGATATTTGCATGGCAGATGCTCCAGAGAAATAAAAACTCTTGTACCACCACTGGCCATATTCGGCCATTGAACTCGGCACGCTGATCAGTCTTACCCATTTACTCTCAAGATTGACACTACAAGGACCAATCTTCATCAAGAATCCTTCTTTTACAGGGCTGCTAGAGAATAAAATCAGCTTTCAAAATCAGTTTTTCCAGAGAACTATGACCTGCAACTTTTCAAAAAGCGAGTCCACAATCATTTCCTTTCTTTAATCCCTCCCCCTTCTAATAGTCGCAGTGCGAGCCGTCCGCGTCCCACACGATAGGTCTACCTTTTTTGCGACTATTTTCAGTAAAAAAAAGTCCCGTGTTCGCGAGTCACATTAATTTGGTTCGTCATCGATTCGAAATCAGTACTCAGATTTTTCTAGAAATAATAATTCGGTTTGACTGCTTATGCGCATTAATCATCAGTTATCAATTAACAGTGTTCGATGTAGCACATGCATATTAACTTTTCTAGAAACACATATTTTTAGTTAGTTTAGTTTAGTCTTTACTGTGTGGTTCGAGGTTTTTTTATAAAAAATTGTTATTCTATTCTCTGTCCTACATAATTTATCTTTAAGGTAGTTCAGCGCGCTCTAGTATAATTCGAGCATTTTCTATTGTCAGAAATAAGAATTATCAACATACAGACATATACTATCAAATATATTTATTTTCGGTGATCTGGCAACGTTGCTCTGAATGCGTTATGATTTTTTATATCATTCTAGTTTATGTATTATTAAGTCGCGTTTTATATTTTACAAATAATTAAAAATAAATAAAAAAACGATTTAGACATAAAATAATAATATTTACAATAGCACCAAGTTGTGAAAAATCTTCATTACAACATAAAAGACAATTATATCAGACTAAATTCATGCTATCTCATTTAAAACCGTTAAAAGCAATTTTAAAAGGAATTCTAAAAAAATGGCTATCGAAGAAATAACCTACTACCTGATAGGAAAAACGTTTGATAAGAAGGGAGAAGTAGGCATCGTGCAATTGATCTCCAATAAAATGGATAATGGTGAGCCAAGAATTACAAAACAAAACGAATAATTGACTAACTGATTACTTTTCTTAAACAAAACATTACATGATTCTATATAATTATTAATTTATTATTTAAAAAAATAAAAAAAGTTTTGATTCTAATATAAATATGTACATCATAAGATGGTTGAACACGTATTGGATTTTACCTCAACCAACGGCAGGACCTCCACACTATCGTTTAGGTCCCGTAATAGAGCTTATACCATAGTAAACTTCCACGCACCCACAAACGAGACCAACAGGAAAGACCTGGAAACAGTAGAGAGGTTTTGGAACACTAGAGGAAACCTTAGATAAGATCCCACATCATCACACCATACTACTCATGGGCGACTTTAACGCACAGGTTGGTAAAGAACAGAAATATCGCAAAATAGTAGGTCGGGACCCAGCCCACAAGAGAACCAACAAAAACGGGGAGCGTTTAATAGATCTCTGTGATAAGTATAACATGATCCTAAAATCAACATCCTTCAAGCACCTGCCTAGAAAAGCAAAGACTTGGAGAAGCCCCAATACACTTCTAGGAGAGTTCCAGTTGGATCACGTAGCCATAGACCGAGAATATCACAAGGAGATACAAAATGTCAAGGTAATGAGGGGAGCCAATATCGACTCTGATCACTATCTTTCTCTTATAAAAACTAACTTGAAACCATTAAGAAAAAGAGTTACCACCCAAAACAATCCTAGAATACCAAAATTTAACACAGTGAGACTACGCGATGAGAATTGCAACTTTCAGGTCACCCTTAGGGAAAACACATAGAAGCAAGGATGGACCGCTCTACAGAAAGCTATATTAGATGCTGCCCAAGACACCATCCCTGCCTCATCCAACAAAGGCAACCATCCCTGGTGGACTACAGAATGCGATGCGGCTATAGAGAAAAGACGTAGAGCCTGGATCAAGTGGAACCAACATAAAAACGAACCTAACCACGAGTCCTTTATTGCACAAAGAAGGTTAACAGCGACCATTATCCGAAAAACTAAGAGAGATTACAACAGGACCTTGATACAACAGGCAGAAGAAGACTTTAACAAAAACAACTCAAGGGACCTCTACAGGGGGCTCAAGAAGCAGACGACCCGATATACGGCCCCGACTCTACACCTCCGGGGACCCGATGGGAAGCTTCAACTAAACAACAAAGATTGTGCAAATACATTTGCCAAATACTTCCAAACTCTGCTTAATACAGAAGAACCTAAAGAGAGACTCTCCTTCCACGAGCCTCCCACCAGGAATCCAGACTCCTTACCGCCCAACAGGGAAGAAATAGAGGAGGCAATCAGAGGGCTTAAAAACAACAAAGCTTCAGGTGAGGATGGTATAGTGGCTGAGATGTGGAAGAATGTAGATGAGCAGTCCCTACAGAGCATCCATCAAATTATACAGGACCTTTGGAGAACAGAGACCCTGCCAGAGGGATGGACCTCAGCTGTGATACACCCACTCCACAAGAAGGGTAGTAAGACCGACCTTAACAACTACAGGGGTATCTCGTTGTTATCCGTAACATATAAGATCCTTTCTAGAGTACTCCTTACTAGAGTTACTAAACAGCTAGACCCCCAATTGGGCGAATACCAGGCCGGCTTCCGAACAGGCAGATCCTGCACAGAGCAGATACAGAATCTTAAGACCATTCTCACCTATAAAAATCGGAGTAATCACCCATGGGTAGCGATTCTCGTCGACTTCCAAAAGGCATATGATTCGGTAGATAGACAGTCCCTCTTCTACACCCTACGGGAACTAGGCCGAGATGAGAAGACCACCAGACTAGTCCAATCCACCTTGACAAACACTACTTCCAGAGTCAAGTTCAGAGGTGAGCTATCCGAAAGCTTCCCCATCAAGACAGGTGTAAGACAAGGAGACGGCCTCTCCTGTATCCTCTTTAACTGCATACTAGAGAAGATCATCAGAGAATGGACAGCCAATTTACCAGCGAAAGCGGGACTGCGACTTGGGTACAAGAAAGACAAGCTAAACATATGCTGCCTAGCGTTTGCTGACGACATCACACTATTAGCCAATAACATGGAGGAGGCCACACAGCAATTACAGAATCTCTATAAGATAGCAGCAAAGACCGGATTAAAAATCAACATGCAAAAGACCGAGTATATTACCAACATCAAAGGAGCACCTTCTACAATCCCATTAGAGACCGCCACCATACGCAAAGTTCAGGCAGTCAAATATCTAGGGGAATGGGTCGCCACCGAAGAGAGCGAAACGCTAGCTATGGACACACGATGCACAAAGCTAGAGAAAGCATACTATGCCTGCAAGAGTATCTACACTTCCAAGTGCCTCTCTAAAAACCTGAAACTCAAACACTACACCTCTGTGGTGAGACCATCTGTGTTATATGCCTCAGAGTGTCTTGTTATGACCGGGAAAGATCAGCTCAGGAAACTAGAGCTTAAAGATCGCAAGATACTGAGAAGAATCCTAGGCCCAATAAAGAAAGAGGATGGTACCTACCGAATCAGACATAATAACGAACTGTATAACCAACTAGAGGACATAGTGACGTCTATGAGGAGAAGACGCCTAGCTTTCTATGGACACGTAACTCGTATGGCACCGCAGCGACTCACAAATAGGGTTCTCCTTGTAACAGGTAGAGGAAAAGCTTCCAAAGGCAAATGGATCAATACAGTACGCGCAGATCTGGAACAACTGAGGCTGTGCAGAATAGGCCTAACTATAAACAGGCAATCCAGAAAGGAATATTCAGCCAATCACTTACAAGTAAAAAGAGCACAGGTAACAACGGCATTAAGTGGACAGAAGAGAGAAAGCAGGAACACAGCCAGAAAATGAAGAAATACTGGGTGAAAAAGAAGCAAAAGACACTTGTGAAGAGTTCAAACGAGCCCCGTGGTCCTAAGTAGGCCCAAACGACAAGAAAAAAATATGTATATTACTTTTATATTTTTTTATCTTTGATATAAAAATAAATTTCTTCTTTATTTATTATTAATTTTATTCATGAAAAAACAAACGTATAAATATATTCATATCAATAGAGATTTGATTCGATTCGTACAATGTTGCCAGATCACTCCTTACTAATAAATCAGCTGGTCGAAGTTGGTAAATAAATATTACTTTAAATTATTATATCTTTAAAACTAAACGGTAAGGTGTTACGTTCTATTGTTTAATACATTAAGAAAATATTTTTTATATTATCTTAGTTTTTAATTAAATTATGTCGAGTAATTGTCTTAAAATAATAGCAAATAGTTTGGCAGGCTCGGAGTTTTACATGCATTATACGGAAAATTTTTACTTTGACATCAAATATCTCGCGCCCTAGACGTTCAAAAATTCTGAAATTAGATAGTAAATATTAGACATAAGCTGTAAAAATAATGATTAAAATCTGCCAAAAAGAGGGTTCACGCTGGAACTACCTTAAATGTTGCTTTTAATGAAGAAAAACATATTTCTTATTTCAACATAGTTTTAAATGAACATAATAAAGCAAATAGGAATAAAAATATGGATGGCAGTAAGAAAATTTTTTTGAATTATTTGGCATTTATAATTTAATAAAAAATTAGAAAACAATTTTTTTTTGTAATTTTACCTAATTACTTATCCTGTATAATATGGCATTATTGGTTTGGTTTAGTACCTCTGCTGGTAAATGGACATTATCTTTTTGTATATGCTGGTTGATGTCAGGTAGTCCAATTTTCTGTGTAGCTCTTACAGCTGTTTTAAAGAGGAAAGTTCCTTTACCAGCTCTTTAGTGAGTGACGACTAGCTTGGGAGATTTTCGGTACTTAGCACTTTCTTATTATTAATAATACTACAGTTATAAAAGCTCACCCATGCAAGTTCAAAAATGGTATGTCCACCTATCGATTCTAGAAGACTCAATAGTTCAAAAATTCGTTTAAGTACAAAAGAAACCGAATATTTGTGTAAATAAATTTTTTAACATAGTTTTCTTAACGGAATACCTTAGTCAGTGAAAATATTAAGTGACATTTTTATTTTCTTAATTGAGTTTAATTGCTGTTTTTGTTTCAGAATCGGTGAGGATGCGTAATGGAGAAGAGTTTCATCTGGCAGATTCGGACGTTTATGGTCGCAATTTTTCTCAGTTTGGTTGCAATAGAAGGAAACGCGCTCGTGAAAAAGGTAAAGTCTTTTAAGAACTATTTTTTTGTCTGATTCTCTAACTTAAGCTGACACTAAACGTTAATATTAAAATAAAATAGGAAAATAAAAAAATAAAATTAAAATTTGTAATTGTAGCCTGAGACAGGTATGCTGTGTCTCACCTACTAATTTAAAATTTATATTGCAACAGCACTTAAAAACTGGAAAAGGAAAGTTCATGGAATGGGCATCGAAATGAATAATAACTCTATATACACTCTTCAATTTGCCGACGATCAGGTTATTACAGCTAACGACAAGGACGACATGGAGTATATGATGCGAAAACTTGAGGAGTACAGAGAATGGGGTTTAACAGTAAATACAAATAAAACAAAATATTTATGCATAGGGTATCAACCCACCCATCTAGAACTTAAAGATGATCAAGAGATTTTGACCTGCCAGGAATATGTGTACTTGGGTGTTACCTTTGATCATAGCGGTACTGATGTAATGGAAATCGAAAAACGGCTCATTCAAGCAAAAAAATTATCGGATGCCTCAATGGAATATTATGAAGTAAAGAAATAACAAAGAAAAGAAAAATTAACATCTTTAAAACCATGATAAAAAGTACTCTATTATATGGAGTAGAAACCTGGAGAATGACCGAAAAGAACAAAAAAAAAGTTGAAGCTGTTGAGATGGATGTTTTTAGGAGGTCTTTCCGCATCTTCCAAAGGGACAGAATAAGAAATGACAATATAAAACAAAAAATGGGAATTGAAGGCACCATTACTTGTAATATCAAGCAAAAACAGCTCACTTGGTACGGCCACGTTCAACAAATGCCCGATACAAGATTGCCCAAACAAGTCTTACAATGGCAACCAAGTGAAAGAAGGAAAAGGGGAAGATTTTGATTGGAATGGCAAACCGGTATTCACAAGTCAATAAGCAGAAGAAACCTAACATCTGAGGATTGCGAAGACCGAAGGGGATGGAAATTAGGCGTCGGACAACGTCGAAAGACGTTCTAAACCGGATATAATATATTACTGTAGCATATAACAAACCCAAACATAAAAATTATAACATTCAGAAACATTTTAGTTGTTAATAAAATAAATGCTAAACTCCCGAAAAAAATTAATGCAACAACATAATTATTAAATCATACAAATTGCTATAATGAATTAATTGTATTAATTGTTTATGGACATTGATTGGAAAAAGTTAGAAGACACGTATTCAAAATTAATTAAAAAAAGATTGGAATAAAAATTATTCCTGTCCCAATTACAAAATTGAAAAATTAAAAAAAATAAATTATGGTGTAAGTAAATAGGACACTATTAGCGAAATAAATAGTGTAAGTGCGACACTAGTAGCGTGTGCTGCCTCCTCTACTTTGGGTCGCAGCATTTATACATGCTTCTAATGACATTTTGGATAAAATCTTGAGAAATTTGTTTCAATGCTGTAATAACTGCATTTTTAAGTTCCCCACTGCATAATTGGTATTACGCATAAATCAACCCAGAACATAACAGGACCACCGTCGAACGGAATCCTTGCTGAGATATTGCAAGAAGCAAACCTCTCTTCTTGTTTTCACCAGACACTTTCACGATTAGCTGAATGTTTTATTTTTATCTTTATCCACAGACCAATTTTAATGATGTTGAGCAAAACGTAACTAGGCAATTATTTTCTTGCTAGTAAGCACTACTATTTAATCTAGCTTTATTTAACCGTCTTTTAAATGTTATAAAAGAAATTCTGACATTGAGGACAGCTTCGAGTTCGTTTATGATTACAAAACTAGTAACTGTCCTGTTTTTTAAAGCGTATCGTTTAATAAAACATTTATTATGGTCGTGAGTGCATTGTTTTTGCCCTTGCACTGGCCTTTTAGTATAATTTCCTACCTTATTCAAGCATCTTATACGTTCATACGACTTATTGTGGAACGATTTTTACCTAACAAATTGGCAGTATAACTTTGACAATATCTCTCATACAATAAAAACGAGGCCATCACTATCTTTTTTTTAGTTAAATTTGTTGCTCGATTTATTTTTCTAATATTTCAGAGTCAAAAATTAAACAATCTACCTTAAACAACGTACTTTTTTCAACAAATTAACAATTTATAAGCATACTTTTAACGAAAATCTATCACAAGTACAGCAAAAAATTGGTTAACTTTTAACAAATTCTTATAAACTGTAAATCTAAACGAATTGTCTTTATAGCTGTTATTTACAACGAGACAAAATATACATAGCCTATCATGCAAATACTTGATAAACTTTAAAAACGGACACAAGAAAAAAAAATAATTTTTTGGATAATTTCCTGTTGTTGCTGTAATTTTTTTCAGTACTTTATTAATAAAATAAGTACCATCTGATGAAGTAACCGATGTTTTAGAATGAAATTCTTCTAATTCACATTAAAATATTAGATATGTTCTTTCTACAACACAAATGTCATTCAATCGAAATGTCATCTACCAGGAATGTATGTATTTAGGGCATCACTGCAGTAGGTATTTTTATTTATTTACAGGTATTTAAAACCGTATCTTAAATATCGAAGGTGGTGGATGGTTCACCCTCCATCGCCCGGTAAAACACCACCGCTCTGATTATAGGTGCCGTGAAATTCATGTTTCGGCACTTGGTCAGAGTTTCCGGTCGCTCGGGTGAAATGTGTTCTGGTTTATAATAGAATGGAAACATCCAGGCATCAGTCAGGCCTCTCTGGGGCTGAGGGTACAGCATTAAAACAGTTCCGCAGGCTGGCCGCCAAGTAGTACAGTGGCCCCAACCCATTGGTAACGCTCTGGGAAGCTGCCAAATTAATTGGTGTATAATTCCGATACTCCTGTTCTGCCATTTCGTGACTGGAGGGTTTCCGAGCTCGTGTATTCGGGGGGCATTGCCGAGGCCACAGTCCATCGAGGTCAACTGACCGTCCTGGATGCAGACATTTCTGTAGAAGCTAGTCCACATATCTGCTCCCCATTTTATTTGTTTTTTTTTCTTTCTTCCTCTTACTTGTGCCCTTTTTTTTTTCTTTCTTCATATTTTTCTTTTAAATCAAACCATTAAACCAAATCATGAAAAGTCCAACAAAAATACATGTTCCAACTGCGGTTGCTGATAATTCCCCAAAAAGCAACTTTAGAATTAATTTCTGCAAAATTCGAGGCCTAAACTCTAACATTAATTCAGTACACCACCACTTGCAAACTAACAGGCCTCATTTACTGGCTCTGACAGAGACACAAATTAAACCCTCCTCCAACAATACGCATCTTTTGTGTCCCGGGTTCGAACTCGAAACAAGATTCAAATTTAAGACCGGCATTTGTGTTTACACTCGCAGTGATATTTCCTGTTGTAGACAGGAGAATTTAGAACCAAAAGACGGCCTAGAGGTCATGTGGTTCAAGTTAACCTTACAAAAATCAACAAAATTTCTCTGCTGCCTGTATCTTTCTCCTATGAACCCTCCTTGCGTCAACCTCTTTCAACATCTTTCCGACACGCTGGAGCTGTTGCAAACTAACGACCCCAACACAGAGGTTATATTTTTGGGTGATTTCAATGTTCACAACGCGAACTGGCTGAGATCCAACCGCACCGACAACGCCGGTCTAGAAGCTGAGAACTTTGCGATAAGCCACAACGTGACCCAGCTAGTTGAAGAATCTACCCGCATACCCGATAACCCCAATCACCAAACCAACATTCTCAATCTCTTCTTCACGACACATCCCGACCAGTAAAAATCAGCCAAATGGAATGAACTGAGGGACTTTAACCTATCATTTCCATAAAAAGATGTCTGCTTTCGCTCACAAGACCCATCAACATGTGCAGAATCTGTAACCAAAATCATAAGGCTAGGTATGGACACATACATTCCTCATGGTACAAGACGGATCTTCAACCCCAAACCCTGGTTCAAGCAAGAATGCAACCGTGCGGTGCGTGATAAAAATCAAGCACAACGACTCTGGTGCGAAGTCCCGACAATTGCCAACCTAGAAGCCTTTGTCCACGCGAGGAACGCCTGCAAAAAAACGATTGATCTTGCCAAAGAATCCTACGACACGAGAATATGCAACAAACTTGTCAATGCCCCTCCTGGATCAAAGACCTTCTGGTCTTTGGCTAAAGCCATAAATAAGAATTTCACAACTTCTTCTTTACCACCACTCGAGAGGTCCGACGGCACGACAGCCGTATTTTCCAAAGAAAAAGCGGATCTGCTGGCCGAAATAATCAGCTCTAACTTAACCCTCGATACCAATGGAAAACAACCCCCAACGATACCTAGAATAAACGCATCAATGCCTGAGGTCACTATCCGCCATCGCACTATCAGGAAAATCCTTCGAAATCTTGACTCTAATAAGGCAGTAGGACCAGATGGAATTCCGACAATTGTCCTGAAAACCTGTGCTTAAGAGCTCACCCCAGTTCTCTGTAGACTCTTCAAGTTATCATACAGCAAAGGAGTATTTCCGTCCATGTGGAAAAACGCTAAAGTCCAACCGATTCCGAAAAAAGAAAAGAAGACTATTCCTGCAAATTATCGCCCTATTGCATTGCTCCTAGTCATATCCAAAGTTATAGAAAAAGCGATTAACACAGAACTTATCAAATATCTAGAGAAATTTGAGATATAATTTTGTGGTAAGTAACTTCGGTCTACTGGAGATTTGCTGGCTTATGTCACTTAGCTCTGGACAAACACTATTGAAAAGTTTGGTAAATCCCGTGCAATAGCCTTGGATATATCTAAAGCCTTTGACCGCGTTTGGCACCAGGCATTGTTAAGTAAATTATCTGCCTACGGTCTCCCAACCAAACTGCGCCAATGGCTCTTATGCTTTATGCAAGATCGCTCCTTACATGTGGCAGTTGACGGTATTTCTTCTGATGCGTTTAAAACTAATGCCGGGGTCCCCAGGGTTCCATCCTGTCCTCCACCTTATTTCTTCTACACATCAACGACCTCTTGAAAACCACCACGAACCCCATTAACAGTTTGGCAGACGATAGCACACTTGTCTTAACTTTCACATCCTATCGATCACTTTCGGTGAATGATACAAATAGACTCAGGCAGGAACAGGTTGATTCCATCAATAGAGATCTTAAAGCAATCGTCGAGTGGGAAACCAACAATCTTGTTCAGTTCAACGCCCAAAAAACATAAAGTGCCACGTTTTCCAAGAAAGTGAATTCCTCAAATCATCCCATCACAATGTCCGAAAATACCCTTGAACCAAGTCCCTCCATCTCGATTTTGGGAGTCACGGTGTCCAATAATATGTCTTGGCATGACCATGTTGCTAACCTCGCAAAGTCGGCAAGCCAGAGGCTAGGTTTTCTGTGGAAAGCCAGAAAGTTTTTTACTCCTGATCAACTGTTGAAGACGTAAAAGGCTCAAATCCGACCTCTACTGGAGTATTGCTCGCATATTTGGGTTCAGCACCAAGGCATTCTCTTCGTCTTCTAGATTCCATTTAGAAAAGAGCCATTCGCTTGATAAACAGCTCAACTCTCACAGATACCCTTCACCCTCTAGAACATAAAAGAAGAGTTGCAGACCAGTCATTGCTCTACAGATATTTCCATGACAGATGCTCCAGAGAAATAAAAACTCTTGTACCACCATTGGCAACATTCGGCCGAAAAACTCGGCACGCTGATCAGTCTCACTTATTTACTCTTAAGATTGACACTACAAGGACCAATCTTCATCAAGAATCCTTCTTTTACAGGGCTGCCACGGAATGGAATAAGCTTCCAAAATCAGTTTTTCCAGAGAACTATGACCTGCAACTTTTTAAAAAGCGGGTCCACAATCATTTTTTTTCTATAATCCCTTTCCCTTCTAATAGTCGCAGTGCGGGCCGTCCGCGGCCCACACGATAGGTCTACCCTTTTTGCGACTAAAAAAAAACCTACAATATTAGTAATAATCCAGTTATAACCGATTAAAATAAAAGTAATTAAGGTCTTTTAAATTACCTATAAAATATTTAAACAAACTTTAAAAATTAAAATTAAATAATTAAAACGTCTGTCAAGTTTTCTACATTCGATAAAAGCTTTTAGTCGCAGTCGTAAGAGTCAATAGAAAAGAACCACCAGCAAAGGATTTCACGATTTCAAACGTCAACTAAAGTAAAATTAAAAAAACTGTAAACGATTACATGAAAGAAATGAGAACAACCGAAGGCATCGAGGAAACATGAAAATTATTTCGTGAACATATGACCAAGGTATTGAAAGAACATAAAGTAATAACCAGACACAACAATGGATGACGGAAGAAATACTAGATCTTATGGAACAAAGAAGACAGTGCAAGGGCAAACCAGAAGAATACAGTAGAAAACAAAAATACAAACGGCTAAAGAGAGATGAATGACAAATAAATATCAGGAAATGGAAGAGTTTGAAAGAAAGCACACAGGTTGCTGGCTTTTATGACAAAAAAGCTACTTACATACTAGAGGATAGCACGGGAAAAGTATTATTGATAAAAAAAAATCTTGAAGGATAGAGTAAATATGTGATTGAATTGTTTAAAGGCGATATGCCAAACATATAGGGTAATGCAAATCAAGTCGAAGGGTCCCCAAAACGAATAAAACATAAAAACAAAACCCAAAAAGTAAACAATAGAAAACGGTCGGACTGCGGAGAAATAAATTATGTGAAAAGAGATAAATGGGACATTTTTTATTTTTTACTGAAAATAGTCGCAAAGAGGGTAGACCTATCGTGTGAGCTGCAGACGGCCCGCACTGCGACTATTAGAAGGGCAAGCGATTATAGTAAGGGAATGATTGTGGACACGCTTTTTAAAAAGTTGCAGGTCGTAGTTCTCAGAAAAAACTGATTTTGAAAGCTTTTTCATTCTGTATCAGCCCTGTAAAAGAAGAATTCTTGATGGAGATTGGTCCTTGTAGAGTCAATCTTGAGAGTAAATGGGTGCCGAGTTCTTCGGCCGAATGTGGCCAGTGGTGGTACAAGAGTTTTTATTTCTCTGAAGCATCTGCCATGGAAATATCTGTAGAGTAATATCTGGTCTGCAACTCTTCTTCTATGTTCTAGTGGGTGAAGGGTATCTGTGAGAGTTGAACTCTTTATCAACCGAATGGCCCTTTTCTGAATGGAATCTAGAAGACAAAGAGAGTGCCTTGGTGCTAAACTCCAAATGTGCAAGCAATACTCCAGTAAAGGTAGGATTTGAGTCTTGTACGTCATCAACAGTTGATCAGGAGTAATAAACTTTCTAGATTCCACAGAAAACCTAGCCTCAGGCTTGCTGACTTTGCGATATTAGCAATATAGTCATGCTAAGACATATTATTAGGCACCGTGACCTCCAAAATCGAGATGGAGGGACTTAATTTTAGAGTATATCCGGACATTGTAATGGAATGATTTGAGGAATTCACTTTCTTGGAAAACGTGGCGCTTTGTGTTTTCTGGGCGTTAAACTGAACAAGATTGTTGGTTCCCCACTGGACAATTGCTTCAAAATGTCTATTAAGGGAATCAACCTGTTCCTGCCTGAGTCTATTTGTATCATTCACCGAAAGTGATCGATAGGATGTGAAACTTGAGACAAGTATACTGTCATCTGTGAAACTGTAAATGGGGTTCTTGGTGATTTTCAAGAGGTCGTTGATGTGTAAAAGAGATAGTTTGGAACCCTGAGGGACCCTGGCATTGGTTTTTAACGCATTAGAAGAAATACCGTCAACTGCCACATGTAAGGAGCGATCTTGCATGAAGCTTAAGAGCCATTGCCGTAGTTTGGTTGGAAGACTGTAGGCAGATAATTTGCTTAAAAATGCCTGGTGCCAAACGCGGTCAAAGGCTTTAGATATATTCAAGGCTATTTCACGGGATTCACCTAACTTCTTAATAGTGTTTGTCCAGAGCTGAGTGACATAAGCCAGCAAATCTCCAGTAGACCGAAGTTACTTACCACAAAATTATATACCTAATAATGATTATAAAATTTATTTCTAATAAACTAAAGAGTAAATATATACAAAATTTAAGTTTAAAAAAAAAATTAAAAATAACTTAAAACAATTTATGCCCGGTTAATACCTATACCAACAATTCGCGAGCACGCTGTAAAAAATCAGGCTACTCACTGCGTTCTGCGAAGTTTTATAAACTTTTTCCCTTCAAAAATAAAATAAATATAATGCCAACAAAAAAGGATTCTTTAAAGTCATTACGTAACCATTTTGTATACACAATATTTTATTTTGTTACAGAGGGACATCGAATCAAGTTTGGAAAGTATCCATGATGTGGCAATAGCTAGCCTTGGGGATTTGTGTGTAACTAAACAATTCAATTCCCTAACAGTTCCTTTGAATACGCTACGATTCGAATCTACCAGACAAAAAGCTGATTTAGCGGCAACTTTGTTGCAAGATTTGGGCGTGGCTCACCACAACGGTATGTTAATACTTTAATTTCAGATATACTTAAACAAAAAAGGTTTTTTTTTAAAGTATAGGGTGAGTCCGTTTCGTGGAGTAAATTCTTACCCAGTTGATAAAAATAGTCAAAAAAATGTATTTGCCATAGGATGTGATCAGAAACTGTGCTTGATTTAAATATATTTCATATATTTTTGAATACTATCTACATATGCATGTAAAAAGTTTTCAATTTTGGTATAACATGCGTTGCTCTTGTCGTTTTTGAGATATCAAGGATTTTGTGTAAAAAAAATTTAGGCTTGTCATACCGGAAGATAACAAACACAATTTAGCAAAACAAACAGGTTTTGATGCTTCCTAATGTTATGGGATCAGATTATACCACTCTATTATGGGTTTTAGCCGTTTAAGCAGCAGTTTTTTAAACAGTTTCGGCAAAACAGGTGAAACAGGGATAGGTCCGTTAAAGAAAACTTTATGTAAGTTGCTTGAGAACTTCTTCAGTAATGAGGATTTTCTTGGATTAAAATTTTCTTTAGGCAATCAATATGAACTTAATCTTAGCTGTGCTGTGCTGTTTCTTGGTCAATATTATCATCACTTTCAATTGACTGGAAGGTGCCTTGTGGATGTTAGGCAAATCTATCAGCCATTTGTTTATTATTAATTATAATAAAAATATATAGAAAACTTATAAAAATATTTTTGTCAGCGAATAAGAATAAAAATGTACTAATCTGATTTTTAAATACTTGCCAATTTCGCCGCATGTTACCTATACTATAGACATATGAGGGTCGATAATGTATCAAAAAACAACTAACTACTTTTCTGGCCATGCGCCTCGACAAACATTGAATTATATCTGATAGATAATCGTGCATAATCCATTTCGGGTAATATTCAGATGCTTGTTAAGTAAAAGAAAGAATTATTAAATTTATCCATTCGAAGTGACCACTTATTAACCGGTTTTGGGGTGTTGCCACTCATTAGCACAGGAGTTGTCTTGGCAAACTTACGTTTGCCCTTCGAAGGGATAAATTAATAATACTCACCTTTACCAGGTACATATGAAGAACCGAACGCAGAGCGCTAGTCACGACATCTATACGTTTTAACAAGCACCACCCGGTAAAAAAAGCTTCTGAATGGAAGTATCGAATTATAAATATTATGGAAAACTATAATATTTTTGGCAGCGAATAAGAATAAAAATGTATAAATCTGATTTTTAAAAACCAGCTAATTTTGCCACATGTTACCCATACTAAAAGGTAAACAACTTTGTGCAGATTTTGTCATAGATTTTCGTTAAAAGTAAGCTTATAAACTGCCCTTTTTTTTGTAATAGACGATTTAATTTTTGACCCCAAAAAAATGGAAAAATAAATTAAGCAAGGAATTTAACAGAACAGGAGATAGTGTAGGCCTTAGTTTTATTGGATGAGTAAAATTGTCAAAGTCGTTGCCAGCTTGTTAGGCAAAAATTATTTCATAATAAATTGTATGGTAAGACGCTTGAATCAGGTAAAAAGTTATTCTATAAGGTCAGAGTAAGGGCAAAAACGATGCACCAAGATATACGTTTTATTAGACAATACGCTTTAAGAAACAGGACTGTCACTTTTTCTGTGATCAGAACCAAACTCAAAGCTGTCCGCATTGTTACAATTTCTTCTTAGGCACTTAGACAACACTTAAATTAAGCTGGATTTAACAGTAGGAGACCAGCTACTTTATCCTTTCTTAGGAACTGGAGAGAACAAAGTTGCCAGGTTACGTTTTGCTCGGAATCATCAAAATTGGTCTGTGAATAATTGGAATATAATTTTACTTAGGTACAGATAAAACTAGGGTTAGCCTAAAACATTCAGATGGTCGTGAACAAGTCTGGCAAAAACCAGAAGAGAGGTTTGCTTTTTGCAATACCTCTGCAATGATTTCATTCGGTGGTGGCTTTGTTACGTTCTGGGGTAGTATACGCTTTGACACTTGCACAGCATTAGTTTCTATCCATACGAGATCCATGAATGCTAAAGAATATTTTAATAAATCATGTGATGCCTCTCGGTCCTTTTTTGGAAACCAATTTTCTTTTTATGCAGATCAACGCTTGACCTCACATAGCTGGGGTGATACTCTATTATCTTAATTATGTTGGTATACCAATGCAATGGCCACCACCGTATCTGAATCCGATCGAGCATTTATAGGAGCACCTCTAGAAAAATGTTAAACGTCAAATACCTGCACCTATAAACCTGAGGAAACTTAAAAATGCAGTTATCATAGAACATGAGAACATGTTTCTCAAGATTTTATTAAAAATGTAATTAGAAGCCTGTATAGAGGCATACATTCTATGATTAAAAGTAAAGGAGGTAACATACGCTACTAGTGTCGCACCTACACCATTAATTTTGCTACTAGTGTCCAATTTACACCATAATTTATCTTTTTCAACATTACAATTTTGTAAGAATAATTTTAATTCCAAACTTATAAGGAAAAATTAAAACTAATTTACTCTAAAAGTAGAGGAAAAAAGCATAAATAATTAATTTTTGTACAGGGGTGTAGTGTAAAAAAAGAGATAGTCCAAACATTGTTTTTCTTTTGTAATGAACAGCCAGAAAGTGTCAAAAAAGGCACGTGTGTTGGTTTCTACAATTATGTATGGTAGTGAATGTTGGGTTTGGCAGAAGAAGCATAAAAATAGGATTAATGCTGTGGAGATAAGTAGTTTGAGAAGTATAGCCGGAGTAACTCGGTTGGATAAATTAAAAAATAGTGAAATAAGAGAACGCTGTGATGTAAAAGAAGATGTGGTTACAAAGATAGATAAAGGAATGCTTAGATGGTTTGGACACGTAGAAAGGATGGATGCAGAAAGATTGACGAAACAAATTTTTAAGGTGAGTGTAAATGGACAAGTCGGTAGAGGTCGACCTCGGAGAACATATCTCGATCAGATCAACATTGTTTTGAAGAAAGGCCAGGTCAAGAGTACCAACAAACGACAAACATGTATGAAAGCACTGATGAAAGTAAAGGAAGTAAAAGATGTGTGTAAGAACCGTAGCAGGTGGAAGGAAGTGGTCTCTGCCTATCCCTATGGGAAAAAGGCGTGACTTTATGTATGTATGTTCATTCAAAGTCCTCTTTCCGAATGGTTGAGGGGACAAATCCTCTTCCCAGAGACTGAATACGTAATGTACACAGACGGCTCAAAAACCCCAGATGGAGTTGGGGCCGGTGTTTTCAGCAGAAAACCAAAGATTGAAATATCTACCAGTCTTGGCAGGTATGCCACAATCTTTCAGGCTGAAATATTCGCTATCGAATTGTGTGCAAGAGAGTTGACCAACAGACCTCTAGCAAACAAAAACATAAATATAATATCAGACAGCCAGGCCGCTTTAAAAGCACTGAGCTCCAACAAGATAAATTCTAAACTTGTATGGAATTGCATCGAATCCTTAGAGTACCTTGGTGCGAACAACAGGGTGACCCTACTGTGGGTACCTGGGCACCAGGGGGTGGAAGGAAACGAAAAAGCCGACACCCTTGCAAAACAGGGGGCCGAATCTGCGTTCACTGGACCAGAACCAGTTTTTGGAGTCACCACAAGTGCCGCCAAAACAATTATTTCGGACTGGGCGGAGAGGAAAATACTCACGTACTAGTCCGACATACCAGGGCTAACCCACTCAAAGGCGTTTTTACCGTTACAACCCTCGAGAAACACAACTAAGCAGATCCTAGAATGGAGCAGAAATGACCTGCGTAATCTAACAGGACTGCTTACGGGACACTGTCGTCTGAGATACCACCTCAGAAAGATAGATCTGAACCAACAAACGGACTGTCGGTTCTGCTGCGTGGAAGACGAAACTGCTGAACATATGCTATGTTCATGCCCCGGCCTGGGAAAAATAAGGTTTAACATATTTGGTTACCCTAACCTAGAACCTACCGATTTTAAAAAAATCTCACCCTATACAACTATGAACTTCGTAAGAAGGGCTGGATTGTGCGGTGAACTGTAGCCTCTAGGGGTAAGCCACAATAGACCAACTAAGGGTCGCGGTGGAGGGGCGACCACGCCCTACTCACATAAAACCTAACCTAACCTAACCCAACTCGGTTGGATAAAGTAGAAAATAGTAAGATAAGAGAAAGCTGTGGTGTAAAAGAATATGTAGTTACAAAGATAGATAAAGGAATGCTTACATGGTATGGACACATAGTAGGGATGGAGAAAAAAAGATTGATAAAACAAATTTATAAGGCGAGTGTGAATAGACAAGTCGGTAGAGGTCGACCTCGGCGAATATATTTTGATCAGATCAACATTGTTTTGAAGAAAGGCCAAGTCAAGAGTACCAACAACCGACGAGCATGCATGAGAGCCCTGATAAAAGTAGAGGAAGCAAAAGATGTGTGTAAGAACCGTAGCAAGTGGAAGTGGTCTCTGCCTACCCCTACGGGAAAAAGGCGTATATATATATATATATATATATATATATATATATATATTTGTATATGTATGAATGAATGAAAAAACTAAACCAAGTACATTTATATCCAAAAAGAAAATAGGTTCTTTATTTCGGATACAGTGTCCGATATTAAAGGCAATTTTTAAAATCAGATTTTTTAATTAAATGTCAAAACAAAAGTCACACAAAAACTTTTTCTTCTTGTCTCAGTTGGCACATTCTTCATGGCTCCGCTTAAAGCACTTCATGCAACATATCCACTTCTCACCTTGTACGTCTTCAGAGTACAAATCGTTGCAACTCATGTATTCTGTGTCCTCATCGTCAACGTCCATATCATAATCGTCAACCAGCAATGGCTCACTTTTAGAATCTGATAAAACATCATCGATGAAATAATTCTCTTCTTTTGTAATTTGTTTACGTTTTCTTCGTTTTAATGCCTTTAACAGCCTTCTTTTGATTTTTTTTCTGTTATCCTTTTACTCTCGAGAGAGTATGGTGACATCATCACTCGGATCGTAGTTCTCCATCCTTCTCTGTTTTGAGCTGCAAGAGAAGCTTCTTACAGACCGTGACCAATGATTTCTTTGGTTTGGTCCACCCAGCGCGTCGGAGACCTTCTTCTTGGTCGTTTTCCATTGATTTTTCCCTCTACAATAAGTTTTTCCAGCCCATTCGTTCTTCTTGAAATGTGTCCAAAATGCCGTAAGTATGATTTGTTTATCCTGGTTGATAGCCTAGAGGTGATTTTTAGCTTTTTAAGAATTGACACGTTAGTACCGTGTTCTGTGTATGATATTCGCAGCATTTTTCTTTCTTCGATTCGTCATTTTTAAAGTCCAGGTCTTAAAGGCATATGTGGCAATAGGAAAGATCAAGGAGTTTAATAATTTCAGTTTGTTGCGTTGAGATATTGCAGAGTCTTTTCATATTCGAGTTAGTTTTATTGTTGAGTTACGTGCTATGGCCAGTCTGCGTTTAATTTCTCCATCACAGCCGCCTTTGTTTGTGATAAGTGATCCTAAGCAGTTAAAATTCTCAATCACTTTAAAACCATTGATCTGTCTAACATTGGCAGGGTTGCAGTCTATTATCATAATTTTCGTCTTCTTTTTGTTCAATGTAAAAGCATGTTCTCTGCTGATCCTGTCCAACTTTCTCATGAATTCCGTGAGTTCTTTATCCGAACGAGCTAGTATTAATCCCTCTCGCCAGCCTTGCAGAACTTTTCTCATTATATACTCTCCGTACATATTGAAGAGTATCGGTGACACAATACAGCCCTGTCTTACACCACACTTTGGACTAAAATACTTGGATAGCGTGTTAATGACTTTCACCTTCTTGCAGCTGTTGTCGTAGAGATTTTCAAGCAAAATAATCAGATGTTTTAGTACTCCCATGTTTTCCAGGATAAGCCACAAATTCTTCCATTTTCCATGCCTTGCTGTAGTCAACAAAGCACAAATAAGTTTTTACATGAAATTCATATGCATTTTCTATTATTTGTCTTACATTCAGGATAATTCCTGTCTGTTCGTCGGAAATCTGTGGAAGTAAAAAAGGTTTTAATTGGTTGTTTATAATATAAAGCAGAATTTTGCTTGCATGTGACATAAGCGCTATTGTTCTGTAGTTACTGTTCTGTAGTTCCTGTAGGAGAGCCTTTCTTGTGTAGCGGCATGTACACCGATTCACACCATTCTTTTGGCCATACCCCAGTTTGCCAAATTTCAATACACAGTTTGTAGATTGCATTAACACCAAGCTCACTCATGGCTTTTATTGTTTTGGCGGGTATGCCATCATCACTAGGTGATTTGTTGTTTTTTAGAAGGCTTATGGCTTTTTCTACATTGGCTTTTAAGATTGGGGGCTCTTTTTCTACCTTATCAATTTGTGGTTTTTTTTTTGTTTTATCAGTAAAAAAAATGTTTCGCAGTATTGCGTCCATACTTCTGCTATGTTGTTGGCATCCGTTATTGTCTCTCCGTTGTCATTTTTTATTATTTGTGTCTGCGGCTTAAATTCTCCAGACAGATATTTGACTGTATTGACTGTATCTTTTGATTAGATTCTCCTAATTTAGAACTAAGTTTTAGTTTTTTGCCCTTTCCTTTTAAATTTTTTTTCTCTCTTGTTCTCGCATGCTTTTTTCAAGTTCGTATTTGTATGGCGTACTAGTGATTATGAGATCCTGAAATGCCACTCTGACAAGGTAACGGGTGTAACGAAAGGGTGAATAATTGAAAAAACTCTTGTAGACTTTGCCTCACGGATGTGATCTTGACTTTCCAATTAAATTCAATTTAAGGAAATAGGTAGATCAGTTCGCGGATCTATCTATCCTTTTTTTATAAACTAATTTTACTTAAACTGAAAGTCTCTTAACAAAATTGAGTGCCAAGTAATTTTTTTTAAAAATTATATAAAAAAGAGTAATTAAAAAAATATTAAAACCCCGAACAAATTTAAAAGTATCTGTGCATTTTAATACCTCCAGCAACTAGATAAGCGAGCTTCAATGTTGTCACCTTTTTTCGAAATAAATAAAAAGCTGAAACAAATTTTACAACCAGTTTAATTAAAATAAAATTCAAACAGGCAAAAATAACCCGAGAACAAAAAAATATATCAAAGGCACATAATAAGGAAAGAAAATATAAAAAACCTTGTGATGTCAGAAGCCAATTTCGATGTTTAATGAATTTGCCGTTCATATTATTTTTGTGGTTGTCAACACGTCTCTTGGGGAGGTAACTTCTTTATTGTTTTGTAAAATAACTGATGGTGGTGTCCTCTCTCGCTGCTCTTTATTAACAAAATCATAATTAGAAAATTAATTTTGTTGAATGGACAAATCCCATATTTGCGAAATCCATCGACCGAAATAAGTGCAGTTGAACTTTTTAAATAAGCATGACACATTACTAGGATTTTGCTTTAATCACATTTGGATTTGCTGGAAATAAAAGGTTTTAAAAGGTGACATAAATGTTAGATTCAGAGGCTGCATCTTATGTGAGATATGAGGTAGTATACACAACATTGTGACGTTGTTTGTGTGATTTCTATAACGTTAATATTTCTTGTGTGGCTATAGTGACCGTCGATTATCAGAGACACTGGATCATCACGGGATAGTTTAACAAAACGTGTTGTTCTATTGGGTAAAAATGTGTAGTTGAATCTAACCGGGTGGATGACACGCCGCGATAGACCCAGAGGGCGTTTTTTCTAACAACTCATCTTTCATGTTTTTTCTGTAATAAACAAACAAATGAGAAACAAATCTTCTAGCTGCGGTTATGCAAAAAACGACCAGTGACTCTCTTTTAGTAGCAGTAACCGCTTCAACTTGCCTATTTCCTTTCAAAGTTATAACACGAGTAAACTAAAATAGTACAGGTGCATTTGTTTTAAGGTTTAATCTACTTTTAGTGATTGTCAGAAACAAAAGGGTAAATAGGTCCGTGAACTAATCTCTTCATTCCGTCAAAATTAATTTAATCGCGAAATTAAGAATTCACAACACCCTGAGTAAGAATTATTAGTTTGTTGAACAGTAACACAAATTTGACGCTTAAATAAGGCAACACTTTTTGGTTAGGAGCTTGATATTTTGTGCATATTAGTAATTGATTTATTTTGACTAGCCAGTCATATTAAGTAACATTTTAATTTACCGAGGTCCAAAATTCAAAAGTTAAAAATGTTTATTTGCACTTGAAAACCACTAGCTAAGACTAGACAAATAAAAACTTGTTACAACGTTTTATAACTATTGTACTGTCATCTCACATAAAATCGCTGAAATTTAAAATATTGACAGCTTTACAGGTTCCTTTAGCACTTTCCTTCGACAGAGAAAGGTTTTTGTTTTTTTGATATATTCTAATTATGGAGCGAAGAGGTAAGGAGAACCATCTCACATGGGGACAAGTTGAAAAAGTGTCCACTTGTGAACTGTAAAGAACAGTTCAAAAACCGACCAGAATGGCGCTAATGTAGCAAAGGTGTATGATATGAGTTTAGCAGTTGTAAACGAAGTGAAGTGTTCTGAGTTGAAAAATTTAATATTTTGGGTGACTTAAGTTGTTATTAAAACTATTGTAATGGAATTCGGCAAAGTCAAGTAGCAGTATTGCCGAGATTAAAATATCCTCCTGTATTTGACACTCCAGAAAACCATCGAATGTTCAAGAAAGATCTAGAAAAGAAAAGGATGGAATATCCTGGAAGCTATCAAATGGAGAGAAATGGCATAAGAATGACAGTTTTCGAAAGTTCTAGAACAACTCTAACACGATATATAAACAGGGTCAACTAGTCAGTCAGTCAAACATGAAGTTGAGTTACGTGAACATCATTCATAACCTCCAAAATAAATAGTCGTTATAAATTAGTCTGTAACAAGTGTTAGTGTTCATGCAAATAAATTAGTTATCAATTAAAACTCGGTCGTCGTTCATTTTTACCCACGTAAAACGTAACACTATTTACGTAGTCCAAAATAGTTTACTTGATATAACCTAAAAACTGTAGTGTTATAAACGTGAAGAGTGATTTTTTTTGTGAACTTATAATAATACTTTGCTGTGATTTTATACTGTTTTTTTTAAATCCATTTAAAACAAACTTTTCTACCCCACTCTAATAAATTTTGGCGCTTTTTTTTAAATTTACCCTTTTGTTACTGTAGCGCCACCCTTATTTAACCTGTACGACCTACTGTGGAATCTCACACTCAATGAGTTTCTGCTACGAATGGAAAACTACGGCTGCAAAATCGTGGCCTACGCTGACGACATAGTTTTACTAGTCTCAGAAAAATTCCCTGGGATGCTATCTCAGATTATGCAAAATGCACTTCATGAACTAGTTCATTGGAGAACAGGGTGTGGTCTGGGCTTAAACCTAGAAAAAACAGAACTAGTACTTTTTACGAGAATAAACAAAATTCCCGTCTTTCCCCTTCCAGAAATTGGAGGACAAACTATAAACCTCTCGGAGCGAGCTAGGTACCTGGGCCTGATCCGAGACTGAAAGCTGCTGTGGAGGGAGAATATAGAGGAAAGGGTAAGAAAAGCTACTGTGGCGACCTATGCCTGCAGAAGGGGCAGACAATGGGGGTTACAACCCCATGTTGTTCATTGACTTTATATTACAGTCATAAAATCGATTCTAATGTATGGATCGTTAGTATGGTAACCAGCCCTAAAGAAGGGAGTCAACCATACAAAGGTAGGAAAAGTCCAAATATTGACATATCTGCTGATCACAGGCTGTCTAAGGACCACTCCAACAAAAGCCCTTTAAACGATTCTACATCTACTACCAGTAGATTTGTTTGGAAAAGAATGGCTCTCAGACTTAATGCTATGACCCCATGGACCGAAACGCACTATGGTCACTCTAGACTATTTAGAAAATGTGATATGTCCACAAAAAACACTGATTACACTAAACCCACCCTTATCTTCGGAGGCAACTTATCCCTGGAAATTACATCCAGAGAAGATTGGGCCGAGAATCCAGTGAAACCTCAGGGCGCAGTATTTTATACGGATGGCTCTAAACTAGAGGGAAGAGTACGTTGCGGTATCTTCTCAGAAGACCTCTCACTTAGCCTGTCGTTTCGTTTTCCTGATCACTGCAGTGTGTATCAAGCTGAAATTACAGCTATTACCGAGGCAGCTGTCTGGATACTCCGCAACGAAAAAAAGTTCAGCGAGATATCCCTTCTTTGCGTCAGCCAGGCTGCTATCAAATCACTGAACTCAGTCTACTTGACCTCTAGGGCAGCGGTGCAATGCCGTGCCGCCCTGAATGAGCTAGGAACTAAGTTTAGAGTTTACATTGTGTAGGTACCTGGACACAGGGACATACCAGGCAACTGTAAGACAGACAAGCTAGCAAGAGAGGGCACCACCCTCCCAGCTGTATCTGTCTCATATCAGCAAGCTGTACCGATTGCAAATTGCCGGCTCCTTCTGCACAGCAAAGTAGTCCAAAAAGCCAACGTGAGGTGGCAAAATGAAACCACATGCACATTATCAAAACAGATCTGGCCTAAACTAGATTTACGTCGAACTAAGGATGTTTAAACTTTAACCAGAGAGTCCCTTGGAAATGCGATCGCGGCCATTACAGGACACTGGGCAGGTGATTTCTATGCACGGCGCATGGGAATCGCAGAACTATGACATGACTTTTATATAAGCAGTCAAAATGAGAAATAGGAGGAAACAATGGTTCATCTTCTCTGCCACTGCCCTGCACTAGGCAGAAAACGGCTTTATATACTAGGGCAACCGAACTTTGATGATTTAACTACTCTAAGCTCAGTTAGCATTAAGGACCTTACACTTTTTATTAAAAGTTCCAAATGGTTTTTACGGTAGAGGGGGAAGGCACCGCCGTCCATCACGGTATCACAACGGACCAAAAGGCCTAAGTGGGTTCCCTCCGAACCGCCGTTTTATACTAACCTAACCTAACCTGATCGACTGACACTTTTTCACACACAAAGAAGGTGCTCCTTACCTCTACTCTCCATAAGTCTTATATCTAAAATACCTTGCTATCTGAAATAAGGAAACTATCCGAATACGTTTTTTCTAAATGTTATTATAATTAATGTCCATAAAAAATTATTAAGATTAATTCAATACAGTAATTTGTATTTTTTGTTGCGTTAACTTTGTCCAGGACTTTATGTACTGAACGAGAATTTGTTATTTAAAATTTAAACTTTAAATAATACGATCCAGTTTCCTAAAGGGTTAATAATTACAGAGCCAATTATGGAACAGACTGTGTTCAGTATTCCAGTATCAAAATGAGAATAACTAAATTGAAAGATCACTCGTTTCAGCGAACTCGATATTAATTGGAAGCTGCTATGCCTTCAATTCGATAAATTGAGTTATTTAATGTGATTTTGATTAGTGCAAGCGCATGAAAAAGATTTAATGAAAACTGGTTGAAATCCAATGACATATTAACTTATAAATAAAGCGTTTTTACTGAATTTTGAGTTTAAATATATTATGTTCAACCTACTTTTGCCGCAAATTATACCCCCAAAGAAACATTTTAAAATGTTAAAAATATCATCTTAATTACCTGCTTTTGCGCGCAAATTTACTATAGGTTATATTTGAGATGGAGAAGAACAATTCTAACAAAAAAATAATTGTGAGCCATTTAATATTGATCGTTTAAGAATCATATAGGGCAGGCAGGTACCATAAATTTTATATTAACCATAAACTTATTTATCAAAATTTAAACAATTGTAAAAATACAACATCAAACTGCTTTGGTAAAAAGGTTAAAAGTCATCGATTCCGTAAAATTCAATCGATATATCTGTTTCATTTGCGTCGTCGGAGTACATTTTTTTAAATTCGTTTTCTAGCTTATTTTTTTGTGGTAATTTCAAGCGAGTCGTTCATCTGTGAAAAATCGAGTTAGACGCTGGAAAAAATTTCCAAAGAAATCAATAAAATGGCAGCTTATTACTCTACGTGTATCAATCCATCTTTGCATTAGCGAATTACGTGTCTCGCAAATAAAGTGAACAAAACGGTCCTGATAGAGGAACATTAATGAACAATGACAAGGTACACATATATTCAAAAGTTTTGCATCACCACGATTCTGAAATAATATATTGGAGATAAATTACTAACGAAAGAGACACGACAAACGTCCCTAGAGCCGCGTTAAGGCAAATTGGTACCCTAGGCACATTTTTTTACCGCTTCCTCACATTGACACAAATTTAAGTGAAAATTTTCATGACAGCAAATTTTTGTAACGAAGTTTCTTATCGCACGTTGCGGAAACTGGAGCTAGCCAGCAAAAAGAGTGCGTAACAACAATGCGTTAGTCGCTATATCTTTTCCTCTACAGTACTGCCTGCAGTGAGAGGAAAAAAATATATAATCTGACTAAGCCAATCATAAAACGTCATTTGTGGACTGGTAAATATTATTATTTGTGTAACATCTTGTTTAATACTTTTTGTATTCACCCCGTATTTATATCTGCGCTCTGTCATATTTTTAGTTTGTATGACCGATAGTGGTGGCGTTAGTAGTAGTTGTTGCTTTTTTGTAATAAGAAGAAATACACTTTTTATTTTTTCTTTTTCTTGTCCAGTAAACAAAGTGTTTTATTTTCACCAACTCTCACACAAACTCGGCACGCTGATCAGTCTCACCCATTTACTCTTAAGATGGACACTACAAGGACCATTCTCCATAAAGAATCATTCTTTTACAGGGCTGCTAGGGAATGGAACCAGCTTCCAAAATCAGTTTTTCCAGAGAACTATGACCTGCAACTTTTTAAAAAGCGGGTCCACAATCATTTCCTTTCTATAATCCCTTCTCCTGCTAATAGTCGCAGTGCGGGCCGTCCGCGGCCCACACGATAGGTCTACCCTTTTTGCGACTATTTCATTAAAAAAAAAATCAAAATCATCCAAAAGTTAATAGGTTATGAGCCCAGACAACGTCTAAAGTCTGCGGAATTGGATTAAATAATTATAGGACAATGTTGTGGGGTAAAAATTGTCGCGAATGTCCTGTGAAAATAAGTGAGGTTAAAGTTGAACTGAGTTCCAAAAAAATAGTTGTTATTTAAGATGACTTATTACGAATACTACCATTTCCACAGCTAATGAGCAGTAACTATAACAACTGGAGATTTCAAGTTGAAATGTTGTTTGAAAAAGATTGTGTCAAGAAAATTCTACAAACAGGTCAAAAAGACTATGAAAATCTTGATGAGACTAACAAAACCAAGTATGATAAATTAGATACCAAAGCCAAATGTATCATAGTTCAGTGTATGACAGATAAGCATCTTATTTACTCCGTGGCTTACAACCTAATGTGGGTTTTTGCCGACTTCACAATAGTCCTCCATTGTTGTCTGTCGCTCAAGGCATCAAGTGGATTTTGGATGCCCATTGTCATTAGGTCTTTGGTAACATTGTCTCTCCATCGGAGTCGTGATTGGCATAGGGGTCTTTTACCCTCTGGTGTTTTCTCCCATATAAGCTTGACAGTGCGATAATCCGGTAGTCTTCTCACATGTCTCGCCCACTGTAATCGTTTGGATTTTATTTCTCGGACAATGTCAGGCTCTCCGTATAGGTCTTCTAGCTCTCTGTTTGTACGAGTTCTGTATCTTGCTGTTGTTTCATCTACGGTTGGACCATATATTTTCCTGAGTACTCTCCGCTCAAAGACTCGGAGGCGTTCTTTATTTGCCACGTTTCCATCCACGTTTCACATCTGTACATCACAACTGGTCTAATTATGGTTTTGTATAATTATGTTTATTTTTGTACGTCTTTATGTTTGCTTTGATTTTAGTAGATTATGAGTTGTATAAAGGCATTTGTTTCCAGCTTGTACTCTACAGTTAACTTCTTTTGTCCCATAGGTGTCTTTTAATAATGTTGTTCTAGGATATTTGAATTTTTTGACCCGTTCGAAGTTGTAGTCACCCATTTTAATGTTTTGACCTACATTGTCTCTGATCCGGTTATTTCTGGTGGAGTACATATATTAAGTTTTTTCTTCATTAATCTTAAGCCCCATATTTCCAGCATGTTCTTCAAAGTTGCATATTTTTAATATTTAGTCTGCTGTTTCCAATGATATCTACGTCATCCGCAAAATCCAGGGCCATTACTTTGAAAGACCGTCGCTGGAGGGCAGATTTCAGCCTTTCTGGTGGCATGTTCCAAAACAGCATTCAAAAGCAGTGGTGATAACCCTGTTTAATGCCTTTGTTTATATCGAACATCTCCGAGAAGTTTTGTCCAACTCTAACTTTGCTTTTAGAGCCGCCGATAAGATAAGCATCTGGAGTATATTTAAGACGCAAAAACAGCCCAAAAAATGCTCGAATGTATGCAAAATGTTTTTAAAAAAAAGAGTAACTTTTCTAAGATGTATATCATAAAAAAGATATTAAAATTTAAATGTACAACAGAAGAGTTACAGGAACATTTCATGCGAGTGGAAATATTACTTGGAGAACTGGGTGGATCCGGTGCAAAACTAGATGAAAGTAAGAAAGTCTGTTTCTTGTTATTAACTATGCTTAAAAAATATAATACAGTTATAACTGCAATCGAAACATTGAAAACAAATATTTTTTTGGGATTAGTAAAAAATAGACTTTTAGATGCTGAATTAAAATTTAAAGACTCAGAAAAGTCTAAAAAACAAAAAAACCACTCTAAAGCAGCTTTTTACAGTATAAAGTATACATCTGTGAAATGTTAGGAGAGTTTTCCCGAAAAATGCAAACAAAAGTGTGCCATCATCTCGATCACCATCTAGAGGCCATTACAGAAGTTACTCGAGAAGTGGTGGAGCCAAAGCCAGCATATTTAAGCAGTGAAGACAACCATGAGAATGTTTATAAAACTGAAATATCGTTTATATTAGAAGTCTTAAGTGTAGATGAGCCGAACATTAATTTTAGTGATTCAAAAGTGGACTTTATTTTAGACAGTGAAGCAACAGATCACTTGGTAACAGTAAATATGGAGAAGTACATGACAGATATCATAACACTGGACAAAGAAATTAGAATAAGGGTGGCAAATGAAAATTCACTACTTGTAAACAATCAAGGTACGACTTTTCTAAAATATTATAAAAAAGTTATAGAATTTTATGCTTTAATTGTACCAAGTTTAACAAACAATTTACTAAGTGTTAAGAAAATAAATGAAAAGGGAAATTAGGTAGTATTTGATAAAGAAAAAACTATAATAAAAACAGTAATAATGTTAAATGTATGTATGTAGCAACTTTTAATTTACCAAAAAAAATGTGTAACATTGCAGTGACAGGTGATATATGGCATAAAAGTTTAGGCCATCTATCTGATTCATACTTAAGAAAAATGCAGCTACCAGCACCAACAACAGTGTGCAGTCTATGTATGAAGGGGAAAGCTACACGAAAACCTTTTGAGAAACTTAAATTACCTCGTTCCAAGGCAGTAGGAGAATTGCTTTATTCAGACATTGGTGAATCGAACCGAATCCCTACAAGTGATGGTGAAAAGTATTATTAAACCATAATTTATGATTACTCTTATTTTACCTTGTTTTATTTATTAAAAAGAAAGTCTAAAGCACAGAATAATTTAATAAACTATATTAGAAAGACAAAAGCAAAAAATTACACAATGTCAAGGATAATGGAGGTAAATTTACTTTTCTAAATTAAGAAATTTATTTAAACAAAAGGGAATAAGATAAGAGTACACACTAACACACCTCCAAAGTAACTTGCCAATAATAAACGTTATTAAACATGTTTACGCGCAGAAATATAAATTCCTTCACGCCAGGGTCTCGGATGATCTCTTACAGGAATTAAGACAAATTTAGAATAATAAAACAAGACTTGAAATTCTATAAATTAAGTCCTTTATCTTCCAAACAAGAAACTACTTTGTGAATAGAATATATTATTCACTACCAAGCGTCGGACAGATATTATTGTCAAATGAGTTAACAATTATGTTGCACAGAAAGACACCGAGTAGTATTTGGATAAGTTAAAAAAATGGTAGCATCGCTGGGAAAAGTGTTTAGACTAACAGAAGATTATATAGAAAAATAAATTTAAAGAAAAAATGTTTTGTATCTGTTAGGTGAAAAACTTTTCAGACCACTCGTAATAGAGCGAGCCTCTTAATCTTTCTTACCCCTTCAATAGCAAAACAAAATAAAACCAGAAAAATAAACAACAAAAATAAATCTTGTATAGCATTTTGTAAAATTCCCTGATATCGATAATATGTCCCTATTAAATTGAAAATGAATATAATCTGGTGCATTTTAAAAGTATGTGCTTGCATTTCCCTAATGCTCCAGCTTTACAAGTACATAATTTGTTGAGCGCTATAAAGTAACATTATTTTGGTGGCTAAATAAAATTTTTCATCACAAAACCCACATTAAATAAGGTATCTGCTTGTTTAATATTTCTTTGCATTATTAATAATACCTAACTCTATAATTAATCTTCTTACGCTTGGTAGTGAATAATATATTCTATTCACAACATAGCTTTTTGTTTAGAAGATAATGGACTTAATTTATAGAAGTTCAAGTCTTGTTTTATTATTTTAAATTTGCCTTAATTCCTGTAAGAGATAATCCGAGACGACAGCTTGGAGAAATTTATATTTCTGCGCGCAAACATGTTTAATAACGTTTATTATTGGCAAGTTACTTTGGATACGTCTGTTTCTTAAGTGGTTAGGCCACTCTAGAGGCCAAAAAATGGCCTTTAGGGGATTTTGTCCAAAAAATTTACAAAATAAATCGAGATTACAAAAAAGAGTGTTTGCTATACATATCAGTGACTCTATAAAAAAAATTTTTGAAGCGATTAATTCCAAAATGGCGGCTGTGCACCGTTTTTGCGATAACGTCTCCGTTTTTCCAAAGTCCCCGGCCGGACACACAGCTCCTGCAATTTGTAAATTATATAATGAGCCAATGAATTTTTTTAATTATATTACAATAACAGCTATAGAAATACACAAGATTTTTTTGATACGTTAATTTTTGGCTAAATAACGCACTTCTAAAGTGGAAAGTAAAAATTTTGCCTTAAAAATTGTTTGATAATTGTTAATAACACATGAACTATGTATACAGACAATATATTTTCATGATATATTTAACATTTTAAGTGAATCGATTGAAATTTGTTATGTTTCCGACCAACTTAAAAATTGAGATAAACGCGTTTAAAGTTTTGAGTAGAGTAAAAAATTATAAATAATTTTGCAATAACTTTAATTTGCAATGCTTGCACCATACAATTAGCCTTCCAGATTATCATTCTGCTTCTACATTTTTTTACTGCTTAATTTAAAAGCGAACCTTGCCATTGTTTACTCTTTTAGACATTGATATCACTCTGTAAGCTTTATGCGCTGTTTGTCGATTTTCAGGCACATTTCGTCGCTGCTCGGGTTGATTTTCAAGTCCATTGCCTCCATTATGTACAAAATTTAAGAAAAACCGTCATTGTACACACAAACCACAATATATGTAGACTGAGGTAATTCCATGAATTCACATAATTTTTTTATTAAACCCAGACAGATTCTTCAGAATTAAACAGAAAGATGCGTATTCCAGCTTAAAAGAAATAAATGCGGGTGTACCTCAAGGTAGTAGGCCCTATTTTCTATTTATTGTACACTAGCGACATACCACGACTGGAAGATGTAAAAATTGTCACATTTGCAGACAATACAGCACTCCTTGCAGTAGATCAAGATCAGGACGTGTCCTGTATAAAATTTCAGTCAGCTACTAATTTACCAACAAAAGACTTGTCAATCCACCATTCCTATATATATGTCAGTGACAACTTAGTACCATATAGTAACAATGCTAAGTATCTTGGCATGACTCTTGACACTAAGCTTAGATGAAAAGTGCATGTAAAAAAGAAAATAACCGAACTTGGACTAAAGTATAGACAATATTATTGGCTTATTGAAAGGAATTCCAAGTTGTCATTGCACAATAAGAAACTTATCTACAAATAAATTCTGAAACCAGTGTGGCTTTATGGTATCGAGCTATGGGGTTGTGCCAAAGATAGCAATATAAAGATTATTCAAATATTTCAGAACAAAGTGCTGCGTAAAATGACAAACGCCCCTTGGTATGTACGCAACAGTGACCTACATAGAGACCTCGGTATCCCAATGTTTAAGGATGAAATTAAAAGATCAGCTGGTAAACATAAAGCCAGGCTACAACTCCATGAAAATGTAGAAGCCCTTTAGCTACTGAACAATCAGCATCTAGTTCGAAGACTAAAGAGGACCAAGCCATTCGAACTCGTGTAAAGCTGTGTTTTTAAAAGCAGAGTATAGTGCGCGGGTTTGTGTACATGTTATTGTCAGAACAACCCAAAGGACATCGATGGAAAAAATTTAGTAGAATACAAGTATTTAGTTTTAATATTTTACCAGACTTAAATTAATGGTTGATCGATAGTGATCAGTTTTAATACCTTAAACGCCATCAGCGTCATAAACAAAACAAAAAAAATTCAACTCGGCATATTAGTCTTTCCACAATTCTCACAGGACACCACTAGTTTGAATCTCAAATCGCGCTTGCCATTTTCAGTAAATTTCACTTCCGATTGGCGTACCTTACAAATGTCAACGTAGCCGAAAATACTGCAATAAAGTTTATGATACGATAACGAAATGATGGATTCACTTCGATATCACACAGATCTTCCGATTGCTTCCGTTTTTTTTTGCCGACGTACTGGCATTCAAGTCATCTGGGGCTTTTAACTCAGGGCGATTCAATGGTCTTCTTCGAGATTCGCGGCGTCAGTAAATACGTGACCGTGAATCTTCATCGGGAGTTTAGAGACACCCCAACAGCATATCGAAAGACTTGATGCGGGACCTAGCGTCCACGTCAAGCGCAGCAGTAATAAAAACGACGATATAAGTGTCAAATTCATAGTTTTCGGGGATGCTAAGTTTGATAGTGACTTTTCCAAAGCAGGCAAACCTATGAAAGGGGTGAAAGAAGGATAAAATATAAAAACGGCTGATATTAGTGTCGAATTCATATTTTCGGGGTCACTAAGTTTGATAGTGATTTTTCAAAAGCAGGCAAGCCAACCTTCGGGCAGGACATTGTCTGCCGGGTTCTACCAGTGGTATATAAAAGTCGATGTGTGTTCCCTATGAACTCCAAAAAGGCTAAACCGATTTTAATGAAATTTTTAGTCAATCTTCAAATTAGTCTGGTGAGTGAGTCTGTAAAGTTTAGTAACAATCAGATCAACGAAAGGGGTGGGAAGGGGACGTCTTTTTTGACAAAAATACAGAGTCAATGCAACTTTTCTGGCAAATAAAAAAAACATCCAAAACCTTATTTGCTGCAGTTGTGCACTTGAAAAAGGCATTCAGGGAAGAAATATTTTTGTTTGAGTAGCCTTACTTTGAGCTTGGGCTCGTTCAGATTCTCTTTGAAGTTTTTCATAACAAAGAACGCATCGACGTCTGTTCTGGTACCAACATCTTCCAAAGAATGATGACTCCCTTCAACGGTGACATTTTGCATATGTTGTAAATTATCCAAACCTAAGGGACTAAAAACAATTTCTTTTTTGAACTTTGGCTACTTTTTAATGTAAAATATATGCATTTACCAATACACTACCAATAAGAAGCTAAATGGCCAACTTGCAGTACCACTTCACTCCTCTGTGTAATGATGAGGTGAACGATTTCATTTGATTTGACAAGTCGATGTAAGCTTTATGTTTATTGTAGTCAACAACAGCAGCAGCTTTTTGTATTTCTTTATCATGGCCAACTCTAATGGTCGGTAACTCATCGTTGTGTTTTGTGGATAAAGTAAGAACGTCTCTTTTGCCTTTCCATTTCTGGACGATAACACCTAAATTGATTTCAGCAGCATCTGTTTCTCCTTTTTTAAGTTTTTTATTCACAACTTAATTTGGATTCATTTTTCGATTTGACCGAAGAGTCCCAACTTAGTGAGTATTCTTGGCAAGTAAAGCATGTGCCAAAGCCCCACTTATATAATAATTATCTGTATAAATAATTCGTTACTTGCAATAGTTTTGCTCTTGTTCGCTAGACATTTTCCTACTGTGATTAGTCAAAAGGCAAAACGGGGCGAATTTACAGGTTATTTCACAAATGTGTGGTTCTCGTGCAGCACTTTTCACTAAAATAAGATCCGAGAAGGTATGAACAATATACCGATGTCGCACAAAACACAGAAAGAGAACACATAAGAAGGACGAAAGATATATGCTTGCCCGTCCGGGCCAATGTTTGCTTTTGGACAATACATGCGTGCATGTGTCGATAGAAACAGACATGTGGGATTGTGACTCCACGTTTGTCGCACGCGGCTAATGGGTCAGATTTGATGTGTTGGGACCGCGTGACCAAACGGCAGGACTCATTAGAAATAACAAAAAATGTAAAATTAAACAATTTTTTCTTTAAATAAATATTTACGTTGGTTATGGGACACTGAGGTTGATCTTTAAAAGAAAAAAGTAAATGGCCATGGGGATCGATTTTTTTTAACACTGTGGCAGCCAGCTTGTTAATAGTAATTTGAAATGGATTATTATCCAGTTATTGAGAAAATAATGTTTGAAATATGGTTGGTTATTTAATGAAAAGTTTCGAGATTTGTACTCGACTGTTTACCCAAATCGCCAGATTCCATCTTTCACAACTGTTAGAAGAATTATTAAACTTTTTTAATCCACAGGAAGTTTAAATGTTAAGTTTCTGTTCCCCACAAAGAAAATCAACTTGATTTGAATGTGTAATACATGTTCTGGAAGATAAAACAAAATTTTAAAGAAGATTGGTTGTAGTTTGGGTGTCTTGCATAGTACTTTGTACATAGTACATAGCATAGTACATAAAACTTTGAAAAAACTCCAATGTACAATGTACAAAACTTTCGTTCGTGGAGTACCGAAAACTTGCATTTATCTATAAAAAACAAAAGTCAACATCACGGTTTTAGAAATGTTTGGGTTGGTTTACTAGGTTATGGAACAATTGGTACTTTGATGGCATGCTGACTGGAGAGCGTTACCTAGCTTCAGTTGCTTTAAAAAGAAATTGGACCAGCTATGTTAAATTATAACTTAAAAAATAAAATCTAGTATTAACATGACGAATGTCCGGCGTACAATAATTTAATTGTGCGCAATTTTTTGGATTTTACATTTCCCGATCATTGGATAGGTCGTGGTGGTAATATAAACCAGATTTAATTCCGTGTAATTTCTTTCTATTAGGCTACTTAATTGATAAAATTGACAATATTGAATGATTATTCATTTGCTAGTTTAGCTGACAGAAGCGACTGTTCTAAACTGCCAAGAAATCTCGCAGTACATGTTAGCAATCATGAGGCGACAATTTTATGATCGATTAGGATATTGTTTAGCCGGTAATGAAAATTTATTAAAACATTTGATTAAAAAAAAGATGTTTTTGTTTAATTTTGTTAATGTGGCATAAATGATGTATTAGTCGAAATTAGTAAACACTGTAAAATTTTAGCAAAGCACAATACCTCTTTAACAATTCTTTAACCTAACTTTCCCACTTGTTTTTTGTCATAGACTATGACGTTACACCAAGCATGCCAAAATGGTGGGCGTTTAAAGTGTCCGTGTCAATTGACTATTTTAAACTTTTTTTTTGCATACATACATAAAGTCTCGCCTTTTTCCCATAGGGGTAGGCGGAGACCACTTCCTTCCACTTGCTACGGTTCTTACACACGTCTTTTGGTTCCTCTACTTTCATCAGTGCTCTCATACATGCTCGTTGATTGTTGGTACTCTTGACCTGGCCTTTCCTCAAAACAATGTTTATCTGATCAAGATATGTTCTCCGAGGTCGACCTCTACCGACTTGTTCATTCATACTCGCCTTATAAAGTTATTTTGTCAATCTTTCTTCCTCCATCCTTTCAACGTGTCCAAACCATCTAAGCATTCCTTTATCTATCTTTGTAACCACATCTTCTTTTACACCACAGCGTTCTCTTATCTCACTATTCTTTACCTTATCCAACCGAGTCACTCCGGCTATACTTCTCAGACTACTCATCTCCGCAGCAGTAATCCTATTTTTATGCTTCTTCTGCCAAACCCAACATTTACTACCATACATAAGTGTAGGAACTAACACACCTCTATGCACAGCCAGACGTGCCTTTTTTGACACTTTCTGGCTATTCATAAAGCTATGCAGTACCCCATTCATTTGTCTTCCTGCCAACACCATTCGCTCAATGTCACTGTCATACTTTTCATCTCTCGTAAACTTTAAACCCAAGTACACAAATTCATTTACTGGTTCCACTCTTTCTCCCTCAATCAAAACTCCACAGTTTGTCATGCTTTCTTCTCTTTCAAAAACCATTACTTTCGTTTTGCTTACATTTATTTTCATCACTTTGATTTTCAGGGCATCATGCATAACATTCACCATCGCCTGCAAATCCTCTTCAGATGACGTTAATATGACTTGATCATCGGCGTAAAGAAGGCATTTGATCCATACGCACTCTCTTTCAAATCTTTTAAACAATTATCTATGTATAAGATAAACAGCCATGGCGAAACCACACATCCCTGTCTTACACCTTTTTCGATGTTAAACCAGTCCGTGCAAGCTCCGTTTATCCTGACACAAGCAGTGGAATCCTTGTAAAGTGATTTCAGTGCTCGTATTAAACTACCACTCACCCTATACATTGACAATGTCGACCACAATTTACTCCTCACCACTCTGTCATAGGCCTTTTCCAAGTCTATAAAAGCGCAATAGACCTTTTGACTTCTAGCCAAGAATTTTTCGACTATACCTCGTAATGAAAAAGACTGATCCATACATTTTCTTCTTCTTCTAAATCCTGCTTGCACATCCCATATTATCTTCTCAGTTTCATTCGTTATTTTTTTAATCAATATCTTTGCATATCTTTTTATTTACTTTAAATTAGTTTTTTGAAGTTAAATTTTTTTAACTATTATATAACGATGTAAACTATTAAATAAAAATATGAAAAATGCATGCATGTTTCCTATTAATAAATTTTTTTATTTAATATTATTTTTTACAAAAAAGAATAGGTAATGAAATAGATGATCGAGCAAAAAAGTTCAGTTCAGCAAAAAGGGACAAAATAACCTCTTTGTGTGTATTTTAAATTTCATTAAAAAGAGAAATATGAACTTTAATATAAAAAAATGATTTTTCTTGGCTGCATGCCAACAAAGCATTGAATTGTAGGAAAATAGTTGTTTTTGATATTTGTAAGTATTTTGAAAGAAAGATTAAGAACAATGGAGCCAAGCTCATAAAAATACATTTGAATAACATATTACCCGTATATAAAAGTTTTTCTTCAATGCAGAATATCTTTTTTTATAGATATATTATTTATTGCGCTTAAAGTTTTATTACACTTCTGGACAAAATTAACGCAACAACATATTAAATCATACATACAGCTCATTTTATCAATATACGACGGTATTGGATTAGTCACCAAGGCATCGACTTAACGGGCGCACTTTGTTGAGAGGCACAATAGTAAATTCCCCTAAGATTTAAACTCGAAAATTTCTTGTTTATTATTATGCTTTTGTTAAAAGGTTTAAATTTTATTTTTTGCTTTATTGTAAACAGAAATCGTTGAAGTAGCTTTTTGGTTAGAAATAGGCACATATTTAATTATTTTAAAAGTGAATTTAACAAAAATAAATTATCGGTACAAATTTAATAAATATATTTAATTATGTGGTACTTACAGTATTATCAAGCATCAGATTTATAGTCCTAAAAATCGGAATGACTGTCGTCGCTATCCTCATTCGGATTGTAAATGGTAAAAGGATTAACTGATTTAATGTGGTTTTCACGAACCCACCAGTCTTCTAAGTATAATTTGATCCACTTTGTAAATTTTTTCTCTTTCCCGCCTTTTAGCTATCGATAATAATTCTGGCTTTAAGAAATACTCTGAAAATAAAATATTTTCGTTGGGTTAACCGTTCTTTTATTTTTTGTATCGTCCAGGACTTTGTTGGTTGCTTTTTTAAAATTTCCCAATGGTACGGAGCATTACCTAATACAATGACAGATGGTTTATGTAACGATTGCAATAGCTTCTCTGTTAACCATTTGACAAACATCTTTGTATCTATACACACACACACACACACACACACACACACACACACACACACACACACACACACACACACACACACACACACACACACACACACACACACGCACGAGCGATTTTTAATAGAATGATCCCGAAACCGCGATCGAACTTTCGATTTTCTACTGGACAGAAGCGTTGTATATAAATATTCGGCCGTTGATTACGGAAGATATGGAAGCTGGTCTGTATCTTGAGTTTAATTATTGTGTTCACTAGTTAACATAAAGTGTACAGTAAAGTTTATAAATAAATATGTTAAATATAAATCCGAACCCTAAGTATGTTTTAAAGTTAAACGTAACAATAACTTTAACAATATTCATCATTCAATAAAACTGAAACCTGCACTATCTCTTGTTCATTAAATTTCTTGCTCGATTTATTTTTCTAATTTTTGATTTTGATAGGTGTTGTTAACAACGAGACAAAATATGCATGGCATACTATACAAGTACTCAATAAACTTTTAAAAGAGACATAGAAAAAAGATAAATTGATTTTTTAGATAATTTCATACTGTTGAGTAAAAAATATGTCAATTCGTTCTCAATACGTTATTTAATTAAAATCTTGGAACAAGCAAAACTTTTTATTAAAAATAATTAGAGTGACTCCAGCTATACTTTTCAGACTACTCATCTCCACAGCATTAATAAAAATTGGTAGTGAATTATAGAGAAAATTAGTTTTAATTATTTTTTTTTTATTTTGCGCTATGTGTTAAATTTATAAACGGTTCTGATGAGATGAAACTGTTAAAAAAAAAAATTTAATAAAGAAAAATATGCAAACGTATATTGTTGGAGAACGGCAGTCTTAGCTTTTTGTACAAACATTTAAGAAAAGTAAAAATCGTTTAATTATTTTTTTAAAAGAGTCTTTTTAAAATAGTCACTCAGTGTCAGAGTAACTTATCTGCAAAAACAAAACTTCAAGAAAAATTAATATTAAAAAATGCAAAAAAAAACCACGATGGTTTTGCTAAGTAAAAAAGCTGTATTGGTCAAACTTGTTTAAAATACAAGTTAAATCATTCATTGTGAAGAAACCAGACATAATATATGTCAAAAAAATCAAATTATATAGTTAAAAAAGTTAAATCTTCTATGTCATTAAACAAGACTTAAAAAAAATATATTCAGTTGGTTTATCACTCATCTTTATATTTAATTTATTAGGTTAAAGTCAAGTGATACAGCCATCATGTTGCATTTTTCCTTTAAATGTAATATTGGGTTGTAAAATACGATACTGGCAGTTTGGTTAAATTATATTTATTTTAAAACCATTAATGGTTGATGTATTTCGGTTATTTTAAACTAATAACGAGCTGATAGTCGATATTTAAAACGTATAGGTCAAGAGATTTAAATCGCCAGTCGTGAATTTAGTAGTATAGCCAGTGATAGTTTCAATTTCCGATTAACAGTTAATTTTTAGTTCCAAACAAACAAGTTATTTCTATTGTTAAGCTTTTCCAAAAAAAAGTTACCATCTACAGTGCTATTTTCAGTAGTAATACCATAAGTGTAATATTCGGGTTATACATCGATAACTTTTTGCATAATTGTAAAAAGTGTCAGTTTAACAGTTGAAATAAACCGACCGCGAAGCGTCATTAATTTTTTTTTAAAAGAAAAGAAAAATCAAATCATTTTTAGTATCGACTATTTCGTTACACCCACCATCTTTCCCAAGTTAGCAAGTCAGCATTCGAACTATGGATATATCAAATAATACTCAAAATACCTTGGGTTGATGGAGTAACAAACATAGAGGTTATGAAAAAGATAAAAAAGGACAAAAAAATCGTAATTATTATCAAAAAACGAAATGTGCAATATTGGGACATATTATGAGGGGAGAAATACTACTTTACGCCATTCATGGCTTTGAAACCTAAGGAATGGTTCAACTGCAATGCTAGTCAGTTGTTTGCGGTCACAAAAATACGTAAAGCCTTGATGATTGCCAACCTTCGTAACGATGATGATACTTAAAGAAGAAGAAGGCGAATCGTAAATATTTTGTAACGGTTACAAAATATTTCTTTTTTTTTCACTTCACTGAATACTTTTTATTTTAAAAACGTCAAAGTCAACATTTTGATAACTATCCAAATACTGTATTTTATATACTTATTTCCTTGACTCAAACTTTTATTTTAATTTTTACCAACAACACATCTACTTTCTTCTACGAATAATCTTATACTGACCATTTTTATATTTTTAATAACCATCTGTCTCCTGAATACTTTTCAAAATTTTTCGTTGCACTTTATGTTAAACATAATTTTGATCTCATAATTTTATTTTTCAACCATTAAAAATTTATATTTACATTCATGATCTAACTTCTGAACAATGCCTTATATACTTTATGACATCTACCTGTTATGTAGTCAATTTTAGGCAATTTTACAAATTAATACTTCTATAAATAACATTTTATTTTTTCAACTTCCAAAATAATTTTTTTTTAATCAATGTTTTAAAATAAAAATATATCAAAATTTTAATTTTTATACTATTTACTAATAACTATTTGTTTTCTTTTCTTTTAAATTTTTTATATTTATTTTTACAATAATTTTTTTTTTGGATTTGTTTTATATATTTTTAGAGTACAGGATACAAATTAAAGAATGAAATTAAAAATATTGTCAAAAAAACCGGTATTTTATTGCTTGATTCTCATTTCTTATTTAATTTAATTGATTTTTTATTTTATTTTATTTGCTGTATAAACCCAGTGTTAATTGTTTTATTTTAGTAGATACTGTATGTCGGTGTCATAGCACTTCTACAAGGTAACACATATGGCTAGTTTAAAATTAAAAAATAATGCAAATTAATTTTTTATACATAATGAATGTGTCAGAATTGCCACCGGAACATGTGCATTGTTTCCTACAAGATATACACGACCCAGCTATAAGGTTTGGTTGTTATTAAGCAAAAGTTTAGAGAGTGAAGCCTTTAAATCGTCGGGCACAATCTTTTTAACTAACTTCCTGTTAATGTTGACCACATCTTTTTTTACACTAAGACTAAAATGTCGATAATTTATAATTATTGCTTTGATTTTTTTCACACTGTCATAATTATGGAAATATAGAGGATGCCTTTCACGTTCACCGTCTTCACACTTTTTAAAAATTACTCAACAGGACATGTAATTCCTTCCTTATATTTGTGTTAACATTTGTTTGATTTTGAGCGGTGTTTTATTAGAAATTGTATATTCACGTGCTGGTAAATTTTTTCATCCCGAATTTTTCCAAGCGATTTATTGTAAACCAACTATCTATAAAAGAAGTCAATACTAAAAATATTTTATGTAACAAAAATAATTTTATAACTTTAAATACTCTACCTATCTCTGGAATTTGATCTTGACTTTTAGATCCAATCTCTTCGCGGATTTATTCTATTCTTTTTTTTAAAATCTAAATAACTAGAGAAACTAACTTAACTAAAATTAAATGCCGTTGAGCAGAAAATCATTTTTTTTTTAAATAAAATTATCTAAAAGAAAGAATGAATAAAATCTCAAACAAATTGAACTTTTTCTATTTGTTTCGTACGTGTTTTATCAGCATTAACGTTGTTATAACCTTTTTTCTTGAAAAAGTTGCAAGAATAGATTAACAAGGTTAATATATTGAAAAAATTAAAAATACAATGAAAAAATGAAAAAAAAAGAAAAATTTAAATAAAGACTGCACTAATCCTAGTATTAAACTTTGTTTTTAGTCGGTCATTGATTGCTCCTGCAACCGGCTTGTCAAAAATATGGCTTCCTAAGTCGGTTATAAATTTTTCCATAACTGGCCTAAATTTCTTCCGTATAAAATCCGGCCTTAGTTTGTCTGATCAGAAGTCCGGTCATAAGTTGATACCGTCGTAATATAACGCCCCGAGTTTGTCTTGTCTTATGTCTTATTTGTCTCAAGTTTTTTTTGTCCCAAGTTGGTATGTCCCAAGTCGATTTCGTCCAAGTCGGTAGCTATACCAAAGAAGGAAAAAATAAATAAACATCAACCGCGGAGACTTCACATTTTCTTGTAATAAAAAATTTTGGTAAACAAATTATAAACACAAAACGTTGCAGTTAAAGTAAATTTAAAAAAAAATCTCCGCAATGTGTCTGAACCCATTGCATGATACACAAAGAGGCTCTGGCTTCCAACAAAATGATTCCTTATGTCAACATTGTGCTAACGACGGTTTTAACTGTAGTAAATTATATAAAAATGAGACCCCTAAAATCAAAAATGTTTAATGCACTTTGCAAAGATATGGATGCACAACATTCGACGTTGCTGTTTTATTGCGAGGCCAGATGATTATCGCGTGGGAAATTTTTACAACGTGTTTATGAGTTAAAAAAGAAAATTGCCACTTTTTTAGAGAAGAAAAACCGCCTGGAAGCCGAATAGTTTCAAGATGCTTTATTTGTGATGAAATTAAGTTACTTGGTCGGCATATTTAAAAAATCAAATACCCTGAATCTACTTCAAGGAATAAACACACATTTGTTAAATACCATTAATAAAGTTAGTAATTTTTGTAAAAAGTTGGAGCTGTGTAAAACAAAACAAAAACTAGAAATGTTTGCAAATGTAAATGAGTGTGTCAAAACATGCAAAAAAGTAGAACAGTATGTGAAAGTTGTTTTTGTAACAATAGAAAGTCATTGAGCCATGCTGGCACAAAATTTTTAGAAGTATTTTCTTGCTGACTACAAATTCGTTGCAAATTTCGAGTGGTTTAGGGATCCATTTGGTACTACTCCCAAAGGTCTCCCAAACTGCAGAAGAAGAAATCTGTGCAAGAAAGGACCAAGGAAGTCACTTATAATTATCTAAGCTTTTTTTTTAATTCGGTACGGATGAGTTTATTATTAGTTTCATTTGGCATTTGACAGTAGGTACCTACTGATATAATCATATTTATAATAATTAAATAAGTAGTACCTACATTAGTTTAAACTTGTACTGTATTAATTTTTTTGTAATGTCAGAATGAATATCATTTTGCTTTTGAATTTTTTTTTAAAAGTAATTTTTATTTTTTTTGATGTGCTGGGGCACCCCTAGGGAGACGCGCCCCACATGTTGAGAAACGCTGCGTTAACGTTAAAATAATATAAAAAAAGTAACATTTAATTCAAAATTATTTATTTTGACTACTAGAGTTATAAAAATATGTTTTTAAATAATTGAAATATAATAAATTTGTTTGACAATAAAACATAGGTACAGTGCAACAGAAGTAGCTTGGCAGGCGACAGATCACAAAATCTGCGCACAACGAAAACATTCGAATAACGATCCGATCGGCGACGACGAAATTTTTAGTAATCGTGAGTCTCAAGTACAATCGGAGTTTACGAATGTGAAGTATATTCAGCCGAATATTTGTTATTTTAGAGGCTAGTCGCCCGCCAAGCTACTTCTGTTGCACTGTACCTATTAAATAACATTTAACAACTCGTTAAGTTTTCTTCGAATTCTTTATTGGTTCATACTTAAATATTTTAATTACAGACATAAACCTGGTTTTTACTGATAACAAAAAAATTACATTTAATCCAACAAAACATTTTTTTGCATTAAAGATGCTATTTAAGATTATTTATAGCAGAGGGTAACATTGTCGAACATAGGGTGCTCGTGAATTTTTACAAATTCATTTAAAAAAATGCAAAAAGAAACGAGAGTTTTAAAATTTTAGTATAAAAAATAAAACAAAACTTGGCATTTTAAACTCTGTACCGAGTTTTAAATAGATTCTTACTGACGTATATTTAACAACATTTTCCTAATTAGAGTTCTACCTACTCTGCTACAAACTGTCAGTACCTTACAGTTTTTTTTAAGTTAAATCATTATTATTATATTTGACTAAAAGTAAAACATTACTTTGTTTACGAATTATTATTAGGCTATACAACATTTAAATGAATGAATTAAGCCTAAAATCTACTACGTCTTAATATTGTTCAAATGTCTTACGCTAGAAAAAAAACGGTGTTACTTTTTAACATAACAGTTAAACTTTTTTTATAATTAATTCCAGTATATGTATCACTTTAAAATTAAAAATCAGACTATCACGCTGCTATATATTCTCCACATTGCTCTATGAAGTAAAGAGTTGGACGATGACCGACTCATTATTGAAAAGGCTGGAGGCCTTTGAATTGTGGGTCTACAAAAGGATCCTACGAATAAGCTGGATGGACCGAATAGAAAATGAGGTAGTTCTACAACGAATGAGGAAACACTTATAAATAATTAAAATAATAAAAAGCCTAAAACTCGAATACTTCGGCCACGTGATAAGGCATCCAAAAAAATATTACCTCCTTTATTTAGTGATGCAGGGTAAGATTGCCGGAAGTAGAGGTCCAGGACGAAGAAGAACATCTTGGCTCCGAAATCTTCGAGAGTGGTATCGCAAATTATCCGCTGAACTATTCCGAGCTGCGATAAACAAAGTTATTATAGCCAATACGATTACCAACGTTCGATAATCGGACAGGGTACCGGAAAAAGAAGATATTTATTACACCCCTTTCCTATGTATTGCATTAGAATCTTTAAATTATCAATATATTTAACGTTGATTTATTTTCGTTTCGAAACAACAACGGAGTTTTTTGCCTCTCCCCATAGTGAATTCTTACGACGCCATTGATCAGGAGTATATTAAAGCGAAGCATAGTCAGATTGTACAATTTTGTAAATACATTAGCTATTGTCAGACCTCGTGCTGTAAAATAAATGTGTACCTAACGAAGTACCTATACATGCAAAGTGCTCAATTCTATATTTCTTTAAATTACCATAGAATTGAAAAAAATCAATTCATACATTTAAACTGCAATTATATGTTTCAACACGCAATTATCTTTTGTAGCGTAAAATAAAACAAAAGAAAATGTTTTTTTTTCAAAAACTGCGATAATTTTAATTATAAATAATTTTTAAATGCCACATATTAATTCATTTATGTATTAGTGGCATGTGTAATTGGCATTAACAGTAATATTTATTAAGTATGTTTATTGGTACTTTTAGAAAGGTACAGGTTAATGGGGGTACTCTATTCTTTAACAAAGGCCCTTAAGAGGGTTTAATTTAAAAAAATAATGTATTTAAAACGTTTTAAATATTAACAGTCTAAAATTATACATTTTTTTTTAAAATTCTTTACTGTTTTGTCAAATTATACTTGTATATACAAATTCATTGTTTACATTGGACAGATAATTCACGAACTAATTGTTTCAATAAGCGATGTATTTTTTGTAACGCTATAACCTTTGCAAAATCTATGACACAGTTAATAAAATAAATATTTTCTTTGTAAAATTATTGGTAACATACTTTAACAGACTTACCAAATTGTTTCTAAAAAGACAATCTAACATTACAATATAACTTTTTTAAAATCTGAATGTAGGATATAAGTAAAAATTGTTCGAGAAACACCAAAATTGAAAATTTACCATAAAAACCCATGCTAAATAATATTATTATTAAATCATATTTTTCAAAAAAATATACAGTGAAAAATAATGAAAAAATTCATGGACTATATAACACTATCTTTAAATTGGGGCCATTCATGTGAAGCGAAAAAATGCGAGGTTCTGAAATTCGTTTACTCGTATACATACATATATATATATATATATATATATATATATATATATATATATATATATATATATATATAGGGTAGGCAGAGACCACTTTCTTCCACTAGCTACGGTTCTGTTACATATCTTTCCTGTCTAAACCATCTATGCATTCCTTTATCTATCTTTGTAACCACATCTTCTTTTACACCACAGCGTTCCCTAATCTTACTTCTCTTTACTTTATCCAACCTAGTCACTCCGGCTATACCTTCTCAGACTTCTCATCTCCGCAGCATTCATCTTATTTTTATGCTTCTTCTGCCAAACCCATCATTCACTAGCATATATAAGTGTAGGGACCAACACTTCTCTACAGCCAGACGTGCCTTTTTTGGCACGTTCTGAGTGCTCACAAAGTTATCCAGGACCCCATTAATTTGTTTCCTTGCCAACACCTTTCGCTCAATGTCATAGTCATACTTTCCGTCTCTTGTAAACTTTGAACCCAAGTATACAAACTAATTAACTTGTTCCACTCGTTAGTTTACATTAGATCTAAATGTAATTTTAGATAATATGAACGTGAACTTTGTATGAGGCTTAGTTGTCAAGTTATGTGCTTTTAAAAATTTACGTTTTTAATGAAAGGATTTTTTGAAATCTGTTTTCCAAATTAAACTAATTTGTAATAAAGTATTAAATATGGTTATTTTTATGGAACATTTACTATAATTTTTAATTTTTAAATCAGTTTTAAAATTTAATTTTGTTTTCATTGCAAAACCGGAAGTAATAATTTCAAATATTTATTTTTATAACTTCAACCGTTTTTTTTTATTATTTTTTAAAAACAAAATAAAGCTTACTTATATTGATTTTACCAAAAAGGTTTTAAAATGGGATCTACATTAGTTTAGAAGATACACGAATTAAAGTACATACGTAAATACGAGTAGTACCTGGCGTTTGCTTAGGTCGGCTGGTTGGCACGAAAGCGCATCGAAACGTTGATATGTTACTTTAATATTGATATGTATTATTTACTTACCTATTTAAACATTTTAAAATTTTTTAAAATAAAATGTATAATTCTCAACAAAAATATTAGTAGGAAGCAGTGGTAAAAATTATTTAATAACTTTACTTAACTGATAAAATTCGTCAATGTTACATATTAGAAGCTTTGTATATGCTTTCTTTTCCCGTCATCTACTTTAAGGGAAATAAAATCTTTTTTACCAGGTATTATTCGACTAATGTCTTTATTGAAAATAAAAAACATTTTACCAAGTTTTCTGTCTTAACTAGTAGTTTACAGCCACCTCGTGGATCCGTAAATGGTAAGATACCGAACTGATTATTTGCTTTTCTCGCTTGTTGTATGTATGTTTCAAATTTTAGGTACTACTTATATGTTTGTATAAAATTATACATTTCATTTTAAATTTTTAAAAAATAAATATCATGGTTAGACCATTGATAAGTTAAAATAGGTTAGTACATAATAGAGATCAATAGCAAAGTAACATATAAACGTAGCCCTACGGGAAAAAGGCGTGACTATATGTATGTATGTATGCAATGCATTTTCGTGCCAACCAGCCGACCTAACTTTAACTCGTGTATCTTTTTAACTAATTCAGATCCAAATTTGAATTTTTTTTTCTTAAAATTAATTTATTTTAGCTTTATTTTGTAATTAAAATAATTTAATTTATTAAAATTGTGATTTGAAATATTTACTTCAAATTTCAATTTATTTTTAATCCGATTAAAAAAGTAAAAAGAAGAGTAAATTTTTTATACAAATTACCGGGTTTATTATTTTTTTGCAAATTTGTTTAATTCTAAAACAGCTTCAAAAAAATCCTTTCATTATAAACGTCAATTTTTAGAAGCTCATGACTTGGCAACTAAGCCTCATACAAAAACAAATAGTGTGTTTACGTTCATATCATTTAGAAGTTAATTTAGATCTAATATGAACGAATTTTAGAACCTAGCATTTTCTTTGATGTGCACTACACATGAAATGCTTTAAATATCTGTAAATAATTTTGTAATCATTAAACATTCTTGGCACAATTATTTAGCAATTTTATCGTGCACTTGTAATATATCTTCCAGGTTGTTACATTCCTGGTAAGGATTATCAGCCTCTTTATTTTCGGCCGATTGTCTTAATTTACTTTGACGAATTTTCAATTCGTTAATAAGTTTTCGGTTACTTGACAGACTGTCAGTTCGAACCACTCCCCTAAAGGAAGGTTTTGGTATCAATCCTTGTCCATAAGGATTAATGTATATCGGCGGACCATCCAAGGGATTATAATTCAACTCTTGCAGAGGCGTTTTTAGTACCGTCGGACTACCAAGTTCACCGTCGTTGTAGCCATTCTTGGTGTAGAAATTGTTCATAGAAAATCTACTGACGTTTTCGTAATTCTCCTCGTCCTGATATTTGTTCAAAGGTGGAGTGTGTAAATTTTGACTGGAACTGTCGTTTTCTTTATGCACCTGAGCCACGTAGATGTTTTGATAATAATTATTGGTATTTTCATTGAAGGCTTTAACGTTTGTGTAATTAAAGTGCAGGAAATCTTTGGGCGAGTTTACGAAGACGGGAGTCAGCGGTTTGGAGTCCGGAGTTTGGGGAGTTAGTTGGTTGTAATCTGGCTCATCGTATCTGAAAAAAATGCAATAAATATTTATAGTTTTTTAAATTATAACAAGCATAAAATAAAAGTAAACGAATTTTTTTTAACTAAATAAAGCATATTTGAATGCGAATCTATTTAATGCCTATTTAAAATTTGAGAACTCCTTCCAAATTTGCCACTAGTTAATATTTAATCCAATTGGCGAACTTTCTTCCGTTTGCAGCGTGTTTTTTACATTATTATGGTTTTGTTTGATTTTACATTGTTTTTGTTCGGCACATGCAAAGGCTTTAATTAAACTGTACAAAATTACCGCAGCAATATAAAATGATCCAAAAAATTATTAATCTTTTTCATAGGTCCATTTTTTATGTTTATCGAGTATTTGAATAGAAGGTATATTTTGTTTCGTTGTTAATGACAGCAGTTTAGATTTACAGTTTTACAGAATTTGTTAAAAGATAAACAACTTTGTGCAGTACTTGCGATAGATTTATTAAAAGAAATACGTTTTTTGTAAAAGACTGTTTAATTTTTGATACCGAAAGAAATGTGAGTGCGAAACTTTGCTACTTTGAATGCGAGGGGAGGATTGAATAATAAAATTGAGGAAATTTACACGATGATAGAAGAAAGACGGATTGATGTTCTTTGTGCGAAGGAAACCAAGCGAAAAGGAAGTGAAACCACAACACATGGACCTTCTACAGCCTACTGGTCAGGAGTTCCGGAAACCAGCAGAAGTTCTCAGGGCGTTGGTGTAATACTCTGCTAAAATGAATGAATGTGTGACTGACTTTGAATGTGTGAGCCCAAGACAATAAAACCAAAAAAAAGGCACACGAGGAAAATACTGAAGTCAAATAAAACGAGCAACAGAACAAGACATTTCTTCCGAGAGGTAAAGAACATAAAAAAGTGATTAAGACCCAGAGTTGGAACTGTCATAAAAAATAGCGAAAGTAGCATTATTACAAGTAAAGCCGAAGTAATAGAGACCTGGAGAAGATACTTTGAAGAAATGCTGAGTATACAGACGGATGAAGGCAGACGTGAGTAAACATATCTTACGGCTGAACCCTTAGTGGAAGAACCTACAATAAAAAAAGTATCACGAGCTATTTACAAACTAAAAAACAACAAAGCCCCAGGAAACGATACTATATCGGCAAAATGTCTGAAACATGAAGGAGAACAAGGATTATGCAAAAGCCCAAAAGATATTAGTTACTTCCGTAGAGAAGAAGGTTCTGCAACATCTTATGTGCTGTGATAATTCCAGAGACATGTGGGATAAACTTCATAGAATTTTTGAACAGAAATCAAAAGAAAGTTTGCACCTATTACAAAATCAATTTTACAGTTACACAAAGCTTGAAACAGACGATATGGCGACAAATCTTTCGAAACTTGAGTCATTGGGTGAGCAACTGCGGCAGCTAAGAGAACCAATACCCGAATCAATGATGATTACGAGAATCTTGGTGACTACCACCAGAATACAATCACTTTTATAGTGCTTGGGAGTCAACACCTAAAGAAACTTAAATAAGTAGACATCAAGACTGCTCCTGGAAGAATCTAGGATCTCAATGCAATGTAAAAAAAGGAGAAAGTCGCCCTTATAATAAAAAAATCAGGCCAATATAAATCTAAACCTTTGCAAAGTAAAACATTAAAGCCACCTGGAAAATGCTTTGTTTGCGAAAAAAGGTGTCATTGGAAAAAAGATTACTGGTTTCAATAGAATTCAACTAACAAAAACGCAATTTCAGCAGAACTATATGAAGATATGGATGCTTGGTGTATTACTAAAAGTTCATCAGGTCCATTCGTTACAAACTAAAGGTGATGATTGGTTCATGGATTCAGGTGCCAGTTATCACATGACAAAAAGGTTTGAATGGTTCTATGAGTACAAATCTTTCCATCTTTCCCAACCAATACGCATCGGAAATGGTAAATGTATTTATGCTTTAGGAAGAGGTTCCATAAAAATCCATCGTTTGGTTGATGAAAAGTGGATGGTAAAACATCTAGTCGATGTTCTGTATATTCCCGATATTGGAATAAACTTAGTGTATTTTTACCAAAAACGAAGAAATAGACAAGAAAAATTTTTTCGTATGCAGTTCAGGGTTATTCCACCTGAAGATAGGAAGAAAAATGATGTAGCCAATATTGCTGAGTGTTCTTATTTACGCTTGTGGCACGAAAGATTAGGTCACCAAAATATTAGACAAGTTAAATATATTCTAACAGAAAACAAAATCAAATTAAGCTTAGCGGAAGACAATTTTTTTTTTGATTCTTGTCAATTAGGAAAACAACATTGAAATCCTTTTCCACAAAGTTCTACAAGAAGTGAAAGTCCCGGAGAACTCGTCCATACAGATTTATGCGGTCCAATTTGAAATTGATGTCAAAAAAATAAGATCGGATAACGGTTCAGACTATTCCAATCAAAGCGTAAGAAAAATATTCGAAGAACAAAATGGAAGTGCTGAGAGAGATATGTAAACAATTGTTGACACTGCCAGAACAATGATACATGCCAAAGGTCTTTACTTGGAGTTATGGGCCGAAGCAGTAAAGACTGCTGTTCATATTTTAAATAGAACAGGTACCAGTTCAATTAGAAAAAAATCACCCTACGAGCTATGGACGAAAGAAGTACCAAGAATAGATCACTTGAAAGTTTTCGTTTTCGGTACTGACGTTTATACTCATAATCAGGAAGTCTTCGTTGGCTATTCCGAAAAAATCAAGGGTTATAAAATATGGTACCCTCTAGAAAGAAAAATGAAGTTCAGTCGGGACATTATTTTGAAAGATGAATTGTCAGGTTCGCACACAGGAGTGACAAACTTAAGTTTTTCGCGAGAAATACAATCATTTCACTTTGATGAAGATCCTGAAGAAACAAATGAAGAAGAAAAAGGAACTTAACACGATGAGAAAACAGATCGCTTTTCAGATGGAACTGTTCCTGAAAGTGGGGAAGAAATTAACATCCAACTGGCGCCGACGGTATGGTATGAATTACATATGAAAAAGAATACTGATAACAGACAAATAGGTTATTAATTGCGAGATTGATCAAAAATGCACCATCCAAGTACATGTACTATTTCATGGTTATGTCAGTAGTATCTGATTGTTTAATACCGAATAATTATGCGAAAGCTATAAATTCACAAATGGCTGATAACTGGCAAAAAGCAATGGACGAAGAGATGGATTCCTTACTTTTAAACAAGACGTGGTAGTTGGTTTCATTACCAAAAAATGAAAATATCATCAATAATCGATGGGTGTACCAGCTCAAAATAAAACCAGATGGACATCGAAAGATGTAAGGCTTGATTGGTAGTAAAAGGAACAGTATGGAATAGACTACGAAGGAACATTTAGCCCAGTTGTCAGGTTTGACACCATAAGAATGATTTTAACTCATGCAGCTGTATATAAATTTAAATTAAAACAGTTTGATATTAAAACAGCTTTCCTTTACGGTGAGTTGAAGGAAAACATATACATGGCTCAACCCAAAGGGTATGAAGATGGAACTAGCAGTGTTTGTAAATTTCTGAAAAGTATGTATGGATTAAAGCAAGCACCAAGAGTATGAAATGGAAAATTTACAAAAATTTTAAAAAAATTCCAGTTTGTTGCTACGCAATCGGATCCATGTGCCTTTGTGAGAAAACGAGAAGATATCTTGTTTTTGGCTCTCTATGTAGATGATTGATTATTGGCCGCATTTAATAGTTCAGACATTGATATTCTCATAAGTAATTTGAAGAAGAAAATTTTAGTCAGATCCTCGAAACTCTCGTTTTGCCTTGGTATAGAAGTTCAGCAGAATCCCAATGAAACAATCTCTATACATCAGATAAGTTATGTGAAAAAATTAATGAAAAAGTTCAACATGGCGGATTCTACGACACTTGTAGTACTTTCCATCCGTGATTTGGATTAAAGTTCCAGCCATGAAATGATATGGTTGAAACATCTTTTTGAGGAATTGATTTGATAATTCCAAAATACTCCCATATTATTTCTTGATAACCAATGTGCAATAAAACTAATAAAAAATCCAGAATTTCATAAATGAAGTAAACATATGGATATTTGCTAACATTTCATCAGGGAAAAATTCCAAGAAAATATATTTTCTTTGGAGTATATTTCGACTGAAGATCAAATAGCCGATATTTTTACAAAACTGATACCCAAAACAAGATTCCAGTACCTTCAAACCCTACTGGGAGTAACATGGATAAATCGATTCAAATATATATTTATATGTGCAAAAATTATAGAAAACTGTAATACTATTGCGGTAAACTATAAAAAGTATTTAAAGTTCCGACAGCGTAAATAGGTGTGAAAATATGTAACTGCTATACCTATATTTACTATAGGTATGTGTGGGTCGAATATTTATCAGAAAAACAACTACTTCTCTGGCTATATGCCTGTGACAGGCATTAAATTACATCTGATATATAATCGTGTATACAACCCCATCACAGGAAGCAAGGTATACAGATGCTTGTTAAGTAAGGGAGAGGACTATTAAATTTATCTACTCGAAGTGACCACCTATGGACCGGTTTCGGGGTAAATTGCTCCTCGTCAGCATAGGGTAGCTCTCCTCGATCAGACAATTTCACAGCCTCAACTCTTAACAAGTACACATAAAATACCACGTTAAAAACCCTAGTCATGACATTTATACTTTTTAACAAGCACCACCCGGTAAATAACTTCCAAAAACGAAGAATACTAATGTGCAAAAATTATAGAAAACTGTAATATTATTGCAGTTAAATATAAAAGTATTTTAAGTTCCGACAGCGCAGCGTAAATAGGTGTGAAAATATGTAACTGTTGTATGTACCTATTTTACTGTAAATATTTATATATATATATATTAGAAATCAACTCCGTTAAATATGTATGTAAACGGGGTAGTGCGAATACTGATGATACTTAATTTCTAAAAAAAAACTATGCAAAATATCCCCAAAATTGTTTTGAACAACTTTAGAGTAAAGTTAAATATGATATCCCAAAAGCATACAAAAATTTGGGCACAAAAAAATTGTTTGGCAAATAAGTGCTGCGTTTGCTTAACAACAACGTGTTAATGATTTAAAGCCCAGAGCGTTATGGAGTTGCTTTTTGAGTGGGTGTGTGGTAATGAATGAAACCTTAATCTACCACTAGCCCCCAGAATCAAATTAACAGCTGAATGGTAAGCGTTTTAAGTAGTTTTAAGCCCAACAACAGAAGATTTAGTTTTCTATTTTTCTTATAGATACCTTTATTTTTTTAATTAGTGTCTGCTCTGCAGCTATTATTATTAAGAGAACAAAACATTTTTTAATACACAATTTTGAACCATTTACTTCTGGCCAGTACGAATATTAGAAAATTTCAAGAATCAAGCTAATTTTTTTTCTTAAACTTTAAAGGGATAAAGAAGTGAATTGGTTATTTTACAATAAGATGTCATTATTAATGATCACCATGACGTAAGTCCAATTTTCCTCTGAAAATATATACCCACGATATTTTATAAAAAAACTACATAAAAATGTATGACATACATACGTTCCACTCCACATAATTTTCAATAAATATTTAACAGGCAGAAGCTTTTCATGTAGGCATATCAAAACATCAAAGCCAGTTACAGGACCGAACTACTTCTAAAGTTTATTTATAAAACAAATCAATGACTTGAACAAATTCATCTCATGTAAATTAAATTTATTATTTTGTGAAAAAGAATTAAATAAAAGTAGGTACTTAAAGTTGGTAGGACACATATATTAGATACCGAGCCTGGAGGAAGTGGAAAATGATTTCGACATTTTGTAATATAGTTCCCCGGCGGTAGTTGTGTAACTTCAAAAATTTCCAGCATGTCGACAATAAAAGTGTTGCTGAGCATTACAAGTTTCAGTTCTGGTGCATTTTTCTGTGAACCGAGAGTTTTTCGCAGTAAAGAGGGAGTATCTTCCTCCTCTTCATTCGAAAGGTCTACTGCGATTTTGTAGACTTGGAAGAGGCCTATGACAGAGTGGTGAGGAATGAATTGTGGTCGAAATTGTCGACGGTCACTAAACTAGGATTCCACTGCTTGTATCAGGATAAGAAAGGTGCTGGACAGGAATGTGTGACTTCACCATGGCTGAACATTAACGATTGTTTAAAAGATTTAAAAAAGAGTGCATATGGATTAAAAATAAATGATTTAATCGTCAAATACCTCCATTAGTACGATGATCAGCATTATCTAAGAAAAATTTGCAGGCGATGGTTAATATTATGCATGATGCCCTAAAAATTAAAGGAATGTAAGTGAATGTAAGCAAGAAAAAAGTGATGGTTTTTCAGACAGATAATAGCACAATAAACTGCAAGGTGCTGATTAGAGGAGAAAAAGTAAAACAAGTGAATGAGTTTGTATACTTGGGTTTACGAAAGACGAAAAGTAAGACTGTGATATTGAACGAAGGGTGTTGACAGGAAAATAAATAAATAGGACACTGCTAGAACGTGTCAAATAAGATACGACTGGCTGAGCGTAGAAGAGTGCTGGTCCCTACTTTTATGTATGGTAGTGAATATTGAGTTTAGAAAATAAAACATGAAAGTAGGATCATCGCTGCTAAGATAAGTAGTGTGAAAAGTACAGCCGGAATAACTCTGATAAATAAAATAAATATTGGGATAAGGGAACGCTGTGGTGTAAAAAATGTGATAACAAAGATAACTAAAGGAATGCCTAGATGAAAACAAATGTCTCTATGCTCTAGGGTCAGTCTGACATCGAAAAACATCTCCCGAAGAACTTATGTATGCTAGCGAGACAATGAACGGAAACTAAGAATCGTTAAACGGAAAGTTTTACGCAAGATTTTTGGATCACTGCGAAGCCCAATTAAAAAATATCAGAACTATACAAAGATCCAGATATTGTGAAGGAGATAAAGGCAAGAAGGCTGCAATGGGCGGGTCATGTGCAAAGACAGCCTGGCACACGGACGGTAAAACTGGCCTGGGAAGGAGCACCAGTAGGACGAAGACCTTTGGGTCGCTCCCAAATGTGGTGACCAGACAACATCAAAGCGGACCCAAGGACCATTGGGATAGAATACGACTCAGGATTGGTGGAAGATCGACAACAATGGAGGCGAATAGTACAGTCGGCCAAGACCCACTCTGGGTTGTAGAGCCATAAAGTAGTAGTATTAGTTAAATGGTTTGGACACGTTAAAAGTATGGATAATAGAAAATTAACGAAAGAATGTGAATGGGCAAATCGCTAAAGGTCGACCTAGGCAAACGTATCTCGATCGGATCGAAATTGTTTTAAAGACCAGATCAAGAGTGCTAACAACAGACGAGCATGTATAAAAGCAAAGATGAAAGTAGGAGACGCGAAAGACGTGTGTAAACTGTAGTCATAAGAAGTGCCTACTCCTACGGGAAAAAAGCGTTACTATATGTATGTATGTAACTTAATCTGATGAATCTGCCCAACATACAATTAAACAAATGAAAAATGTACAATGTACATGTGAAGTTTTACAGTAACACCAATGGATAGTTACAGCTATAAGCAAATTGTATTAATGTCACTGATAAAAAATATTTCTAAATAATTCTTTTGATTTTATTCGTCAGAATTTTATTCTTACCTTTTTTGCTACTTCAAATATTATTTTTTTATCTCGGAAAGGTAATACAATTCTTGTAAATATGTGTTACTAAACTATACTTCCAATATCCAAAATTATACTCCTTAAATATTTAATAGTTCAAATAAACATTAAAGTATTGATCACAATAAGCCCCGTCAAATTGTCGAGGTAGTATCTATAGATGCTTTCGAATACTAGGAATGTCCTGGTTCTGAATTGTTTTGTTGTGTTATTGAAATACATGCGTCAATTTAGTTTGGAAGTCATCAGAGTAAATTATTAAACATAAAATAAAATTATATGTATTTATTTGTATTTATTCAAACCGCTGTATGGATTAAGTATTATAGATCAATAACTTATAAAAATAACCCAGTAAAAATGTTATAAGCATAGATTTCTATTTAACATATTTGCTAAAATTCAATTTTATTAAATAAATAAGAAATGCAAATTAACTTAATTCAACCAAACTACTCGTATATGGACATTTATTACGACAAAAAGCTAAAATGCTTTATCAAAAAGAAATTACATTTAATAATATGTCTATCTCAAGTTAGAACTGCATTCACTCGTAAAGTAGCGTTGTCAAGTTTTATATATTACTTTAATTAATCAGAAACACATCAATTTAATACCAGCAACCAATACAATTGATCCAAGGATTTTACTGCCATCTTTCATGTAAATAAGTTAGAACTTCACCAAACTAATTAGTAATATAGTGACTTGAATCATCTGTTTTTCTATTAGACCACTGATGTGTACATACCTAAAAGATTTTAACAATTTTTTGGTAATCCTACATAACCTACAGGTCTCTTATTTTTAATTCATTTTTTTACTGCAGTCATTTTTTCCTGGGTTATCTTCAACCCAAAGTTATGTTCTTTAATCTTGTATTTTCTCCATGCGATGTCTAATAAAAAAGTTCTAGGACTTGCTACCTTTGTAACGACAAATAAAATCTCAATATAATATATCATATTTCTATTTCCCTTCGAGGCATGCTTAAAATTAAATGATTTATGGTATGCTGAGAAATGTTATTGTTATACCTATGGGTTGTTTAATAAGTGGTACACACTCAAAAATAACAGTTTTTATCTATTACCCACAAATTACAATTCACTTTAATAAATAATTTCAACCAACCATCTCTTTTTATCTTTAACTCACTATATCCAACTAATTATTTCTTAACTAAATGTCATTGACCAACTCCCTGTGGGACGATACACTTTATATATTGTCATGAAACATTACTCAAATTTCCGAAAAACACACGATCGTCGAAGCTTCGAGATAGATTTAGTGACGAAGTCAATTGCCGTTCATATTTCACAAATTTTGACAGGTAAAAATTCTGGAGAGCGAGAACATAAAAGCAGTGAGCGAGATGCAAATTTAATGGACTGGATTTTTATTGAAAATTGCAAGAAATTAATTAACAATGGTAGGCCTAAAAATGGTCATCTTATTTTCACTTCTTCGCAGATCTAACTGTCTCTTCGGGATACAAACCTCTTCGGTCACATGTGACTTCGGAAACCATAAATCTCTTCACTGTATAATATTCGAAATGCCACGTTAAGCTTGTCGTTGAAATGACGCACTATCGTGTTAGAGATGGATTCAATGAACTTAAAATAATAATAACAAACTTAACTGAATGGGGTAAATTGATTTTTTTCTGACAGCAGCTTTAAGGTTAAGTGTGCAAGTGTTTTCTAACGTTGACGTTTATAGTTAGTGGTTTGCGACGTTTTTAGGATCCAGCCACCTCTCCTCTCGTACTTTTATTTGCCATTGGTTCGCGAAAATTTAGAGATGAAATGTTATTCAAAAATCAACAACATACTGGGCGAAGGAAAATAAACGGGGGCTGAACAAGCAGAGTTACGTTATTTTTCGGAAGAACTTTGTAGTGAACCTAGCTGTATCAGGACATGTGTTGTCTTGTTGGAAGAGGGGTTGAATTTATCCTCGTAAGTACAGCAGAAAGTTTCGTATGTAATTAATTTGCATTCAAGTTTCTGTCAGTTAAAACTAGAGGTCACCTGCTTCCATATATTATTGCTCCCCATACCCTTACCCCCGTGTAAAGGGGGATACTTTTTAAATAAAACAAAAAAAAAGTGTGCTCACATTTATTGTTGCGGCTCATTCCATCCCTGGTTTATCAATGGTTTGTTCGAATTTAATTTATTTATTTTGTGTAAATCCAATATTTAATTTAATTTTTAACAAAGCAACATATAATTAAAGGCTACTCATACAAATTAAAAAAAAAATGATTAAATCACAAGGTAAACTTTATTGTTGTTGTTATTTTTAAAATATACAAATACTGTTACACTATACTGCAACATTGTAAATTTACACTTTAAAACATTTTTTTTAAAAAAAAATGAAAAATAAAAGTTAAGATTTTTTGTTACAAACCATTGAACGTTTTGTTTTAATTCTACAATGTTTTTTTACACAATAATTTTGTTTACAATAATAAATTATACCTTGTTTATGTATCCCATATACTCTTGCTGTTCTTATTTTTTAATTTTACAAAACTCCTATTAAAAATTTTTCACATAAATCGCCCAACACATTGATAATTAAATTTTTATTTTCTTATAGCAATGTGCCAAATCAAGGACTTTAGTCTCTCCATTGAGTGGTTAACGTGATCATAGCAAGAATACTGTTAGATTACTAGATGTAGCTAGATTACTATATGTACCTATATGTTTTGTCGGAAACTTGTTCGAGAAAATAACAGAAGCATTTTAATAGTTATTTTTAGGTAAAATTATTGGGGATGTTATGTGTGACTAAAAGATGTTTGAACACTTTACCAATCCAAACTAGATCTGTCTATGAAATGATCTTTGGGAATTTTTAACAGAGAAATAAAACATTGTATATTCGAAGAGCATGGGTTTCATTAATATCTTTGCAACATTTTTAAAAAATATTCAGTCAGGATAAGTTTCAGTAATTTTTATTTAATTTCTCGTGATTTTTCTTTAAATAAAGATCGCATTCAGCATTCACCTTTTAAGAATTTGTCTCATTTAAATAATATTTTTGTTATTATCAGAGAGATTATTTTATTTGTTGGTAATATAATCTTTCTAATATTTTAAAACCCATAATGAATTTTATTAATTATTACGATAAATTAATAAATTCCAGCTTATCTAGATCAATACAGTGTTTCTAGAATTTAAGTAAGACAAAATTAACGCAACAACAATTAAATCATAAAAACTGCTAAAATGAATGAATTTTAATAAAAGGCAAAACAGCATACTAGCTATCACGTCCACTAGCTACCACGTCAACGCTTCCACTATCTTTATCGTATTTATTGCACTTTCATTGCAACTTTCACTCATGTGGGGCATGTGCTTGTGTATCCTCTTTCATAAACAAACATTCGAAATATTTCTTCCATCTCTTTAAAACGCATTCCTCTTCTTTCACTATACTACTATCTTGGTTTTTTATTTTTTCCAGTTGCAAAGTTTTACCTCTGAATGTTCTTATGGACTTCCAGAAGAAAAAATCCTCAAATAACCTTTTATCAAATTATTCTTTATTACTTTCCTTCTATCTTGCCATAACCTCTTTTGCCATAACTTTCAACCTTTTATACTAATATAGCAAAACAACAATTTTTAAATGAAACATTTAATGAAAAATAGATTGTTTTCAATGCCAGCACGCTAACAAGATTTAACCCCAATGTATTTCTTCTTTCGGTGTTTGCAAATATCGTTTAGGGTTGGAAAACATTTAAAAACTGTGATTACTAATTGTGTGAGAGCCATACAACCGGAGCACATTACGAATACTGTCAAAGATTGAGTAAGAATAATCGAACTGTGCATGTTGCGGGATTGACATCATACTGAGATGTAAAATACTTCTTTCGGAAACATGCTTTTGTTTTCAAAGCAAAATAAGAATTATTTTTGACAAGAAAAAATCTCCAGAAAATCAATGAGTTTGTGTACTTATTATATTTAAATGTTTCGTGATTTGATATTAATTAATATTAAGTTTGTCACGTGCCTATTTTTTCTATACTTTCGTATTCATGGTTGCATACAGTACAGTATGCTATAACTCGAATATCATTCGTTGTAGATAATGTTGCATAACTTTCGATAGTTGTTTTGCAATTTCTGTGTGGATGGGACTGGATATCCACACGAACGAGGCACGGATTTGAAAAGATTGTGGGTTAACGTTTATTCCGCGCCATTTTTCTTGATTTCCGGGAGGAGCGGGAGTCGTTTGGAGAGCTTCATCGAAGTCGGAGGTGTTAGTGAAGGTTGTTAGGGACGGTGCGTTAATAGCACGTGTGCGGAACCTCTATGGGATTTCTTTCATATCTGGCTGTATTTGGGCCATCTTAATTGGATTTTGAAGAAAAACCATTTGGTTTTCAACTTGACCATTTTGTCTTGCCATTGTTGTGGATATTGTTGGAGTTGGTGTCAAGTTGAATAGCCGTTATCGGGATTTGTTTGAGGGAAGCCATTGTTCGTTAACCAGTGCCACCCCCATAATCTAACCAGCCCCCGGAGTAGTCCAGAAGTAGCACCGGAGTAGGCCACAGGAGTGGGCCACAGCAGTACATGTGAATTCGTTTACCCAAAGGTTATCAGTGATTTGTTTTTAAATATATAATGCCTTGTCTCGTTCGACTCCACCAGTAAGTCCTGTTTTGTTTATAAGTATAGTACTTTGTGAATTCGTATATCCAAAGGTTATAAGTGATTTATTTTTAAAAATATAACGCAGTGACTCATGCTGACACCACTATTATGTTCTGTTTTGTTTATTAGTATAGTACATTGTTGGAAACTATTTATTGCATTAGATAATATGCCAACACTATTGGATTAAAATAACCTTTTCAATAATTCTTTATGTCCAAGTAAAAACATATTTTCTTTCTACTTATTTGTAAATATCCTACAATCTTGATATTTTAAAGGACAACCATTGTAAAGTTATTTTTAAAAAAACTTGATTGTTTTGGCAGTAAAAATCTTTATGTGATGAGTTAACTGATATATATGTTTTACCTTTTGTTCTTTCCCTTCATGTAAATGTTTGAGTTAATGTTATTAATGAGTTAATTTATATATGTCTTGCTTTTTGTAGTAACTTGGTAAAGTCTGTTACTCTTACTGCTGTTCTGGTTATTTTATAAAGTTGTAAATTTTACATTTTTGGTTTGTTTTAGCAAGGAAATTTTATCATAGCTGTTAACTTTGACTATATTTGTTATGATGTTGCTATTGAACTGTGTACCTTAATTATCTATTGTGTGAGTAAAGTATCCAACATATTTTTGCTATAATTTTATTTATTTGGTTCACCATAATCATAGTTTTTTATCTTGTAGCCCTGCTAGTGCCTATAAGATCTAGGGGTTTCCGGCTTATACCGTCAAGCCGGTGGCGCAGCTCACTTTTATATTTTTTTCTTCTACCCTCTACGGCTGAGCTCGGGCATAATTTGCCAGTAGAGAAACCGCTAGCAGAGTACTCGTTAGAGAACGAAAAAAGACGTGGCAAGTTCTTGTTACAATACTCTAGCAATTTTCATTGTTAAAAAATAAAAATAACTTTGCACCAAAAACTTTAAAAATTATTTTACTATTTATAAAAAAATTGATCGTACTTAACACAATAGTTGTGTAAATTGTAATATTACAGGATTTTTAAATAAATTTATACAAATGTAAATTTGTTAACATCATCGACCAAGAAAGTGTGTTTAAAACTACCTTTTCGCGTTGCCAAGTTTAAAAAAATTGATGGTGGTGAGATTTCACTTCTGCCGTCCCCGATTGATGGGGTACCTGGATTGAAGCTGCAAGCTATTACGCTTAACATCTTGTGCTTATTGCCCATATTGTTAACGATTTCAATTCTATAGAAGCAAAAAACATAGAGGATGCTCAAAATGCTTTAACACAAAAAATTTTTCAAAAAGATTTGATTTTCATTTAATCAAATTTTACTTGTATTTCCGAGGCTATTTTGAAACTGGAAACCAGGGGACTCTCTCTAGAAAACAGCATACAAATTGTTGAAAATATTTTTGATGGGTTAAGTAAGTTAAAAAATAGTAGTTTTGCAAAATAAAATGTCATCAGTTTAAAATAAAAAAACTGGATATCAAACTTTAAAAATATTTTTAAAGCCACAAAGTAATATTTATCTGGGTCAAGGGTCACGGGGTATCTCTGGAAATAAAATAGTAGATAAAGCAGCCAAAAAAGCGAGAACTTGTATTTATTTAAAAAAAATGTTTTGCAATTTTGATCTCTTTTGCTTTGGTTAAGGAATGGAACGAGAAGTGGTTAGATATAGCCCTTACTTCACAATACAATAAGAACCGTCCAAAGATGTCCCCCCTATATTTCTGTTCAATATTACCAAAAAATACTCCACCATCATCACAAGACTCAAAATAAATAAATCATGGATGCTTTTCGGCCACAGCACAAGATTGGGATTTGTATATCACCTTTAGATCAGTATGATAACTACACTGTTTACCTGAATCATCTTTTTATTATTGCAAGTGAATCGCTGGCATTGATGGTTTTACACTAAAACTTAATCAATTGAACTGGCATTTTGCTAATAGCATTTAAGTTTTACTTGAGACAGCGGAGAGTAAAAAGATACATAATTTAATTGTTGAGTTTGTGATTGAAGTAATACATAAAATTACTATCTAGGTAGTACCTTTACAATTAATGCACGGTGTATGTTATACTGTTACTAATAATAACAGCATAAAAATTTAAAAAAGGAACAAAAAAAAATACAATCAAGGTCCTCAAATTAAAGAATATATGCTCCCTTTTTGTACTATTATACCTTGTTAAAACTGAAACTTATTATAATGATAAAAACTGAAGAAAAACTTACTAACCTGCCGGATGACGGTGTACTAATCTCACTGACAGTTTGTTTGTCGAATTCACCTTTATTAAAATCTCGGTCTAAAGCGCCATCTTCAAAGTTCATTTTTGTTAATTTATCTTCTATCTCCTCTGCTCTTAAAAGTTTTCTTTCTTGTTTTTTGATAAGGGATTTCACCAACTGTTTGTTAATGTCAAAATCATTGCTGAAAGTCGGTGGTGAAAATGGCGCTGCGTTTGGTGTAATGGTACCTAAAATGTAACTGCTTTTATTATTACCAAGGAAACCGTTTGTGTTGTTGAGGTTTTAACTTTCTAGGGGTTAAAGTTGGGGAATTTTTAATGGTTCATTTTTTTACGTAGTGGGGTTCGTTTGTGTGCTTTATTTATACATAGTCGGAACCCGACAAGCGTTGTCCTGCCCTTGTCTGCTTTGAAAATATCACAATTAAATGTAGCGACCATGAAAACTATGAATTCGACAATTATATCGGCGTTTTTAATAGTTTTTAAATTTCATCCTCTTCCCACCACTTTTGTATGGGTGCTTTAATTGGCAATATTACTATTAAACTCGTAGTGGTGCTAACAAAATTGGGAATGTCACTATCAAACTCAGCGATCCCAAAAATTATGATTTCGACACTAATATCCCTTTTCTTAATCAGAGCCATAGGTAAACTTGAATGTTTAAAAAAAAAAATGTGTTAACGTCACCCACCATATTCCCGAAGTCAGCAGAGGTGCAGTATCGTAAATATTTTGTAACGGTTACCAAATATTTATGTAGCAGAAAATGTATTAAAATATATAAATTAATGGTTTCGAGATCATTGGGGGTTTGAGTTATTTGCACTTTAAATATTCAGCGTAAAGACTCCTAAGCCACCGTTATTACATTGACTTTTTTTCAAGTAGGCTTGTGTCAGAACTTATCAGTTTTTCGTGTAAAGAAATATTTGAAAATTTTATTGTCACTAAGTAAAAGTGTATTATTTGTAGTAAAATAAAAAATGCCATGACATAATAAATTTTCCAACAGTAAAATGCGTGATATGATTTGTGTTTTTTCTCAGTCAAATTATAGTGGACTTGGAGCAGCCAGAAGGTATTTATAATCATACCCAAATCGAAGACAACCCAATCACAAACTGTTCAGGCGTATTTATACCCGCCTAAGCGAAACAGGGTGTTTTCGTCCCAAAAGCTTAAATGGTGCTCCAGAAAATATCAACGTCGATGATGAAGAAGAGGTTTTAGTTTGTATTTCGGAAAATCCAGATCTCAGTACTCGTCAGTTAAGTGCGGAAACAGTAATAAGCCAATCGTCTATCTAGAGAATTTAAAAAAAAGAGAATCTCCGTCCATATCACTATATCAAAATTTGCTAGCTCAAGATTTACCAATTCGCCTACAGTTTGCTCAATTTATGCTAGATAAACAAAACGAAAACCAAGATTTTCTTAATAACCTGGATTGGGCGTGGCAGTAAATTTGTTTGGCTACCTAGAAGTCCAGATTTAAACCCTCTAGACCTCTTAATATGGTCACAAATGAAGGACATGGTTTACAATGATACAATTGATTTATTTGAAGAATTACGACAGAAACTTCAAGAAGCTGCTAATATTATTAAAAATAATCGACAAATGTTATTTAATATTCAAAGTGTATTAAAGTGGAAGGCAGGCATTTTGAGCATTTACTTTGAATTTTTTTTTATTACTGTTACTGATTGTTATTTGTTGTATTTAATGTTGTTACCCCGCATAGTAGTAATTTAAAGGAATAAATTCATTTCGCAATAAACAAAATTCATTGAATGTTTAAAATGCAAAAAACTCAAAAACTGATAAAGTATCAAATAGAGTATGAAATAAACAGGAGTACTTTTTATTTAAAATTGAACTGCCTTTTAGATTTTCTAGTCAGTTTAGCCATAACTTATTAGACAAAAAAGATATGTTGTAATTTACTTAAGTAACAGGATGTTACTAACGCCCTGTATAAATATTGCTAAATTCAGCATAAAATTCGTAATTTTTATGCCAAAAAACATAAAGTTGCCAATTTTCAAGACGATGCTGCTTAAAATCACAAAATTATTAAGAAATTTCAAATTAAAATTCCAACTTTAAATACCCTGTATCTCGTAAACCTGCAACATTTGTATGAGATATATTATGGTTAATCGCCATATATTGGTGTGTAGTATCTTCAGTTTAAAGATTGCCCATTATTAATTATATTTCAATGTACCTAATTTATTTTTGTTTGGAAATCTTTTTAAAAACCGCGCAGACTTAAGTAGCCCATTTGATGCCAAATAAAAGCATTTTTAAACAAATTAAAAGTAAACTCGGATAAGTGCTTCATTTTGGGCTTACCGTAAACGTGACCAGAATGTGTTTTGATGACGCCTCTTTCTTTTTGATTGAAAGCCTTTTTGTTTTGTTGCTGCTGAAGGTTCTTAAACATCTGGTTGTAAGAACATTCGGTCTCGTGGTGCCACATATCCGAGCCGAATTTCAGTCTCGTAGGGCATCCACGATTTCTAAATATGCACGGAAATATGATGATGTTTGAAAGAATTTCATAGGCGGTATTTCTGACGCAATCTTGAGGCACTCCGTTGGACAAGATACATCTATGGCAAATATTTTTGTCATCGGATCGTATGTAAACGGGCTCGCAGGATAAATAATTTTCGCAGTAGGTGCATTTTATGTAGTCCAAGAGAGTTTCAGGTATTGGAATGAGTCTGATATCTGGAAACGAAATATTCAACAATCAGCTGATAGGTCGTGTAATTATATTATTACTTTTACTTTTTGGATAAAATTAAAAAACCTTTTGACACATTTTAAAAAAATCTGTGGTTGATAACAAATATAATATACTCAGTGACAGTAACAACTAGAAGAAATAATTTCTTGAATTTAATTAATTTTAATTTTTTGGCAACAAAATGACTTATCGTAAACACATATTTTTTTGTATAAGGCTTAGTTACCAAGTTATGGGCTTCTAAAAAATTGACATTTTAAGTTAAAAGATTTTTTAAAATGCCATTTTCCAGATTTATTTATTTACAATTAAATATTAAACGTGTTGATTTTAATGGAAAATTTACTGTTCTTTTAAATTTTTAAAATAGTATAATAGTTGAACAGTATAAAATTGGGTAAAGCTGCTGGGTACGACAGGATAACAGTTGAAATGCTGAAGGCTGGACAAAACGTGGTAGCTAGTCTACTGGACCGCCTTTTTAACCTTTGTTGGAGAAGTGGTAGTGTACCAGACGACTGGTGCAAGGCCGTTATCGTGCCGCTTTACAAGGGAAAAGGTTCGCAGAAGGACTGTAAGAACTACCGAGGTATTAGTTTACTCAGCATAGTCGGCAAACTGTATGCAAAAATATTGATCAAAAGAGTAACGAATAAAACTGAGAAGATGATATGGGATGTGCAAGCAGGATTTAGAAGAGGAAGGAGATGTATGGATCAGGTCTTTTCCTTACGAGGTATAGTCGAAAAATTCTTGGCTAGAAGTCAAAAGGTCTATTGCGCTTTTATTGACTTGGAAAAGGCCTATGACAGAGTGGTGAGGAGTGAATTGTGGTCTACATTGTCTATGTATGGGGTGAGTGGTAGTTTAATACGAGCACTGAAATCACTTTACGAAGATTCCACTGCTTGTGTCAGGATAAACGGACCTTGCACGGACTGGTTTAACATCGAAAAAGGTGTGAGACAGGGATGTGTGGCTTCGCCATGGCTGTTTAACTTATACATAGACAATTGTTTAAAAGATCTGAAAGAGAGTGCGTATGGATTAAAAATGAATGATTTGATCGTCAAATACCTTCTTTATGCCGATGATCAAGTCATATTAGCGTTATCTGAAGAGGAGTTGCAGGCGATGGTTAATGTTATGCATGATTCCCTGAAAATCAAAGGGATGAAAATAAATGTGAGCAAAACGAAAGTAATTGTTTTTGAAAGAGAAGAAAGCATGACAAACTGTGGGGTTTCGATTGAGGGAGAAAGAGTGGAACAAGTTAATGAATTTGTGTACTTGGGTTCAAAATTTACTAAAGATGAAAAGTATGACAGTGACATTGAGCGAAGGGTGTTGGCAGGAAAACAAATGAATGGGGCACTGCATAGCTTTATGAATAGCCAGAAAGTGTCAAAAAAGGCACGTCTGGCAGTGCATAGAGGTGTGTTGGTTCCTACACTTATGTATGGTAGTGAATGTTAGATTTGGCAGAAGAAGCATAAAAATAGGATTAATGCTGCGGAGATGAGTAGTCTGAGAAGTATAGCCGGAGTGACTCGGTTGGATAAAGTTAAGAATAGTGAGATAAGAAAACGCTGTGGTGTAAAGGAAGATGTGGTCACAAAGATAGATAAAGGAATGCTTAGATGGTTTGGACACGTAGAAAGGATGGATGAAGGAATATTGACGAAACAAATTTATAAGGCGAGTGTGAATGGGCAAATCGGTAGAGGTCGACCTCGGAGAACATATCTCGATCAGATCAACATTGTTTTGAAGAAAGGCCAGGTCAAAAGTACCAACAACCGAAGAGCACTGATGAAAGTAGAGGAAGCAAAAGATGTGTGTACGAACCGTAGCAAGTGGTCTCTGCCTACCCCTATGGGAAAAAGGCGTGACTTTATGTATGTATGTATGTTAAATTTTTAAATCAGATTTGAAATTTAATTTTTTTTTCCTGTAGAAAACCGGAAGTAAACATTTCAAATAATAATTTTAATAACTTTAACAATTTTTTAAAATTATTTAAATAACAAAACAAAGCTAAAAATATATTAATTTTACCAAAAAGTTTTAAAATGGGATCCACATTAGTTTAGAAGGTACATAAAGTAAAGTGGGTACATACACTGAGCGTTGTACCTGGCGCTTGTTTAGGCCGGCTGGTTGACGCGAAAACGCATTAAAACGTTGATATGTTACGTTGATATTGACAATATTAATATTTTATCTTAGATAGTTTTTGCAAAAAAAGTTTTATTTTTTTATTTTTTTCGTAAAAAACCGATGTAGAAAAGCTAACTGATCAATCTAAGCGTAGGTACCGCAGGACGTGAAGATAAGCGCTTTTAGACAACTAGTTCTGCCAACGCATGTCCCAAAATTGCTCTTCGACAAAATGTCCTACGGACAAAATATCCCTTGATAAAATAACCCTTACCATCGTTAACATAATAAACAATTCTTTAACGAAATAAATTATGCAACAAATTTAATAAAAGAAAAAAACATTATATTTTTATTGCCAAAACAACTTTTACATCACTTTAATTAAAATATCTAAGTTAATAACTGAAAATGATTAAAAAACAATACTAGAATATGTATGCGCTAGTTCAATTTGAATTTAAACTATTAATAATTTAGACAAGCGGTAGCGTGTTAAGCCAAGTTCAAGCTAACAGAATGGTTAGTGGTACCGTGTGTATTATTACACGAACCATTTGGAGCCACTTTTGACCCCCCCCCCCACATAAACATGTCAAATTCGGCTCATATATTGAGATTTGCGAGATAGATATGGGCTTTAAATTTCATAAACACACCTTAAACAGTTGTTTAAATATTAAGGTCCAAAAATCGTTATTTTTAACACTGACTGACCTATAGATCAAAACTCTAACCCAGTTCCAGATGACCTAGAAAGTTCAAATTTGGCATCCAAATGGGTAATTAGGTAAGTTCAAAGGAATAAATCAGAAAATAGTAAATTTTTATCATTTAATTATAATTTGTCAAATAATTAATTCTATTAAATAGGTATGGTTTAGGCAATAGTTTAAATTAAAAGTTAATAATATTATTGGTACATAAAATTACTATACAATTTAAGCAAAATTTAATTTACGAACTAGAACGAGTCAAGACTAAGTTTCAGATATTAATTAATGTATATATTTATAGGGAACAATTCCCTATTTGCTTAGCATATGCTATTACTATCCACAAATCACAAGGCATTAGCCTTCTCTTCTCGACATAGGCTCCTCTTATTTAGTAAATGGCAGGCTTACGTTGGACTCTCCAGAGTAAAAACCTTAGATGGAGTACATCTAATCAATTTAGATCCAAGTCAAATCATGGCACAGATGAGCTCTATTGTAGAGACAACCGCCTGCGCACATTGCTCTAAAAACTTAGCATAATTTATTGAAGCCTAAGGTCTGACTTGAGTAGTTAAAATATACGAATTATTATTAAGTACCTACCAAAACAGAGCCCTATGTTCGATGGCTAGTTTCTACCAGCAAGCCAAATTTTCGGAAGAATAAAATAAGAACTTATAGCTTTAGAACTTGCAAAGGCTATAATATAATTCGTATACTCGAACTAGCCAAGTCAGGCTTTAATATAATATCCTAAGTTATTAGAAAAAATGATATTTTAAGTTGTTATAACATATTTTATTTTGTTATAAATAAATTTCAGGACTGACCATTGAACTTGGCAACCATTTAGATCTCACTTCTTTTGTCGTTGAAGTCAACAACCAAGGCATATATTATAATTATCAACTTGGCTCTCATTTCACATTTATGTTTTTGATGAAATATATATCACAAAATATGATTTGTCATGATCTAAAATGTCGAAATAAACCAAACCTAACCTAACACAACCAATTTTTCGCCGAAATTTAAATGTTTGTTTATAATATTCACAACTATTTTGGGCGCTTTTTTTTCAAAAAAATTGTGGATTTATATTAATTAAAGTTATGAAATTTAAGCAATTTTGTGAAATTTGTGACGCATTGTGATTAAATTCCCGAAAGGGAATTTCCTGGAAAAAAGAAAGGGAAGTGGAGGGAAGAAAAACTACCTAATATGGGGAGCTTGTTTTTTAGGAAAATCGTAGATATTTTAGATAGTATAATAATGATTATAAGCTTTTTACTATACCACTTTTGCATTCTTACTTATACTGGGGCATATTTTGTCGGGGGATATTATGTCGAGTGATATTTTATCCTTGAGATATTTTATCCTTGGGATATTTTTTCAAGTGGTGTTTTGTCGGGTATATTTGGTCGAGGATATTTTGTCAGGGGATAAAAACGCGCAGTACCACAATTTTTTATACCAAAAAATATTGATCTGCTATTTAAATTCACGTAAAAACCAATAAAACATGTACAGGCTAAGTCAATGATCGCATGGAGTAATTTCTTGTCAAATAAATAAAAAAAAGTTAAAATTTTTTATTGCTATATAATATTTTTACAAACTGTGCTTAATTTAAAAATTTAGAACCAGAGAATCCAAAAAAATGGAACACACTTAACCTAAGTTGTTTTTTGGATTCTACAAGAGTCTGTTTAAAAAAAAATATGCCAATCTTATTTTTAGGACACCCTATATAGTTACTAATATTTTTAAATTAAGCACATGTAGAGACTTCATCACGTGGTGAATAAGATTTTTTTACCATATTTATCTACCAGACAAGAACTTAACCCATGCAATATGCAAGAGTTGATCTACTCGTTTTCATCGTTTTTTAAGATAAAAATAGTTTACCTCCATATGGCATATCCCGTTTTCCCTTTAAAAAAGCTTTGGGGTGTTTCCAGAAAAGGCCACAATTATTATTAAAGGAACATCCATCTTCGTGGTCCAAACATTCGTTCCAGTGGAGAATTTTTGGACAGTGATCCTCCCAATATTGGCATGGATAAATGAACATCGAAGCTAAAGCTTCAAAAGGTATGTTTCGGTAAATATCTTTAGCGAAATTGTGGCACCTTAAAAATTAAAAAAAATTCATAAATTTATTTAATTTGAAGTTGGATATTTTTGATAGGTTATCTATAAAATGTAAAAACAAAAAAAAACATTTTTGGGGAATGTAAAAATTATGCACATAATTCAATATTACTATCTTAATTCATGGAAACTGGATCCGTTGCTAACAAAAATATGCAAGGCGACCAAATGTTACTGCACAGTGTCGGAGACATGTATTTTTATGTTTTTTAATGTTATAACCATTTTGCTAATAGCTTATGGCCAACTAATAATGGGTTTTGAGTCAACTAATAATGTCATAAATAAACAAACCATTAAATATCACATTTTTATAATAGTTATATTTAATTTATCAAAGTATATGGATACAATGATACAAGTATACATTTTAAAATCAGCCAGTCCAAATAACTTTTAATTTTGCGTAAATGTAAGAAAATAAAAAAACACGTCGAATTTTAGGTTTAAAAATGTTATCCTGCTGTTTCCTTTTCCTTTTCCCTATTTCCTTTTAACATCCCCCACCCCTACTTTAAAATAACTAATAGCAACCTTGTGATACATTAAATAAAAAGCCAATAAAAATTCAAATCAGCCATGTAAACAACAATTTATTCTATCGATTTATTTTGTAGAACAATAAACAGCGATATTCAACAGAAATTAAAATGAAGTTAATTACAAACAGCTCCTTCAATGTATTTACTGTTCAAAGCGTGCTCCGTTATTTTGTAGGCAATAATATAAACTATTTTTAAATTCTTCTGGAACTCTTTGCAAAGTTTCGCTAGTAATTCATCTACATATTTCAGTTATTTTAGGCGTTAGTTCTTCAATGTCTTCGGGAGAAGTTTTGTAAACTAATGTTTTTAAATAGCCCCATAGAAAAAAATCAAGTGGTGTTAGATCTCAAGATCTTGCCGGTCATTCTATAAAACCTCTTCTGCCAATCTTATGTCTAAAAAATCATTTGTATAGCCATTTTCTTACAGCTAGTGCGTAATGTAGTGTAGCTCCGTCCTGTTAAAGGTTTGTATTGTGTTCATCTAGCACCATATTTCCTGTAAATCAACTGGTCTTTCTAGTGACTGAGTAATAAGTGGATTAATTTTATTTTGTAATAATTGAAAGTAAAATTCTTTTGTTAGGTTTTGGTCAATAAAAAGTGGTCCAATTATCTTTTTTGGAATACTAGCCCATAAATTAATCTTCAATGGAAACTAAGTATTACCCTGTCGTCATACCAGCACCTACAATAATGTTTATTAACAAAACCATTTAAATAAAACGTTGATTCTTTACTTCTTGTATTTTTTGGGAGATTGTTTTACAAAATTTAATTCTGTGGTCATAGCCGTCTTCACTGAGCTGATGATGAATTTTTATTTTATAAGGAAAAAACTTATGCAATTTTAACACTTTGTGTATGAAACCAACACAAATCTTTCTAAGGTTTGATAATTTTGGAATGGAGTAAGTAGGATCTATGGCAAAATGACCCAGTACTTTAATTTTTGCAGCTTCGTCGAGAACTCTGGGAATATTATTTTTTATTAAAAACGGATCCAGTTACTCCAAATTTTCGTACTAACTCTATGATGATATATTTATTTCAGGATGTCTTTCATAAAAAACGTAAGCTGTTCCTAGAGCGCACTTGTGATGACCGTAAATAAATATTATTCCTATTCATTTTTCCGGAGTATGCTACACCTACAAATAATGGCTAATTTAACGTTACGAATAACTAACTAAATATACTAATAATATTTTTGAAACAAAGAAACAAAATGACAAAAAATGTTAAAAAAGGTGACATGTATTCAGAAGTAAGTTAATTGATTCCTAATTAAACACCTACCTATCCAACCGTGACGTAGGTGTTATGGATTCATGTTGTCACAAAATTTGTTATTAATTTGTTATAAATCGATAGAATAAATGGTTGTTTATATGGGTAATTTGCATTTTTTTGGGTTTTTATTTGATATATCACCAGGTAGTGGTTGCTATTTGACATTTTAAAGAAGGGGTGGTAGATGTTAAAAGGGTGCCACAGCAGAATAACATTTTTAAACCTTCCTCTTCATTTAAATTTAACGTATTTTTTGTTTTTCTTACATTTACGCAAAATCAAAAGTTGCAACCTTAGGACATGTTGCAGTGTATATTACTTTAACTAGCAGACAATAACAAACTAAAAGGTTTTTAAGTACTACCTAGTATTTGGAGAATTTTAAAAAAGAAAGGTAAAATAATCTGAAACAATCCCATTTTTTAAATTTCACATGTTATTTTGAAAAATGTACTTTTTTTGAGAAATGTTATTTTTTTAAAATGTACTTTTTTTCTTAATGGTTACCTACAGATATACTTTCAAATGCTAAAACAATTCGAATCCTATAATAATAAGAGAGCAGCAACCACAATATCCAGAAAAAAAAATGTATAAGCTGGGATTTTGGAAAATAATATTGGTTTATTTTTCCCAGCTGGTAACTTGACAGGAAAATATTACCTTCATTTTATCTACCCTCGGATTGCGGAAATAATTGAAAACAAAAATCAAATCCTAGACGTGTTTTTTTAACAAGATAACGCTCTGTCATACTACGCGGCGTCTATACGTGACTTTTTACACACGTACATACATATAGTAGGGTAAGGGTATAGGAAAATACAAATTCTTTCCACTTGCTTTAGTTCTTACACATATCTGTCTTCTACTTTAATCAGCGCTTTCTTACATGCTCGTCAGTTGCTAGAACTCTTGCCCCGGTCTTTCTTTAAAACAATTTCGAACTGATCGAGACATTTTAGCCTAGGTCTCTACCGACTTGCCCATTCACACTCGCCTTATAAATATGTTTCGTCAATCTTATTTCATTCATCCTCTCTACGTGTCCGAACCATCAAAGGATTCCTATTTCTATCTTTTTACTACCTTATTTTACGCCACAGCGTTCTCTTATCACACTATTTCTCACTTTATCCATCCGAGTCACTCTATCTATACTCAGATTACTTATCTCTTATCTCCATAACATTGAGCTGTGTAGGTAAAAGGGATACAATAATTGAATGTCTCCCCATATCGCTATTTAAGATTATTGATAAGGTTTCCACCCCACTCAAGAGGATGATCCTGTATCTATGAATCAAGGTTATAGAATGTCCCACTTAAAAGCAAAATCGACCTTATCCGAGGTTTAATTTTAAATGGGCCACTCAGTATAATGTTAAAGTATTATTTTTATAAATTTTAATTACAAAGCCCTATTTAGCCATATTTCTTGAAAAAACAACATGAGTTAAGAACAATTTTTTTTATGTAATTACTATTTATAAATTATAATAGTTTCCAATATTTTAACCTTTTTAAGTACATACAATATATTCAGCCCAAAAAAGTCTTTAAAAGTTTGTTTAATAGTAAATGACAAAGATTTTTTGACCGATGTAATAAAATGTAATTTAAAATGAACGTCGTGTTTTAATTTATTCACAATTTTTAGTGATTAATGAAGCTGTCCTGTAGATTTTGTAAGTGTAACTAATAAATATGGGCATCATCTAAAGAAAAGTTGCAGGTGAACGTTAATTCAATGCATAATACCCTAAAAATCAGAGAGATGAAAGTGAATGTAAGCAAGACGGAAGTAATGGTTTTTAAAAGAGAAGAAATTGAGCCATGCAGTACTTGAGCAGCCAGAACGTGTCAAAAAAGGTACGACTGGCTGTGCATAGAAGAGTGCTGGTCCCTACACTTATGTATGGTAGTGAAGGCAACAGAAGCATGAAAGTAAGATCAATGCTAAAAGTAGAAGAAGCAAAAGAAGTGTGTAAGAACCGTAGCAAGTGGAAAAAAGTGGTATCTGCCTACCTCTACGGGAAAAAGGCGTGACCGTATGCATGTATCTATTTTATCTAAAAGTTAAAAATAAAACAGATTAATTTTTGGTGGTATGACATTTTTTGTTTTTATTATTTAAAGAAGGTAGTTTATTAGGATACTGTGCTATTGTGCATTGAGGAATAAAAAAAATTGTTTGATAAATAATAATAAGTTTGATTAAAAAAATGTACCTTCCGCATAAAATGCTATCGTCTGGTATGACATAAACCGGTCCACAACTGACAACATTTTGACAGTTTCGACATTTTAATTCCCTGATGATGGAGAACGGTAACGAGGGTGGGCGATTGTTCATCTGAAACATAACAAACGGCGATCACATACATACTGACGATTAGCTCCTGATAAATTTAAAAAAAGATAAGATAACGTTAATGCGAACATCTTATTGTTAAGATGATATGTAATTTAGGCGTTTGTAAATGGATTAAGCAGTTCATATAATTTAGTCAATAAATTCTTAGGACGTATATCATCATTATTATTAGAGGAGATGCTCCAAATATTGGCTAGCACTTTTAAAATTGTGTTGTTTCTTTATTTATATGAAAATTTACACTATTTATTAATTTAAATGTTTTAAAAATTATGCAATAAAAAGCATTAAAAAGGTTAAAGCGTTGCGTTACGCGAAAATAATGAAAAAAAGTTAAAATAATTTTTGTTTGTTGAATTTTTTTAGTGACAATTCAATTCTTGCATAAAAAATTGCATTGTCGAATTGTCACTTTGACAGCGGCAAAAGTTAGCTGCAACTTTTGCAGTGACAAATGTACCAGTGATTTTTTTACTTATTCATTTGTTTTTAAATTATCGCAGAGTTGGTTGCCAAAATAAATAACATGTTTGTCAACAATTTATTGAATTTTTAAGCACTTACAATAAGTCGATTCGCTAAGTCAACGATCGCCGAAATTAGTCAAATTGTTAATACCTGTGTGCCTACTAATACAGATGCGACGCAATCATTAATCTGGAGCCAATTTTCTACATTTTGCGATGCATACATACATACATAAAGTCACGCCTTTTTCCCATAGGGGTAGGCAGAGACCACTTCCTTCCACTTGCTACGGTTCTTACACACATCTTTTGCTTTCTCTACTTTCATCAGTGCTCTCATACATGCTCGTCGGTTGTTGGTACTCTTGACCTGGCCTTTCTTCAAAACAATGTTGATCTGATCGAGATATGTTCTGCGAGGTCGACCTCTATCGACTTTTCCATTCACACTCGCCTTATAAATTTGTTTCGTCATTCTTCCTTTATCTATCCTTTTTACGTGTCCAAACCATCTAAGAATTTCTTTATCTATCTTTGTAACCACATCTGCTTTTACACCACAGCGTTCTCTTATCTCACTATTCTTTATTTTATCCAACCGAGTCACTTCGGCTATACTTCTCAGACTACTCATCTCCGCAGCATTAATTCTATTTTTATGCTTCTTCTGCCAAACCCAACATTCACTACCATACATAAGTGTAGGAATCAACATACCTCTATGCACCGCCAGACGTGCCTTTTTAAAACTTTCTGGCTATTCATAAAGCTATGCAGTGCCCCATTCATTTGTTTTCCTGCCAACACCCTTCGCTCAATGTCACTGTCATACTTTCCATCTCTCGTAAATTTTGAACCCAAGTACACAAATTCATTTACTTGTTCCACTCTTTCTCCCTTAATCGAAACTTCACAGTTTGTCATGCTTTCTTCTTTTTCAAAAACCATTACTTTCGTTTTGCTCTCATTTATTTTTATCCCTTTGATTTTCAGGGCATCATGCGATGGAAAAAAATAAATTTGAACCAGATAATTTTATCGAGAAATTAAATGTAATATTGCAAGATTGGGCATGTAATATGCGAAAGAGGAATGGAGAAAACTACAAAGAAGCGGTAGTTACAACAATTTGAAATACCACCGCTAAAATGCTACAAAGTAAATACTATAACGAATTCAATATTGTATTTAACCCTTTCACCAACGTTCAGTTTAATTCACCACGAGCTGCACTTAATTCTTAATTTAATAAAAATTAACTACGTTCTCACATTGCAGCATTTAATAATAACAGGAAATAAAACATGTTCGGATTTTTACGATATACGCATTCGTCATCCAACAATAAAACACGAAACAAAAAATTATACAAAAACTTTACGTTTTAAATAATTTTATTAATTACTATCGACATCAATATCAACGCACTTTTTACAGATCTCTGGTAAAATATGCAGGATGTCTCATCAAAATTCATTATACAAAACCTAGGCGGAAAATTAACAGAAAAATTAAATGCCTTTCTTGGTACACCACAATTTACAGTGTTTGCTTTCATTGTGACTACTATTAATGTAAAAATGTAGAATTAGGTTCTTATCATTTGCATTTCGCAAATCTTTATAAACTTTTTAATTCACTCCACTAGTACCACTGTGCTCACTTTATTAATTAAACTAATTTTAAATAACCATTGTACAAAATGTAATTAAATTAATTAACCTTTATGTTATTTAAAAGTTAAATAAATAATTTACCAAACATAAAATTACTTAACACAATAAATCTTTGTCTCACTGTTACATTTCAGTCGCTGATACAATTGACAAATTATTAGGTACTACCTGTTTTCAATTTTTTTATTTAATTTTCCAGTTTTAATTTTTGTCCCAATTTATCGAGGATATTTGGAATAATATTTGGAATTGGATACCGGTCATCTATGGTTTTCTCATTCACCTTCCTATAATCAACCACAATTCTCCACCTTGTTTTTCCGGAGGCGTCTGGTTTCTTAGAAACGACCCTTATCGGAGATGACCATGGTGACTGGCTGGGTCAAATAATTCCCTGGTTTAGCATCGATGAGATTTGCTTTTTGACATCTTCCTTATGTATTTGGGGATATCTGTATGATCTTGTAAAAACTGGAATTTCGTCTTTGGTCCTGATGTGGTGTTTAATCTGGTTGGTAAAAGTAAGATGAGATTCTGGATGATGAAAAATATCTGCATACTTTTTGCAAAGTTTCCTTATTCTTTGCTTTTCCTCCGAATTAAGATGGTCTGTTCTTATGAAGGGATCGATTTCAAATGGTATATGTCCATTCATTTGAGATGTAACGTCGGAGGATTAAAGATCATAATCTCGCAGATCAATTTTATTACTCGTTATTGGTTCTGTAAGAGCTAGCTGTACTGTCTCGTCTGTAGGGTTGATTATTTCGGTCCAAGCTAGTTTATTGCAGGCATCTGTCAGCGACTCTCGAACGAAGATGCCCTGTATCTCTTGTCTAATGGTTTGTGGTTTTAACTGGATTGTGTAGAATTGAGAACTGTGTTTCATAGTATTGGATAGGGGGAGTAACATTTTCGGTTACTAACTTTGATTCAGAAAAGTTAAGTTTGGCTTTAAGATATTTAATATTATCAAGGCCTATTAGACCATCGAATGTTTTGTGGAATTTGAATAAGTAGAATTTGAGAGTTTTGTCTGAGTTAAACTCAGGAAAAATGGAAATTTCTGCACAGTATTCTTGTGAGGGATTTTGGAAGATTGACGTAACTACAAAGGGTTCGTGTTTGATATAATTTTTGTAGAATTTGGAGGCGACATTGGGGTTCAGAAAGGATTTCGTGTCTCCAGTGTCGATAAGAAGTTTTAATGGGGGTTGGGATATTTTGATATACGGAAGCTCTTTTTTATCTTCGTAGGAATGTAGTTCGACTATGTTTCTTCGGTTACCATTGGGTCGTTTGGAAAATTTACAGCTTCTTCTTCGAGGTTGTAATCGGTGGACTCTGCTAACTCGGGCGGTGAATTCTGGTATTCCGGGTAAGAACTGGTGTAATATTCATCCCCATGGTGTGTTTCTGAGTAGTAGGTATTAGGTTCCTCTGTTTGTTCGATATTGAATAGTTCTTCTACGGCAAACTTTGGGGTTGAAGGTGCGTACTGAGTTGGCCGGGTGATCGGATGAGCTCTATTTTGCGAGGTAGCTCTAGTGCTAATGCTCATTGGCGTTGGCTTGTAGGCTTGGGGTGAATTTGCCCTATTGAACGGTTGATTTGTTGGAAGCTGTGGCCTAGCAAATGGATTGGTTTGGTTTTGCATCATTGGTTGTCTATGTCCAATTTGCTGGGGTTGTTGGTTCCATTGGGGCCTCTGTTGCCATTGTGGGCGAAAGTTGGTGAATTGGTTTTGTCCCACTGGTCTTGGTAAGTACGTCTGCTTCTGAGGTGGAGCGATCTGAGTTTTATTTTTCGGCGTTGATTGAGCGTCGAATCCCCTTTGAAGATATCTGATATTATTTTCTTTTTGAATGTATTGGAAGACAAGGGTTAAGCTGGCTGGTCGCATTGCTCTAATTGTGAACCCTAAAGGCTCACGTAGTCCTGCCAAAAATGTCGTGAGAGCTTGTTGTTGGAAGAATAGCTTCTTACTCATTTTTATGACTTCATTTTCTTCGTGCAACTCGATGTAGTTGGATATGGTATTTAACAGTCCCATAACTCTTTCGTGAAAGTGTTGAGGGCTTTCGGTTGGTCCTTGACGTAGGTTAACGAGGTCTCTGGTAAGCGAGTTTTCGTTTCTTTGGTCCGCAAAGTGTTGGATTAAGGTATTCTTAATCTCTGTCCAATCTTTACACTGATATAACTTCTTTGGCTCTTTCTTTCAATTTGCTAAGAAGTCCTTGGATCAGCATTTGGTTCTGGAAGCAATCTTGGGTTTTTCGGTCCCAGTAGTAGTTTAAGATCATGGTTGCTGCATCGATAAAGGAGTGAAGTTCATTCGGATTTCCGTTGAATTCAGGAATAATATTAAGGTCTTTTACGTCGAAGGTAGGCATTATGATGTTAGGTAAAGATAGTGAACTTTGAGGGATTAAAATTAAGGTTGGTTGTTGAAGGATTTTTTGTTTAGGAAGGGTATTAAACATATGTATATCTTACAGGAAAAGAATGATGTATACAAGCATGTCCTAATCTTCTTACCGTCTACTTCTTTCTTCTTAAACGTCTACTTCTTTCTTCTTAACGTCTACTTCTTTATTTCTAACGTTTACTTCTTTCTTCTTAACGTCTACTTTTTTTTTAAATTTAAATGGGTGAACTTACGACGGTTTCCCAGGGATGTGGTAGCTTCGCTAGTAGACTAACGTTTAACAACGACGAGGATCTTAAAAGATTCTTCTACTAGCCTATTGACTGCGCCAAATAAATACTCGTTGCACAAAGGGCACTTTTTAAAAAGGCTCTTTATTAATTACGACAAATACATACATATATATATATATATATATATATATATATATATATATATATATATATATATATATATATATATAAATACAAGATTTATATATAGATATATATACAAGATTTTAAGATTATTTACTAGTTTATTAAATATCTTTACAGCTTTGCAATACATATTTTTGTCACACAGCTTTTTTTGTTTCTAGACAATTGTATACAGGGTGATTTATTAAGAATGGGCAATCTCTGAACTGGAGATACTACACACCAAAATATGGCGATTGAGCTTAACATATCTCATACAAATGTTGCAGGTTTACGAGATACAGGGTGTTTAAAGTTGGAATTTTATTTTGAAATTTCTTAATAATTTTGTGAATTTAAGCAGAATAGTCTTAAAAATTGGCAATTTTATGTTTTTTGGCATAAGAATTACGAATTTGATGCTAAATTTAGCACTTTTTATACAGGGCGTTAGTTACACCCTGTTACTTAGGTAAATTATAACTTATCTTTTTTGCATAATGAGATATGGCTAAAATGACTAGAAAATCTAAAAGGCAGTTCAATTTTAAATAAAAAAGGTACACCTGTTTATTTCATGTCACTCTATCAGTCTTTAAGTTATTTGCATTTTAAACATTCCATGAATTTTGTTTGTGAAATGAATTTATTCCTTTTAATTACTACTATGCGGGGTAACAATAGTAAAGACAACAAATAACAATCAGTAACAGTAATAAAAGAAAAATTCAAAGTAAATGCTCAAAATGACCGCCTTCCACTTTAATACACTTTGTAAGGCGTCTCCTTAATGATCTTTTAGTATTAAATAACATTTGTCGATTATTTTTATAATATTAGCAGCTTCTTGAACTTTCTGTCGTAATTCTTCAATGAAATTAATTGTATCTTTGTAAACCATGTCCTTCATTTGTGACCATATTGAGAAGTCTAGAGGGTTTAATTCTGGACTTCTAGGTGACCAAACAAATTCACTGCCACACCCAATCCACCGGTGAGGAAAATGTTCATTCAGGTATTGCCGTACTGGCAGAGAAAAATGTGGCGGCGCCCTGTTTGCATAAACCACATGTTCCGCCTTATGGCTAGTGGTACATCTTCTAGTATGGTGTTTAACTGTTGTTCAAGGAAGTTTAAATAAAGAGGCTCGTTCAGATTAGGAGGAAGTTCAAAAGGACCAATAAAAAAACCAGATATTACACCACACCAAATATTTAACTTGAATTCATGCTAAAAAAGTCGTTCCTTTAGAGCATGTGGATTTTTGGAGTCCCACAAATGATTGTTTTTCCAATTAAAAACACCTCATCTAGTAAACGTCACCACATCGGTGAAAAGGAGGTAATTAAGAAAATCTTGGTTTTCGTTTTGATTACCTAGCATAAATTAGGAAAACTGTAGGCGAACTGGTAAATCTTAAGGTAGCAAATTTTGGACAGGAGTATAGTGATATGGACGGAGATACTCTTTCTTTAAAATTCTTCAGATAGACGATTAACTTATTCCTGTTTCCGCACCTAACCGACGAGTCCTGAGATCCGGATTTTCCGGAATATGAAATAAAACATCATCGACGTTGATATTTTTTGGAGCACCATTTAAGCTTTTAGGACTAAAACACCCTGTTTCACCTAGGCGGGTATAAATACGTCTGAACAGTTTGTCTTCGATTTGGGTATGATTCCAAATACCTTCTGGCTGCACAAAGTCCACTATAATTTAACTGAGCAAAAACACAAATAATATCGCGCATTTCATTATGTCGTGGCACTTTTTTATTTTACTACAAATAATACACTCTTACTTAGTGACAGTTTAATTTTTAAATATTTCTTTACACGAAAAACTGATAAGTTCTGACACAAGCCTATTTGAAAAAAAGTCAATGTAATAACGGTGGCCTAGGAGTCTTTACGCTGAATGTTTAAAAAGCAAATAACTTAAAAACTGATAGAGTTACATGAAATAAAAAAGAGTACCTTTTTTATTCAAAATTGAACTGCTTTTTAGATTTTTTAGTCATTTTAGCAAAAAAGACAATTATGTTGTAATTTACCTAAGTAACAGGGTGTAACTAACGCCCGGCATGAAAAGTGCTAAATTCAGCATAAAATTCGCAATTTTTATGCCAAAAAACATAAAGTTGCCAATTTTCAAGACGATGCTGCTTAAAATCACAAAATTATTAAGAAATTTCAAATTATAATTCCAACTTTAAATACCCTGTATCTCGTAAACCTAAAACATTTGTATAAGCTATGTTAAGCTCAATCACCATATTTTGGTATGTGGTATCTCCAGTTCAGAGATTGCCCATTTTTAATGAATTACCCTGTATATTTGTTTTTAGATTTGCTACTAGAGCTAATAGTCCAGTCACCTTAGCATAAGACATATTCAATAGGCGCACACTCTGGCCAATTTTTTTCTAGGTCGTTTGGACCTACAAGAATATAGTCCTGAGTTTTCGGCCATTGTCGGGGTTCTCTGTAAAAAAGGTCTGACAAAAAAGTGCTAAAATTGTTAATTAAGCGGCTAATGGCAAATGAAAATGAAAATTCTACATTTAGTTTTTGCAACCGCAATGGAGTGTTTATTAACATATTGGTTTAAAACTCGTACATTATATAAAGGAGCCAAACCCCAAGAGAATTGTGCAAGATTTATCAATCTGCGAGATATAGTTTAGGAACAATCTGCGATCATCGAAAAATCTTCGCTTTTAAATAGAATTTCTCGACAAAGGTCCACAGGGTGTAAAAAAATCAAGAAACTTTGTATCATCATGCACAAGCGATTTGGAAAAAAAAATTTGTTGAAAATAGATAGCGGAAGGGTGGGTGGAATTGGACACACATTTATTGCAAATCATGTAAAAAATAGTAAACAAAGTATTTTTATTACTTTTTCTACATAACTATAAAACTCAAAGATACTTCTTTGGTATAAAGTTAACAAAATTTCTCGAAGAGAATATAAAAAAAAAATTATACACAAACTATAGTGTCGAATGTCTCATTCATCCCTCTGAGTCGGGTGGAATAGGACCCCGTTACGGGTGGTATGGGACTAATTAGTTTGGTAATCTGTTAAGTCAATATTGAATTTTAAAAGTGATTCTGCCCGTTCTGTACTACCAACAGTTTGTGGTATGGATAATTTGAAAAGAATGTCGCGTTCCTCTACAATACTAATGTCCTCAACCATCGAGTAAAAAAATCTGTGAGACTCAGGTTTTGTCGCAATGATTACACGAGAGTGGCCATGAGTATGACAAAGAATACCAATCGATTCTCTTTGTCCCGTCCTCTTGCTGGCAACGCTGTAACATTATTGTTGACTTACAGCCACGCTTGTAATCAGTGTCGTGCTATTTTTTTAAAATAAGAAAATATCTATCGAGTAATATTTGGTTTTTTATGAGAATATATTTATGAAAAGGTGTAAGTCAGTTTTTTATTAAATTGAAGTGTTGTAGCATACTAAAAGTATTTTTATAAACCCCAAATGTTGGGCGACAATATTGTGTTACGTTAAAGTTTCCTTTCTAAAGCCAATTGTGTGTAATGTTATAAGTAACTTTTATAAAACTAAATTATTTCAACTTAAGAGTTGCTAATTGTGTAGCGAACAGTTTTACTAATACCCGTTAAATTAAATTATTTTATTAAATTGAAGCACAAAAAAAGAATTTTAAATAATGTTACCTAACTGTCTGAAAGGAAAAAAAAACCTAAATGACTATCATTAATATTTTATAATATATAATGTATAATATTTTAATGTTTAAACTATTTATTAAGAGCTTAGTAACCTAAAGAAAAAGATTAAAATATTATACTCAGGGTTCCGTGACTTCTTGATTTGTCGATTGGATTAAATTAGAGGGGATGCATAGATTTTTTATGAAATACTACTATAAAATGGATCAGGAAGGTATATAGTTCTTTAAATAATAACGAAAGTAGGATAATACCACTGAATAAGTGTTGCTGAATAAAAAGAAAATAAAGACCTTTTTTGAGAATATCTCGAAAAGTATTGATTTTCGCATTGTTTGGTTTTTAGATTCGTGTTTTACGCCTCAAAATAATAGCTGTTTATTTTGATATTGAAATCGTCACCGCTACACCACTGTTTAAAATTAAGCAAACAAAGAGATATTTCACTTACTTGTGAAAAGAAACACTGGGGCTTAAAAAGTCCGGTTTTTTACACACTTGGCAATGACGAAGGATGTTTTCCACTAAATTTCACTGAATATTAACGATAATATGCTAATAATCAATGATAAAACACCAAAATCTCGTTGCAATGGCTTCGGCAACAACGCTACAAATAATAGCCGATTCCGTCAGATTTTGTAGTACGCATAGATGTTTGCACATGGGATCATTTAGACAAGCCGTGCGGTGTTGTCGCTTATTGAGAAACACATTTCCATAATCTAACGGAATAAAATAGTTCAATGTTTAAACATTCCATAAAATGGGTTGTATTATTCAGGTTGTTATAATTCATAAAATAATAATAAGAAATAGAATTATGGTCACAATATTGTTAAAAATATAATCAACAAATACTATGGACGATTCAATAACAATCACAAATCTCTTGCCATAACTGGAGAGCAGGCAACATCACAGCACAACACATTCCAGTCGGCCGCATAAAGACAATACAGTCAAACAGAAAGTAGAGATGTATGATCGTGTTTAAAAGTAAATAGTTTTGTCTCCTCTAAACAAAAGTTTTATCAAACAAAAAGATTTGAAAATGTGGCAAAACTAACAGAAAATGTTTGCAAGTCAAAAGATTATTGTTACAAGACGGCCCTGTGTCGGCCGGCGTCAGCAAGTCGATCACAATAGGGGGACCGCTTAATTGTGCCGGTCGGCGCGACCATTGTAACAAAAGAAAAGACTGACAAATTCTAGAATACGACGGCTAAAAATTCAGGAAAAAAGTCAAAACTCCAGTCCCTTCTCGTAATAATTTGTATAAATATAAAAAGACAGCGGCCGAGGAAGGAAGTCAGTGTTTATAAGTTTTGAAATTTAATTAGTTTGAATATCCAAGAATTATTATTGTAAAGTGAATATCTAAGTGATTTGTAAAAGTAAAAATTATTGTGAAGAAATACTAGAATAAGGCCCGCCCGCCGCAAATTGAAACCAGCCCACGCATATCCCACGTGCAGCACACGCGTGCACTATTTTGTAAAACATGTTTTGGGACGGAATGGCGCATATTGAACCCATCCCACGGCCAGGTTTAATTTCAAACTGTTTCGCGTGGTCGTGGGCCTCTACTTTTGTCAGTGTGATCAGTTTTTTTTAACTGGAAAATGGAACCTCACTGAACTGTCTTCTGTTTAACCGGAACGACTTTTTAAATACACTATTTGTAATTTCTGTCTCTTATTCGTAAATACTTATTCGTGTTCCTTCTTTTTTTTGCTGAGTAGGTACGACAGGATAAATGTTTTTTCATCCTCAGATTCAGATTGTAAATCTAGACGAAGATGTTGCTGGCTTGCTGTCATCTTGAATACTGGGAGAAGTGATAGAGGTTTGGGTATGAGCCGTGGGTGTGGACTGTGTTTAATATGCGCTGCTATTAAAAAACATGTACGTGGGTTGGGTTTCGTTCACACGTGGGCTACGCATAGGTTGTGCGTGGGCTGGGTTCAATTTGCGGCGGGCCTAAAAATTGTAAGTTATTGTACTGAGAGTTTTGAGCGTATGGAGAAAAGATTGTAAAAATATTTACTAAATCGATTTAACATGGAAAAGATAACCAAAAAAATGCAATTAAGGAACTAAAGAAATACTTGGGAGCCCACATTGGTAAGTACAGCTTGTTCATCGACAAGGAAATTAATTTTATCGCTGCAAGTTCTGATGGCGTCATTAAAAGAGAGAAAGAAGCTTTATTAAAAGTTGTGTAGTTATTCTGCTAGGAATGTAACATCCGAAAAAGGAATTGCAAATGGACAGTTTAACTGCTGGAAAAAAATGGTACAAGGACAATTACATGTTACTGACTTCAAACCTTTTTATATCATGATTTGAACTTAGAATATATTGCAATAATAAATTTTGAAAAAATATAATGGAATCCAAATTAATATATTTTTGCATGAAATGCTTACTGCCTGAACTAGTTGATAATAGATTCAAAAGAAACATGTAGATTGGGGACTAGAATATTTTTTTATAGGGGACTCACAAAATAAATTTAAAGATCATGATCTATTTATTAACCATTGTTGGATTTCCCAAAATCAGTTTGTTGGAATTTAGTATTTTCAACTGTACAATTCCTCTCTGAGAAATTCCTTAATTTTTAAAACCACTCAGTACGGCCCTGACGCCGACAAAAAATCAGCTGAAACACGTGCATTTTTAGTAATCCACTATAATATCCGATCACCCTCTCATCACGTGAAATTAGTAATCAACTAAAAAATTAGAATCATGCGCAAAGAAAAGACCGTTACGCTTTGACCAATTAAATGCACGGACGCGAAAAAGTAAAGCGAAATCGCTCGACTCGCCGACTGCCTCTTTTCCGTTCCAACCTCCGAGCAATACACAACACTCGCCCCTAAAAGCACCGCCTTCAAACACCACGTGGTAAAAATGTACATCAATATAATCAGATAAAATCAATTATTTTAAAGATACAGGAAACTTGACATTGTAAGCTCCATGTATAAATTCTCCAATATATTATCGATAAGTTTTTTTATTTTTTTACTTTGACAACGAAATTCACGGCGATAAAAACCAAGGAACCCTTCGACCTACAGCAGGTAGAAACCAATTGAACCAGCTCAACTTAACTATCAAAGGAACTCGTAACACCTACGTTCGGAAGACGCCGTCGTCAGCAAGAGTTTATAGAGAGCCCCAGAGGTTCAGCGCAATTCTCTAGCCGCCACGCTTCTCCTCGCTGCTGCTTAATCGTCGTTGTCGCCCTGCGCTCACAGTTTATTGCAAAAAAGTCGAATATCTTGGCAAATGCGCAGCTATTAAAAAAAAATAAAACTGCTGTGTAGCAATGTGTAATCGTATACAAGGTATTCTATTCTTAATAACTTATCAGGAGCCGATGTTGTGGAATTCCAATACCCCTTATGAAACCGAGAAACTCCTGTAATCTAAACTTTCCATATATTTGCTGTTTCAGTATATTTCAAAGGATAACGCAGTATTAAGCCAAGTTGGACCTACGATTTATACCAATAATTATCTAAAATTGCTCAATAAATGTGCTCTTTATGGTCTTATAAGTATGAACAAGTACAGTGCAACAAAAGTAGCTTGGCGGGCGAGAGATCACAAAATCTGCGCACAACAAAAACATCCTAATAACGATCCGATCGGCGACGATGAATTTTTTAGTAATCGTGAGTCTCATGTACATTTGGAAGAAGAAGTTTACGAATGTGAAGTATATTTAGCCAAATATTTGTTATTTTAGAGGCTAGTCGCCCGCCAAGCTACTTCTGTTGCACTGTACCACCATTCTCGTAAAATATGTATGGTCTCTAAATAAATGATTTTTGATAAAATATTGTTTTTTATCACCTTGTAGGTAACATGCTTACGAGTGTTCATCGTGTACACCCGTATACCAGTATATTACAAACTTAAATGTCTTGACAGATTGACAGACCACATGGCCCTTGAATTTTAAACATGTTTTTTGTTTGAATTCTACCTTTTACATTTAAATGTTATGTCTTCAATTGTAACACTTCCTGTTACCTGACTTAGTAAGCACTGAAGATGATGAAAGTCGAAAGCGCTTTGCAATAATTTTTTAAAATATACACTTAATATATAAAAGTACTTCTTTATTCAAAAAACAAAATGAAAAACAATTTAAAAAAAAAACATGTATTCAAAAGTAAGTTAATTAAATCCTAATTAGACATCTACCTATCCAACAGTGGCGTAGGTCGTTTTTGTTATGGTCTCGTTATTTCACAAAATTTGGTGTTATTAGCAAAATAAATCGATATAGCATATTTCACCAATATACGAAGGTATCTGATTAGTCACCGAGGTATCGAATTAACGAGCGCACTATGTGGAGAGTTACATTAGCAAATTCCCATAAGCTTTAAACTTGAAATTTTTTTTGTTTATTATTATGCTTTTGTTGAAGTTTTATTTTTATTTTTTGCTTTATTGTGAACAGAAATCGTAGATGTAGCTCTCGATGAGTTTTTTGGTTCGAAATAGGCACATATTTAATTATGTTAAAAGGGAATGCAACAAAAATAAATTATCGGCACCAATTTAATAAATATGTTTATTCATGTAGTACTTACGGTATTATCAAGCATCAGATTTATAGTCATCATATTTGGAATCACTGTCGTCGCTATCTTCATTCGGATTGTAAATGATAACAGGATTAACTGCTTCGATGCGGTTTTCATGAACTTTCCATTCTTCTATTAAATTTTCACATTTTGCACACAGCCTTATCACTGTAACCATTAAATCCAATGTGATTGTCATAATAAGTTGTGCATATTCCCAAAATATACTCAATGGGATTAAATTGGCAAAGATAAGGCCTAGCACACGATGTCCTTAACTGAGTATAATTTGAGCCACTTTAAACATTTTTTTCTTTCGTGCCTTTTGGCTATTGATAATAAGTCTGGCTTGAAGCAATACTGTGAAAATGAAATATTTTCGTTCGTTAACCATTCTTTTATTTTTTGTACCGTCCAGGAGTTTGTTGGTTGCTTATCTAAAATTTCCGAATGGTACGGAGCATTATCTGATACAATGACAGATGGTTCACGTAACGATGGAAATAGTTTCTCTTTTAACCATTTCACAAACATGTACTTTGTATTCATATTGTCATAATAATCGGCCGATTTTGATTTTGACGAAAATAAAAGATCCGCCTTATCAACAAAACCATGCTTTCCACCTGCATGCACAATAATGTGTCTTTTTCCTTAACCGACGGTGTGTTTTATAGACTGTATGTTATTGTCCTGCCCAATTCTTTTTATTTTATCTTTAGCAAAATCCAAGTTTCGTCCAAATAAACAAATGAAGAGCATTCTTGTTTACAGGAAAACAACTAACAAAAATGAATCAGCAAGCGAAATTAAAGCTTAATAGCTTAGTTAATTAGTGAAATTTGTTTGGATTACTTACCTACCTCTCTTATTATGTAAAATAAATAAAGTCATTAAGAACAGATTTGATTGCAAAATTAACAGTGCTAAAAAACAAACAAGAAGTCCCTTATAGAATAAAATTCGTTACCTATGAAATTTGTTTAAAAATATTGGGGGAATTTACTTTCGTACTTTTTAAAGGTACAGTTGGATACTGGTTATCGAGTTTCTAACGATAATCCTGAACCACCGTAGGTATGTATGTGAAATATGCTATAGAATAAATTGTTGTTTATATGAATGATTTGAATTTGTTTTTTGGTTTTCATTTAATTTATCACCAGGTAGGGGTTTATTGCTATTTAATATTTTAAAAAAGTGGTGAGGGATGTAAAAGATGTGCCACTTAGAAACAGCAGAATAACATTTTGAAATCTTTCCTTTGGTTTAAAATTCGACGTGTTTTTTGTTTTTCTTACATTTGTGCAAAATCAAAAGTTTTGTACTGGCTGGTTTTAAAATGAAAGTACTGCATAAAACCTGAATGAAGTCAGTTAGGGTGTGAAGCTGTGTTAAGTTTAAAGTTTATTTTATTTTTATTCTAGAAACACGGGGAATGCTGCTAAAATTTTATTATTTTGGCAACATTGTCGCTTTCAGATGCTTGACATTTAAAAATTTTAAGTATTTGAAAACAAATAAAAATAAAAATGCTGCCAGTTTTGCAGTTTGTTTATAAATGATTAAAACAAATTGCAAAAGAGTAAAAAAATATTGCATAAAAAAGAATTTTGGTAGATTTTTAATTTTTTTAAAACTATTATTTGATAAATCTTATCTTGAATTTACAATTTACACTGAAGGTCGACTAGATACAAATTAAAATACCTTATCAGACCGACAACATTTACAAACAAAGAAATATCATTAAACGAAACCATTTTAAATGTCACTGAAAGAAAAACAAGATTAACAAGATTTTTACTGATAATCCATTATTTATTTTATCTATTTAACGGAAAAATCACAAAATTGTACAATAGATATTAAAAAAAAAATAATTAAATAAATAATATTATAATTTGTATAGTTTAAATCAGAAATAATATTTCCTGTTCCACAAATTCGGCACCTTAAAGAATTAAGCCGACAGCAGGCCCGTGACCAGACTTTAATTGGACAACTTAAAATATTCTTTGTCGATAATAACAAACAATTCGGCACAAAACACTTTTCATTACCGGCATGTAATAAAAGGTTATCTGACAATTTCCAAAACAATATTAAACTCCATAAGAATAGTCCATAAGAACCTCCAGAAGTAAAAATACTACCTCGCAACTGAAAAAAAATCAGAAACCAAGATGGTAGTATGGTAAAGGGAAAGGAATGCGTATTAAAGAGATGGAAGGAATACTTCAAAAAATTATTTGAGAGAGAAGATACACAAGTACAGGCCCCATTCGGAGACATGAGTAAAATTAGTACGACAGAAATTGTGGAAGCGTTGAACAGTATGAAATTGGATAAAGCTGCTGGGTACGATAGGATAATTGTTAAAATGCTGAAAGCTGGAAAAAAAGTGGTAGCTAGTCTGCTGTAACGCCTTTTTAACCTTTGTTGGAAAAGTGGTAGCGTACCAGACGACTGGTGCAAGGCCGTTATCGTGCCACTTTACAAGGGAAAAGATCCGCAGCAGGACTGTAAGAACTACCGAGGTATTAGTTTACTCAGCATAGTCGGCAAATTGTATGCAAAGATATTGATTAAAATAGTAACGAATAAAACTAAGAAGGTAATATGGGATGTGCAAGCAGAATTTAATAGATGGAGGAGATGTATGGATCAGGTCTTTTCATTACGAGGTATAGTCGAAAAATTCTTGGCTAGAAGTCAGAAGGTCTATTGTGCTTTTATAAACTTGGAAAAGGCCTATAACAGAGTGGTTAGGAGTAAATTGTGGTCGACATTGTCAATGTATGGGGTGAGTTGTAGTTTCATACGAGCACTGAAATCACTTTACGAGGATTCCACTGCTTGTGTCAGGATAATCGGAGCTTGCACGGGCTGGTTTAACATCGAAAAAGGTGTGAGACAGGGATGTGTGGCTTCGCCATGGCTGTTTAACTTATACTCAGACAATTGTTTAAAAGATTTGAAAGGGAATGCGTATGAATTGAAAATGAATTATTTGATAGTCAAATGCCTTCTTTACGCCGATGATCAAGTCATATTAGCGTCATCTGAAAGGGAGTTGCAGGCGATGGTTAATGTTATGCATGATGCCCTGAAAATCAAAGGGATGAAAATAAATGTAAGCAAAACGAAAGTAATGGTTTTTGAAAGAGAAAAAAGCATGACAAACTGTGGAGTTTCGATTGAGGGAGATAGAGTGGAACAATTAAATTAATTTGTGTACTTGGGTTCAAAGTTTACGAAAGATGAAAAGTATGACAGTGACATTGAGCGAAGGGTGTTGGTAGGTAAACAAATGAATGGGGAACTGTATAGCTTTATTCTTCTTCTTCTTCTTGTAGTTCCTATCCGTTACGGATGTTGGCAACCAGCATGGCAAGCCTAACTTTATTTACGGCAATGCGGAAGAGTTCGGCTGATGTTTTTCCGGTCCACTTTCTAAGGTTATGCAGCCAAGATATTCTTCTCCTTCCTGGACCTCTTCTTCCATCGATTTTTCCCTGGATGATTGTCTGGAGTAAGGAGTACTTGGAGTCGTTTCTCATGATGTGGCCCAGATATTGCAGTTTTCGGATCTTGATGGTGTTCATAATTTCTTTTTGTTTATTCATCCCTCTTCATTATTGATATGTTCGGTCCATGATATCCTCAGCATTCTTCGGTAGAATCGCATTTCGAAGGCTTCTATTTTCTTGGATGTGTTTTCATTGAGTGTCCAAGATTCTGTCCCGTACAAGAGGATAGAAAAGATGTAACATCTGAGAAGTCTCATTTTTGTTTCCAGTGTAAGGTCATGGCTTCTGAAGAGTTTGCTCATTTTGTTGTAGGCGGCTGTGGCTTTGGAGATTCGTGATTTGATTTCTTGAGTTGTGTCCCAGTTCTCGTTTATACGTGTTCCCAGGTACGCGGTGTGTGGTACTCTCTTTATTGGTTGGTTATTGATGGATAACTGGATGTTGTCGATCTTGTTTTTGCTAATGACCATAATTTTAGTCTTTTGTATGTTTATGTCCAAACCATATTCCTTACTAACTCTTGCTATTTTGTTGATAAGTTGTTGCAGTGCTTGTGGGCTATCTGCGAACACGATGGTGTCGTCCGCGTATCTTATATTACTCAATTTTTTCCCATTTATTAAGATGCCTTCTTTTTCTTCGTCGTCGAGCGCTTCTTTAAAAATCTGTTCGGAGTAGATGTTGAATAGCAGGGGTGAGAGTACACATCTCCCTACATCTCTGAACAAGGACTTGGACAGCAAAGAGTGCTTCTCTGGTTCCCATCGCATTGACGAACCCGAACTGGTTTCGAGAGATTAGGTTCTCGCATCGGTTGTATATTCTTTTATGGATGACTTCGAGAAAGGTTTTCAGCAGGTGGCTCATCGTTCGATATTCTTCACATCGTTTTGCGCCTTGTTTCTTTGGCAGTGCAATGAACTCTGAGACTAGCCATTATTGTGGTATTTTACCTGATTTATAGATGTTATTGAAAAGTTTGGTGATCTTCTTCAATCCATTTTCGTCTAGAAGTTTCAGGAACTTTGTTTGAATGCTGTCAGGTCCTGCTGCTTTTCCTTCTTTGCTCTGCTCTATAGCTGCCCTCACTTCTGATTCCATTATTTCTGGCCCACTCTCTGCGTTACTCCGGGGATCTGGGGGGTTCTCTCTATTATCTTCAAAGAGGTGCTCTATGTATCTAGTCCACGTCTTCTTCTTCTCTTCCATGTCTACAATGATGTTCCCGTTAGCGTCCATTAGCTTCCCGAAGTTTGTATTCCTTCTTTGTCCAGTGACTTCCTTCACCTTTCGGTGGACGTTAAAGTAATCATATTTTAACTGCAGTGCTTCTATCTCCTCACAGTTCTCTTTCTGTTCCTTTTCTTTAGCCATTCGTATTTCGTTCCTTATGATGTTGTTTATCCTTTTGTATTCTATGGTGTTATTCTTGTTTAATCTTCTCTCTTCCATTAGGTTTAATATGTTATCTGTCATCCAGGTTTTGTTCTTTACTCTCTGTCCATCTTCCTTCAGAATAGTGTTTTTAATGTGTTCCACTTTGTTTTTCAGGTGATTCAAGTGTTCTTCTACTGTGCTATCTTCTGTTGTTTCTGCCATTGCTGCATTCAGCTCTTTCTTTACACATTCTTTGATCTTCCCGTTTTTCAGCTGTCTTAGGTTCACTTTTAATGGAGCAGTTTTCTTTATCTTCTTCATAACCACTTTGAATTTCCCGATGACTGGCACGTGGTCGGTTCGCATATCTGCTCCCGGGAAGGTTCTCATACTTAAGCAGCTGTTTCTGTACCGTTTGTTGATTAGTACGTAGTCTATTTGATTTCTGGCTATTCTCCCAGGTTTATCGAGGGGCGATCCCCATGTGTATAAACGTCGTGGTGGTTGTTTGAACTGTGTGTTGAGGACTACAAGGCCGTGTTCGTCTGTAAATTTTTCGAGCATATCTCCTCTCTCATTCCTCTTTGCCAGACCGAAAGACCCGATGAGTTCGGTTTTTTCTCCAGCTCCCAGCTTTGCGTTAAAGTCCCCCATGATGATGTTAATTTCTTTTTTGGGTAACTATTCGAGTATTTGGGCGACATTCCTGTATAATTCTTTAACTTCCCTTTCATCTTTATCTGCCGTAGGGGCATAAATCTGGATGATGTTTAGATTTACTGGTCGGGCGCTAATCTGTATTAGAAGGACTCTTTCTGAGAATGGGACAAAGTTTATGACACTCCGCGCTATTTCTTTGGTAACAATAATGCCTAACCCCATTCAGAAACTTGCCATCTTGTGTTCCTGCATAATACGCTCTGTGTTCGTCCACATCTACTGAACCTACTCCCGGCCACCTCATCTCACTGATTCCCATGATGTTGACTTTAGCTTTATGAATAGCCAGAAAGTGTCAAAAAAGGCACGTCTAGCTGTGCATAGAGGTTTGTTGGTTCCTACACTTATGTATGGTAGTGAATGTTGGGTTTGGCAGAAAAAGCATGAAAATAGGATTAATGCTACAGAGATGAGTAGTGTACATTAGTAGAGTACAGTGCAACAGAAGTAGCTTGGCGGGCGACTAGCCTCTAATATAACAAATATTCGGCTGAATATTCTTCACATTCGTAAACTTTTTCCTCTGATTATACTTGAGACTCACGATTACTGAAAATTTCGTCGTCGCCGATCGAATCGTTATTAGAATGTTTTTGTTGTGCGAAGATTTTGTGATCTCTCGCCCGCCAAGCTACTTTTGTTGCTCTGTACTTGTTCATACGTATAAGACCATATAGAGCACATTTATTGAGCAATTTTAGATAATTATTGGTATAAATCGTAGGTCCAACTTGGCTTAATACTGCGTTATCCTTTGAAATATACTGAAACAGCAAATATATGGAAAGTTTAGATTACAGGTGTTGCTGGGTTTCATAAGGGGTATTGGAATTCCACAACATCGGCTCCTGATAAGTTATTAAGAATAGAATATCTTGTATACGATTACACATTGCTACACAGCAGTTTTTTTTTTAATAGCTGCGCATTTGCCAAGATATTCGACTTTTTTGAGATAAACTGTGAGCGCAGGGCGACAACGACGATTAAGCAATAGCGAGAAGAAGCGTGGCGGCTCGAGAATTGCGCTGAACCTCTGGGGCTCTCTATAAACTCCTGCTGACGACGGATTGATTTGGTTGGATAAAGTAAAGAATAGTGAGATAAGAGAACGCTGTGGTGTTAAAAAAGATGTGGTTACAAAGATAGATAAAGGAATGCTTAGATGGTTTGGACACGTAGAAAGGATGGATGAAGAAAGATTGACAAAACAAATTTATAAGGCATTTATAAATGGACAAGTCGGTAGAGGTCTACTAACCCGGGAAAAAGGCGTGACTATATGTATGTATTATTCACGAAGACACAACATTTTTAAATGCCCAAGCGCACAGTTGTCAAACTGCAAAAAAATTAATACATGGCAATTTGTTACTACTAAGAAACTAGATTTTTGGCGCACTTATTAAACTAATACCGCAGAAATAATTTGTGCATGGCATTGTCGCCTTTGAACGTACATAGTTTGTTATTTGAAATTGTTCATACCCTTATTGGCTCAATTAAACGTGCACTGTTTTTTAATTGTTAACACTGCACTAATTCTTAGTTTTTAAAAGTCCACATAAATAAGTTATATTTAATTAAAGTGGTTGGCTAAAATTGTTTATTTTCTACTGGCTTAATATCCAATCTTATGCGTTGTTTTGAAGAGTTCTTTCACAAAAAATAAAGAAAAAGACCATAAAGTACCATTCTCTTTTTTTTCAAATTATAACGATTGTTATGGATTTCTTTTTCAGATCACCTGGACTCACAGTGTAACAATGTTTACACATTGCGTTTTTTGTGGTCGAAAATTTGTCTGATTGGCTTTTTTGATTATTAACAATGTGCCCCGAGGACCACTCCGGGATACTGAGTGAAACAAAAAAACCACCAAATTCTCGGGATGGTTCTTAACATGCTAGCCACAGAAATACACGTAGTAAAGTCGTTCAAAGTCCTTTTTCCAAAGAGAGATGAATGGTTGAGGGAAAAAATTCTGAGCCTAAATACGTTATGTACACAGATGGCTCAAAAACCCCAGATAGATTGGGGCCGGTGTTTTCAGCAGGAAACCAAAGATTAAAATATCCACCAGTCTTGGCAGTTATGCTTCAATATTTCAGGCTGAAGTCTTCGCTATCGTGTGCGCAAGAGAGCTGACCAACAGACCTCTAGCAAACAAAAACATAAGTATAATATCAGTCAGCCAGGCTGCTTTAAAAGCACAGAGCTCCAACAAGATAAACTCTAAACTTGTATGGAATTGCATCGAATACCTAGAGTAGCTTAGTGCGAACAAGAGGGTGACCCTACTGTGGGTACCTGGGCACCAGGGGTTGGAGGGAAACGAAAAATCCGACACCCTTGCAAAACAGGGGGCCGAATCTGCGTTCACTGGACCAGATCCGGTTTTTTTGAGTCACCACCAGTGCCACCAAAACAATTATTTCGGACTGGGCGGAGAGGAAAACACTCACGTACTTGTCAGAAGTACCAGGATTGACTCAATCGAAGGCGTTTTTATCTAAACCCTCGATAAACACAACTAAGCAGATCCTAGAATGGAGCAAAAATGACCTGCGAATTCTAACAGGACTGCTTACAGGACACTGTCGTCTAAGATACCACCTCGGAAGGATAGGTCTGAACCAACAAACGGACTTTAGGTTTTGCTGCGTGGAAGACGAAACTGCTGAACATATACTGTGTTTATTCTCCGGCCTGGGAAGAATCATACACAAAAAAAACCTCACCCTATTCAACCATGAACTTCGTGAGAAGGACTCGATTGTGCGGTGAACTGTAACTTCTAGAGGTGAGCCATAATAGACCTACTAAAGGTCGCAGTGGAGGGGTGACTACGCCCCACTCACATGATACCTAACCTAACCTAACCTAACAATGTGCCGGCGTTTTACTTAAATGTTTATTGTTTTATAAATGGCGTCTCACAGTGGAAAATATGACCGATTTTGATGGAAAAAATTCTGAAACTTGTCCATATTTAACCTTTGGGATCCCAGATTACGAAAAAAATAATAAAAAAAATCTAATTAATTTTTTGACATGATTGGCGAGCGCACAGCGGTTAAAAGTCAAATTTATTTGCTAAAATTCAAAACTTTTCTACATTTAACGTTTGAAGTCCTAGAATACGAAAAAAATAATACAACAAGTCTAATTATCGGCTGGGAGTGGCGTAAACCTGCTGATAGATGTATTTTAAATCATATAGGAAACTTCGAAAGCTTTTTCAGGTGAAAAACATCGAATGTTGGTAGAGGCTGACTATCTTGTAGAAGAAGATGGCTGTTAAGAGGTAGATGCCTCTTTCACAACTTTGGAAGCATCACGCTTGCCAGAAACATAAAGCGCGTGCTGGCAGCGAAAGTAAACTTTTCGCAGTCTACCTTCAATAACTCGCTGACTTTTCTTTTTTTGTTTTCTCGCTAGAACATTCAAAAAAAAATTCAGGGCGTCCTGAGCGTTGACAAGTAGGTTGGATAACTGAAATACCAAAATCCAAGTTATCTGAATCAAGCCAACTAGAGTATTTATTGAAACAATCTTCGAGTTTTCTGTGACATTTGCCCCACCTTGTCGAAATTTTGTCGGAAAGACGGGAAATTCTAATTTTCAAAGGTCCAATCTCCACATCTTCTTCATTATTAATAAAAGCAAAAGTAAGAATAAATTTCAGCAAGTGGTCTTGGCGGTTTTTTTAGGAAACCCACTCTTCAAAAAATTTCCTCCTCGTGATTCAGAATGTTTAAAAAAAAATTATGTATCACCCAAAACGCAAAAAATCTTCTTTGCAACATTTAAAGACTAGAAGAATTGATGAAACAAATCCTTGTGGTAACTTGGGGGTTATATAAACTTTCGTTATTGAATAGAGCATATATTTACAAATTGCTTAATTAACTTTACAGGTAAATTGCAATGTATATTTAATAACGAGTGTGGAAATATAATGTCTTACCTGTCTCAGCAATGTAGATTGTAAAAAAAAAAGCAAAAAGACTTTTCACTACACACACCTTGAACATAATAAATGACCATCGAATAAATATAATTCCACTGCCGGTTATTAGGCACTTGTATAAACAGAAATCATTTGCTCATTTATTTGTAAATATGGTATGGCGGGAAATATTAGTATTAGGCGACTTACCAACTAATAATATAAAGGTCAGGCACTTAGAAATTACAAACTTTTGACTTGACTTTTGCCCAACTAAATCAGTGATTTTTCCCACTGTGCGCCTGTAGTCATAATAATCTTATGACTTAATAAATTAAGCACCAATTGCTACTAAATATTGGTTTAAACTAAGGAAAAGCAAATTTAAAAAGATTTTTTTTTGTTGGTAAAACATAATTAAAAAAATTTACGCCTATTAAAATTGTTTGTTTACGTTGATATCGTTTTTTATTAGTCTGAGTCAAGGATAAAAATATCCATTGCAATTAGTCAACTTTTTTTAAAAGTTCGGATTTTTTTAAAATAAGTATATTTTTGTAAACAGTTTTGTAAAAAGAATTACCCCAATCCGGCTCTTAACAACGCTCAAAAAAGTCTCAATCTGGATAAACTTTTGAGCGCCTTAACGGTAAAGATTTATAGGATGCTGCAATAATCTTAAAAACCTTCTCGGACAAATTTCAAAACGGCGCTTAAATCAAACTCAATAAAACTTTTTTGTTTCGAAAATGAAAGCTTTTACGAAGATGAACTAAGAAAACAAAAATAGTTTACAATGAAAGTACTAACGAAAAAAATGTTTAAATGTTAAAATGTTTGTAATTATTTTTGTATTTTTTTTTATTTTTACTTTCACTATAAACAATAAAGAGAATTTTATTAGACAGGATTTAACATAAGCGTTTTAAATTTTATTTAATATCCCAAAAATTGTAAAAAATTTAAAAAAAAACTAGTGAGTCATCACAAAAAGAACTGTAAAAATTGTATTACAAAAATCAACCAATAAATTTAAGCATTGGGGGACTCGTGGATAAGGTATTAATCTTAGTCCCATACACAGCTTGCTTTCATGGTTTTCTATGATATGTGAAAATCAATGTCAAAAAGAATATTTTCCTAATTGATTAAATTATATTATAAGTAAATATTAGAGAGGATTTTTTTTTTTATGAAAATAGTCGCAAAAAGGGTAAACCTATCGTGTGGGCCGCGGCCGCGGCCACTGCGACTATTAGAAGGGGAAGGGATTATAGAAAGGAGATGATTGTGGACACGCTTTTTAAAAAGTTGCAGGTAATAGTTTTCTGGAAAAACTGATTTTGGAAGCTTATTCCATTCCGTAGCAGCCCTGTAAAAGAAGGATTCTTGATAAAGATTGGTCCTAGTAGTGTCAATCTTGAGAGTAAATGGGTGAGACTGATCAGCGTGCCGAGTTCTTCGGCCGAATGTGGCTAATGGTGGTACAAAAGTTTTTATTTCTCTGGAGCATCTGCCATGGAAATATCTGTAAAGCAATGACTGGTCTGCAACTATTCTTCTATGTTCTAGAGGGTGCAGGGTATCTGTGAGAGTTAAGCTGTTTATCAAGCGAATGGCTCTTTTCTGAATGGAATCTAGAAGACGAAGAGAATGCGTTGGTGCTAAACCCCAAATGTGCGAGCAATACTCCAGTAGAGGTCGGATTTGAGCCTTGTACGTCGTCAACAGTTGATCAGGAGTAAAAAACTTTCTGGCTTTCCACAGAAAACCTAGCCTCTGGCTTGCCGACTTTGCGATGTTAGCAACATGGTCATGCCAAGACATATTATTCGACACCGTGACTCCCAAAATCGAAATAGGGGGACTTGGTTCAAGGGTATTTCCGGACACTGTGATGGGATGATTTGAGGAATTCACTTTCTTGGAAAACGAGGCACTTTGTGTTTTTTGGGCGTTAAACTGAACAAGATTGTTGGTTCCCCACTTGACGATTGCTTTAAGATCTCTATTGATGGAATCAACCTGTTCCTGCCTGAGTCTATTTGTATCATTCACCGAAAGTGATCGATAGGATGTGAAAGTTGAGACAAGTGTGCTATCGTCTGCGAAACTGTAAATGGGGTTCGTGGTGGTTTTCAAGAGGTCGTTGATGTGTAAAAGAAATAAGGTGGGGGACAGGATGGAACCCTGGGGGACCCCGGCATTAGTTTTAAACGTATCAGAAGAAATACCGTCAACTGCCACATGTAAGGAGCGATCTTGCATGAAGCTCAAGAGCCATTGGCGCAGTTTGGTTGGGAGACCGTAGGCAGATAATTTCCTTAACAATGCCTAGTGCCAAACGCGGTCAAAGGCTTTAGATATATCCAAGGCTATTGCACGGGATTCACCAAACTTTTCAATAGTGTTTGTCCAGAGCTGAGTGACATTAGCCAGCAAATCTCCAGTAGTTTAAAAAATAAAAATACAACAGCAATATTCACTTTTCCGAGCAATCTTTTGGAAAGTTTAGATGACGAAAATACTATATATACGGTATGTTCTTGCATTTAACAAAGGGTTTTGATTGTGTGAACCATCAGATTCTCTTGAAGTTACTAGAATGTACTAGAGTCAGAGGGATACCTTATGATTGCTTCTATTTATATCTGGGTGAAAAAACTAAAAAAGTTTGTATAAGAAATGGTTTTGCAGATTATTTTTTAAAGTATACAATAATTAGTATGGGTATTCCACAGAAAAGCGTACTTGGATCACTATTGTTCTTCATATACATCAATGACATAATTATTATCTAATAATTAGGTCAGGTCTGTTAAAATCCGAGAACCACGACTTTAAGATGTGTTTTGCCATTTTTTTAATTATTTATTATGTGTCTTCTAGGTTTAATTTAAGCCCTTAAATGTTCGAGTTCAGTGATCTTGCGTTACAAATTCTAAAATCTTTTAACAGAAGATGGTGTGCAGATTTTTAATCCTCGCCGCAAAATCTACAAAAATCATTCACCACTTTGCCCATATTAATTTAGACGCTCATTGACTGGTTGGTGACCTATAGCGATTCCAACTAGCAGTCTTAGGTCTTTCCCATTTAGGATTAAAAGTTTGTCTCCTCAGTATTGCCAATCCAGTGGGCATTTGGTCTGTTTGGCCAACCGTGTTCGAATTAACATTTTCAACACTCTGTTGGCGCCGATTAATTACTATAGATGAAACTTGGATGAACATTATACGCCCGAAACAAAAAGCAAAAACTATTTTTTCGACTGGAAAAAACATGGTGACTGTTTTTTGGGATAGTCTTGGAGCTACTCCTAATCGATTATCTTCAAAAAGAAAAAACTATTAAAGGAACATACTACGCATCATTACTTAACAAGCTGAAGGCAAAAATTTCGGAAAAACGGCCAAATTTACAGAAATAGTAAATTCTGTTTTACCAAGTCAATGTGCCGTCTCACGCCTCAACGGTTACCATGGCGATAATTTACAAACTACGGTTTGAACTGCTTGACCACCCTCCATACCACCCTCCTAATCTTAAAATTTTGCTCGAAGATCAGAGATTTTTATTAAATTAGGAGGCTATCACCTTCGTAACAATTATTTTGGAGAGATGCCGGTGTAGTATTTGGACAATTTAAATAGATGGGAGCATCGCTGGGAGAAGTGTGTAGTCTTAAAAGGAGACTATGTAGAAAAATAAAAATAAATTTATAGAAAAATGTCTTGTATCTTCGTTAGGTCGAAAACTTTTCAGACCACCCTCGTTTCATGGTGAATCGTGCAAAAAAAAATTAAAAAAACACATTTGTTAACACTTGCTGGCATTCTCTCTTATAAATTTGTTTGTTTTGTTTAAAAAAATAAGCAAGAAGAAGCAAGAAAGTATTACATTTTTAAAAATATTTTAACCCACCGTAAAAAAACATCTCATTGATGCAAACTTTATACTGCAGTGATATCACAGCACAGAACGTAATATTCAAATACCTTCATCTATTATGTTGTATACTTAGATTTCTCCAAAGCTTTTGATCGTATTCCTAAACGAAGACTTCTGCATAAGCTTGATCACTTTGGGATACGAGGGCACTTGCATCTGTGGATCGATAACTTCTTATCAAATAGGCGTTTTAAAGTTAGAGTAGGAGAAGCATTCTCAGAAGAAAAATTAGTGGAAAGTGCCTTAGGGTTCTGTTCTGGGACCTTTGCTATTCATAGCATATACCAGCGATCTCCCCTTTTACGTTTCAAGCAAAATATATTTCTACGCAGATGACATAAAAATTTATTCAAATCCAATAACAAACCAGTTATCTCTACAGGATGATTTAAACTCTATAACGCTATGGTGTTCCCAATGGTTGCTCCCTCTCAATGCTGCTAAGTGCGTAGTGCTTCGAATCGGTAAAAACAACCCACTTCTGTCATACGTCATAAACGGTCAAACTTTAAACTCCGTATTCTCTCAAAATGACTTGTGAATTATTATTAACAGTAGTCTTACTTGGTCCGACCATATTTTTTCAATAACCAAACGTGCTAACAACAGGCTGTATCTCATACGGAAGTGTTTTTCGAGAGTTTCAATCGTTTTGTAAACTTTACACTATTTATGTAAGACCCATTTTTGAATATGCGGGGCCCGCCTGGTATCCTGACTTGATTCGTGATAGAAGTTTATTAGAAAATGTTTAAAGAAAAGCCACTTGACTTCCCTTGGGACCGAGAAGACCTTTCTATGAAGAGAGACTTGCTATGGCCAACTTAACTACTTTTGAACTTCGACGTCACCGTGGAGATCACAACATTTAAAATATTTAAATTCAACTTTGAAAACCTTTCCGTGATATTTCCATTAAACCATGACAATCGGCTCAGAGGACATGAATTAAAACTTAAAAAAAAAAACTTTGTGACCAGATCAAGACAAAATTTTCTGAGTAATAGAGTTTTTGACGCCTGGAATAATCTCGATGTTGACATGATTTCTTCTTCTTCTACTCACATATTTAAAAATAGACTGGACCGCCTTATATATCAATAACTTTTAATTTAATATTTATCCTGATAACAAGTATTGTATTTTTGTTTTGTTATCTTATCTTTTTTATTTTTTTATTTTTGTTTATTTTAATTTATGTATTAATTTGCTAGTAGGTAATTGATTTGTATATTATCTACAGTTTTTGGGTAATATAGGGACTTTTCCCTCTGTCCTTGTTTATATGAATAATAATAATAATAATTATGAGCATAGTTATAGTTCTTACAAAGTCAGTTGGACAAGTATAAAAACAATATTTCATCCGGCGGCTTGCCGAACTTTGTTGTTGCATAGGCGTTACAACAGATATTTTAATAGTATATTATAATATAGTATTTTTACTGCATTAAATAATTATAGGGTTAACAATGTTCTCAATAAAGTATATATTTTCAAATGTATTTTTATGAATATAAGGGGTTTTGGGGTATACCTGTTTATTAATTCAAAACTTATTTAATTGGGTTCGTAGATTGGCATGGATTTTTAAACTCATTTTAAAAAAATTTCAAAAACTTTAAGTAATTATTATTTTGACTTACATGATAAGGTGAACACCCTAAACGAAACACTATTATACATTATTTACTATCGAAACACTTATCAGTACTTGAGTCTTCTTGAGTATTTATCACTATCGGTTCGATTTATGGCAAAACACAATATTGTTTTTCTTTTTCTTTGACGTGGTAAACACAATTCGTCCATAAGTCAGTTTCGACGAGTTCATCAATTAATTTTCTGATATTTGTTAGAACAGAATCGCTTAATTGAGAAGCTTGATTACACTTTCGTAATTTGTTTTTTTAAAGCAGCTCAGATTACTTTAATAGGGTTGAATACACAATAATATGGAGGCAAACGCAAAACTGTATGACCGTAAGATTCAAAAATTTTGTCTATGACGTATTCTTTCTTACAATTTTGTTGTTTCACTAATTCCAACAATTTTTTTTGTGTGCAGTTTTTAAAAGTTATTTCTATATTACTAACTATATAACAGATACTCCAATAAAACAGAAAACAAGATAATAGGTATATATAAAACAAAAAAATATGTATTTATAGCAACACGGCACTGGTAAATAGTTGTGTAAACACTGATTTGTTTTTTGCTGGCATCGGCTTTTGTGGTGAGAAAACTGCCGGTTAAGTACTATCCAATAAGATGCATAGAATCACAAAAGGTTCGCCGACAGTTCATGTGGACAATACCGGAGTAATGAATTACAAACGGTTCAGTTTAGCTTAAAGCAGGACGTGGCATTACTGACCGGACCCCGATTTTTGCGTTGTCCAACTGAGGTCTTATAAAGTATACTTGTATTTTTTTTTCGTTGTTTACGAGGTATGTACAATAATATGTAAAAAAATTTATGTGAAATAGTAATTCTATTTATGTACTATTACTATCTAATAACTGCTTTAATTATTGTTCTGTAATTAAACGAATTTAACTAAATAGGATATTCAAGTACGGTTTTTAAATTAAATGAATCGTCATTTAGTTAATAGAATTGTATGTATGCCAATTGCAATATTCTAATTTTAAGTAATGTATATAATCTGCTTTAGGTTGCATTATCTGTTTTTAGTTGACTTATTATCTTTTTATTGAATTCTATTGAATCATGGCTATTTATGATCGTGAGTTTAATACAAATTCAAGTTAAAACAAAAAGTACTCCACAAATTACTTAAATATCGTATAATCAAACAGGTTCAATGTTCATACGTTCCGAATACGATAAAACAATATTATGACCATCAGTTTAATAATTTTATTGGTATATAAAATATAAATACAGAAAATTAGTATACAAACCATAAAATATGTTTAATTAAGAATTCCTGAAATTAAAAAAATAAATGGATTAGTATTTTATTAATTTTAAATAAAAGTATGTTGAAAAACTTAACTAAAATATTTGTCAATATGGATTATTTATTAATCGAGCAAAAGTTGTAAAAAACTAAATTATCAATAAAATACAATTAAGATTATTTATAAATATTGTAGATACATTGTAGGCACATCGAGAGGCAAAATTGTTCGGAATAAGATAGAAACTAAAACAACACACAATTGTCGAACAGCCCCGCTTGATGATTACCATATGAAGTACGCGCGGAATTTATGGCGGGTCATAATAATGTCTTGGTTATATCGATATCGATATTCATTCCAATCCTAAAAAAATCAAAGGTCAAAAAAATGCGCAGAACACCGAACCATTAGCTTGATGAGCCATTTGCTGAAGGTCTTCCTAAGAATCATCCATGAATGTATACATCCAAAACTGAAACGAAATATAAGCGAACCGCAGTTTGGATTTAGAAGAGGATTCGGTACAAGGGAAGCTCTGTTTAGCCTGAACGTTTTGATCCAAAGAGCGCGAGCTGTCAACATGAACGTCTGCGGATGTTTTATAGATTTTGAAAAGACCTTTGATAGGGTAAATCATGGGAGGCTAATGGAAATTTTAGAGCAATCGGGATTGGATGATAAAGATCTGCGAATCATAGGTAAGCTATACTGGCACCAAACAGCTTGTGTTCGAGTTGTCGATGAAAGATCTGAAGAATTCTTAGTCCTACAAGGAGTACGTCAAGGTTGTGTTTTGTCACTGCTATTGTTTAATGTGTACTCCGAAAGCCTGTTTAATGATGCGTTAGAAGTAGATCAAGATGGAATAATGTTAAATGGAGAATATATCAATAACTTTAGATATGCCGACGACACCGTCTTGCTGTCAACCAGTGCAGAAGGGCTTCAACGATTAGTGGATAGAGTATCGAATACTTGTAGGAATTACAACATGCGCCTGAATACTTCTAAGACCAAGGTGCATTACTACAGAGAGTTCGAACATTTAACTACATGGGAACAAATTTAAATGATCAATGGGATCACTTTAAGGAAATCAAGATACGGATTAAGAAGGCTAGGACCAATTTTAACCGTATGAGAAGTGTGCTCTGTAATAAAAAGCTAAATTTAAAAACTCGAATTCGAACTCTCAAATGTTATGTGTTCATGGTTCTGCTATATGGAGTTAAGGCTTGGACTTTGACTGACGATGCTTTCAGACGTCTTGAAGCTTTTGAACTTTGGTGCTATCGCCGAATGTTAAAAATCTCTTGGATTTATTATATAACCAATGAAAAAGTGCTGCAAAAGATACAAAAGGGAAAAAAAATTCTTAAAACAGTCAAGGAAAGGAAAATAACATATTTTGGGCACATCATGAGAAACAATAAATATAGATTGCTACAACTAATCACTGTGGGTAAAATAGAAGGAAAACGAGGCCACAATGATCACCGACGTCCACTGAGGATATGGCACAATTAAGAAGAAGAAGGTTACAATAGTTTAGTTTAGTTGTGGTTAGATAAGGGTAATTTTTGTTGCTATTGGTATTTTTTTATTTAAAATGGGTAGACCAAAAATAGGAATTACTACTTTGCGGAAGTGAAAGAGGTAATTGCTACCATGATAAAATTTATGAAAAACGAGGAAAAACATGGCTTGCAAATTACAATTAAAGATTATCGTCACCGTGTATAAGCTGCAAAAGAAATATCCATCAGGATATTTACACCTAGCCGGATGGTATCGCTCTGGAGGTTTTATTTTAGAAGGGCAGGGACAAAGAATTTTTAAGTAATACAAAAGCAACAACCTACCTTAAAAGCAATTTTACAATTTTATAAATTTACGAGTAGGTTTTGTTGGTAAGAAGTCATAAAAAGTTTTTTTTTATTTAGGAATGCAAATGCACCTCATCTAGAAGATTTAGGAATTCAGGTTAGAATCGACCAGACACAGCGAGAACTAAACAACTTCTAGACAACTGACTAGTTATTCGTAGAATAACTGGCAAGACGATTTTGGACAGAGAAAGAAGCGAGAATATAAAAAGGACATGCAAGGTAGAAAACATTAATAAGTGGGTTCTCGGCATAAAGAGGGAGTGGAATGAGTACATCAGTAGAATGGACAACGAAAGAATAGTCAGAACTGCACGCGACAAATCACCAATGGGTCGCAGAAGTTTAGGACGCCCCCGAAAACGATGGAGCGACAACTTAGCAGTGCAATAGGCAGAGGGACGATGAAAAGAAACAGGCGATTCGCCTAGATTAAAGAAGGAAGAAGAAGAAGAAGCTAACCTGAATTCCTTAATGTTTGTAATCCATATTTCACCTGTGGTTCACCCTAGATTTTGACGTAATTTGCACACTTCTTTGTTGTGGCTACACAGCACAACACTGACTCTGCTTTACACTTACTTATCTTTTAAACAAGCTCAAACGGTTTAGTTCTGTTACAACGGCCAATAATATATAATAGTTTAAAAATACTAAAAACACGCTTTTAGAGTTAATCAAACTAAAAAGTAAAAACTAATTCCTAACATAGGAAAAAATTACTGACGATAAAATTAATGCCACTGTTCTAAAAGCGTGGGGTGCTTTCATTTCAAAACGCAGAGTTGGTTAAAAAATGTGATACTAAGCACCACACGCTTTTAGAACAGTGACATTAATTTTCTCGTCAGTAATTGTATTCCTCTGTTAAGAATTATTTTATACTTTTAGTTTTATTAACTCTAAAAGCGTGTTTTTTAGTTTTTTAGACTATAATTTATTATTCGCTTTTTAGTGCGATTTGTTTGTTATTAAATGGTAAAAGCACAAAAAGAATGTATCGGCCGGGAATCGAACCGGGCCGCCCGCGTGACAGGCGAGCATTCTACCGCTGAACCACCGATGCGATGAAATGTGTTAATATTTTTTCTACGCGCATGCGTAGTTCACGCACTAGTTTTATCTCTCCTACTCTCATGCAAAGGATCCCTGAAGAAATTTGTATGATTGTGCCAGATACTGTTCGAATCAGAATGCAGGCTAAAGATTACATGGTGCGTGCCATGTCTGGCCCAATATAACTTAATATCCAACAAAATTAATGGTGTGCTTGCTGCTTACTACTCCTCCCCACGGAGAAGCAGATATAGTCACGTAAGTAAGCGGCTGGCTTGGTGGCACAGCCTCTCCAGGTGGAAGACGCTGGCGTCAGCACGGTTGTTAGGAAAGTGGAAGAAGACGAAGGTGAGTCCAAACTCGGCAAATTATTCTTAGCCAGGGTGCCGATGCAATAGGCTGGTTTAATCCGATCAATGCTTACATTGGTGGATCGTCTGTTTATAAATACAGGGTGTTTCTAAATTCATGCAAAAAAATGCAGGAAATGATTGCCCATATGAAATTATCATGGATGTTTCCTATAACAAAGTTCCCTCAGCCTACCTCCTTCCGAGGTATGACCCCTAAAAGGTGGTGAGTAAAATTAAGTTTTATTTTTCTTTCTCAAATTTTAGTAAAGATAGAAACTTGGAATTTTGTAATTTCCATGTACTCGCTAAGGACTAACCATTGGTATTTTTTTTAAGATTCCTATTACATTATAAGAGGGTAAAATTACTCACCTTACCCTCACCTTATTTAATATCAAATCTCTTTTTGAAGATTTAGTTTTGTAAAATAAAAATAATATTTAAAATCCCTGTTGATTTTAAAACCTTTTTTAAAGTTATAGTTTTTTCCTTAAACCAACAACATCAAAAGTATCCTCAACAATGATCTTAAGAAAGAGCTTAATTTCCTTGAAGACATTAACATGTTGTTACAAGCCGGTCCTGTTATTTGTCGGAGTCCGAGAATTGACCACAACTAGGATGCATATAAATTATCGCTTTGTCGGCCGCCGCCTCAGTCTAGCAAAGTCTCGAACACCGCGTCACGAAGGATTGTTTCGGACTTTCGATAAAAAGGTGGAATAGTCTGGAATTATTATTTAAAAATATAAAAAGGACACCCGAAATACCACACATATGTGCGGCAAGTTTAAAAAGAGAAGCAATTATACTCTTACCACATCCAACGTGTTCAAGCTCTTTAACCTCGAGATGAGGCACATTTTTCAAGAGTATTCATTATAAATTTTCATAATAATCACGTATGGACAGACGAAAACCCGCACAATATTACAGAACACCGTTTTCAAAATGTGTTTTCAGTTAATGTATAGATTGGAGTTATAGGGGTCACCTTAATTTTTTCGTGCCCTCGCATTGTTGTTGGTTGTCCAGAAGCTGGATCACTTTAAAGTTAGGATGTTTGTGGAGCCTTTTTTTATGTCTCCGGGTGACTTTCTTAATTTCATCTGCGATAGATTTGACTTAGAGGTCTCTATGCAAATCGTTGTTCCGAACATACCAAGGAGCACCTACACACCTTAATATTTGGTTTTGAAACGTTCCTATTGTCTATAATTGCTTTTTTTAGTACAACCCCATAGTTGTAGACCATAAGATCGGTTTCAAAACTTGTATGTAAAGCAGTACTTTGTTCTCAAAAAAATTTACTCTTATTTTCATGGAACGGAAGCATAACAATCTTCACTTCTATCTATAACCGTTCTTATTTCCGGAAAACCTTTATTAGCTTAACAGTTCAAACAGATTGCTTTGACATTGACAGATATAACGGAGCCCACATTATTTTTACTTTTGGCCACTATGAGCGCTGCGATAGATTATATAACCCCTGCCTAGTACTTCGTACCAAGCGAATGTAGATTGTTTATCATTAAATCCAAATTGGTGTGATGGGATAATGTTTTTTGTTCATTTTTCGTAGCAGCAACTTCTTAAATAACTTTGAGATTACGGGTAGTAAGGAGATTGGCCTATATTACGTTAATTCATTGTTAAATTTTCCCACTTGAGGTATTATTATTATCTTCACAGTTTCCCATGTGACGGGAACATATCTGAGTCTAAATGATCCATTCATTTGAGTAATAAGGTTTACTATGGCTTTTCTGGGTAATATTTTTAATATCCCACCACTGATTTAGTCAAAACCAGGGGTTTTTTGTATTAATGTTATTTTTGATTAATTTCAAGAAATTTTTTAAATTCTTGAATAAAGTTTTTAGTGAAAAAAACACCCGTTAATCGAGATATGTTAATGAAAAGTTATGATGTAAGATTAAAGCGTATAGAATTTTTAAATAAAATAAAACAGTATCGGGGAAAAAGAAGAGATATCATTTATACCGATGAAACATATTTGCATAGTTCTCATTCTACGACAAATGCCTGGGTAAACACTGTTAATCCAAAAACAAATTTAAAAAAAAACCTCACAGTAAAAGACAAAGATAATTACAGTGTACGCTGGTGGTAGTGTGTCTACTGCTATTCTCTGAAATCGTTCCATACCCATCTTTTATGGAGAAAGTTTTTCGCGAGTGATTTGCGAAAAATTTTATAGGCAATTTTTCGCGAATACACTTAAATAATAAATGAATGGGTGGCTGGAAAAACGTTGCATGTCGTTTTTTGTCATAAAGTCGCTTTTTTATGGATAAATGATCTGTGTCACTTGCTTGATCAAATCAAACCTTAAAGTAGTTAGATACTAGATAGCTAGATAGCCCATAATGCACTAGAAAGGTGCGAATCATGCTTCGGTTTGGTGGAAAAACGTTTTATGTTGGCAACGCGTCTTCCTGATGGAAACACTGATACCCATGCTGTATTGTTGCTGTAAAGTTTCATTTTACTATTGTTTTGTGCGTTTGAATTGTTGTTTACCCATTTACCATCATGAACATATCGGCTAGTGATATACAAATCGTGAATAATCGTAAACGCGCTGTTCAGTTCGCGGAATGGAGTGACAAGAAGCGTAAAATTATAAAAGACAGTGGAAAATCTTACAAAGCCAATCGCAAGGGTGATGTCGTTCCTGAAAAGGTTCCACCTTCAAATCCTCGAGGTTGTTCAGCAGCTTGTGAGAAAAAAGAATGCGTTTCCTTAGTTTTACGTCAGTTTTACGGTTTGACGTACAATATACAATCTCTTTTAATCCTTAAACTCATCACCATACGGGAACCACGGAAAAGACGTACCGGTAAATCAGATTCCACCTCAACACGACAATCTTTTTTTGATTATTCCTTGAATGGGAAACCTGTATGTCGTAAAAAAACGCTGTGTAACAAGTTTGCCACTACACCAAAGCGAATTCAAATTTTACAGCAAAAAATGAAAAATGATCAGCTTGCACCAAAAGATAAGAGGGGCACTCACTTGAACCGTCGTCATGCGATCGATGCTACAGTGAGAGGGAGCATTAGAGAACACATTGAATTTTTCCCTATAGAAATTATTCGTTATAGTAGAAATGTCTCATCGAAAAAATGTTTGAGTCCTGATCTGTGTCTTCAAATGTACCATTTATTCAAGCAGAAATACCCTGATAATCCAGCAAACTTTACTTTATGCAGTGAGATTTTCAAAAGAGAGTTTAATTTGAGGTTTAAGACACCCGCTCTGATACATGCAAAGATCTTTCCAACCTTCACTCAGCACTGCTGCATATATAAAAAGAGAAGAAGAAAGACCTTATGTATATGGCTCGCTATCTCACATACCCTGACTTTTTACGAAACACTCGTTCATGTTTTATTCAGTAACACTAACTTGTGTTCATTGTAAATGTTTGTGTAAGTGTTTATGTAAGTGTTTGTTCATTTTCTGTCAATAAAATTGGTTCAACCTCTTCAATTTTATTCTCATCCCCCCTCCAATATCCCATGTCTTTCATTTTTCTGTTGTTGAATACCAAAATGTGAATGAATATACCAATGAATAGGTAGGTTTTGTAAACCCAATAGTATGTTTTTGCAACTGAGTTTTATTTAGTGGAAAAACGTTGTATGTTGCTCTTTAGTATTGGTTTTCCAATGGTGCCATATAAAAGATAGGTGCAAAACACTTTCATTCATACAAAAAACAACAATTTTGAAAAAACACCTTTATCCACTCGTGTCTTTATTTATAATTTATGTTTAAAGTACAATTTAATCCTTTAAAATTGCTTTTTTTTCAGTAGTTTGGTTTTTTAGTGAAACTTGGGAGTAAAAATTCAAGGTCGCGTCACACGAGCTAACGAGACGAAAATGTGTAACGATTCGTAACGCGCATGCGCATTCTGTTGTAAAGAAGAGATACTTAGCAACGTGACGTCTATTTGTGTGTAGTCCACGTGTTTGTCAAAATAACAATTGCAAAAATAACGCGCATGCGCGTTCTGTTGCAGGGGAGAGGAGACGCGTAGCATAGAAATACTTAGCAACGCGACGTGTATGTTTCAATATTTTAGCCGTTTAAACGTTAGAAGTATTACTTTTAATATGCGCACATAGTGCATACATCTTTTTTTAAATATATATGTACAAATTTGAGCGTTTCTGGACATCCTGTGTAATATTATTTCCAATATAAATTATAACCTTCTGTCAAATTACTCACTTTTATTCAAATGCACCTTAATAAACAAAAGATAACGAACATTTATCTCATATTTTATTTTTCGTGTTGTTTTGTTTTTGTTCCACAAAAAAAACCCAGAATTTAGGTATTTCGACAAGTAAAGCAAGTAAAGTTAAAATTTATTATCCGTTTTTAAATTTTTTACAATTTTTTAAATTATGCTATACTTTTTGTACCAAGTGTATATAGACCAGGGGTTCCTAAACTTTAAAGATAACGGAACACCAACCAAATACCTTTTATTTCATGGAACCACATATTAAATGATTACAATTCAACACTGAAATTTATTTATATTTATATTAAGAATATTTTTTTTAAGAAATGTAATTGAAACACATTATTCTTAACTTAAAGTTTTTACGTGAAGAATGAAATTGTTTTACTGTTTTAGCAATAACACAGCCACACAAAAAAACATTTTTGGGTTTGGGGGTCAGACCATGTAAACTATATGTTTTTGGAGTCGCTGAATCCGAATTTAGGGTCAGAATAACTCAATCGGGCTAGGGTTTCCCATGACCTCAAAAAAACCGCTTTTTTAAACTATATTACTATAAACCATTAATATCAGGCTTCGAGATTCCTCTGTATCGTAAGACACTTGCGTGTGCCTGCTATGACGGCATCTAAGCCGCATTCCAGGAACTTTGCCGGATAACGGACTTACTTCGTTGCCCGCCGTCATCGTAAGAGGGTGCCCTGGATGCAGACACACGCAGTTTTAGGAATCTTCTTTGTAGTAGTGTTACGGGGTTATAACCTTTTACCTCAATGTTCAAATGTATATTCAATGTCAGTGAAAATTCGTATTTATACAAATAGCTCCAAATAAACTGTTTTCGTTTGATTTAAAGACAATGGGGTGATACGGTTATGAGGTTATAATGTCACGGGGTTATGAAGTTATTACGTTTTATTTTATTGTTCGAACGTGTCCTGAATGTCAGTTAAAATTTGCATTGATAAAAATTGACTGAGATAAACTGTTTTCGTTTAATTCGGAAGCAATGGGATAATGGGGTTAAATAATTATAGAGTTATGGGTTAAAGGTGACATGGGGTTATTGTGTTATGGTTTTAAGGGGTTAAGGGGTTAAGGGGTTTTATATGAATAGTTTATAGTTATTAAATTTAAAAAACCGGTTTTCTGAGGTTATGGGAAACTTTACCGATGGAGTTATTCTGATCCTAAATTCGGATTTGGCGACTCCAAAAACATATAGTTTACAATGTCTGACCCTCAAACCCAAATTTTTTTTTTGTGTGTCTGTATAAATGTTTTATTGTTCGGTATTATGTTCGACAATTATATGCGTATATCTGGGGTAGCAACCAATCTTGACCTGTATTTGTTATTTGTATAAACGTAGGCTGAAAAGCCTATTTCACAACGTATCGTTGTGACGAATAAAAGCAATGTTAAGATAGCCTTTTTGGCTATTTCAGGGTATTTACTTACCTAACACCATCCCAAAACTCATTCAGAGATACCGATTCAAATGTGTGTTTTAATGTAGATGAACTTTGAAGATCTATGAATGCTTCATAATCCAGGACGGTCAGCACCGCTGGTTGACTTTTTATAATAAATGGATTTTGTACCCATTCAATATAAATATAATTTTTAGGAAAGTAATCGGACAAAAATTTCAGGAGATTTACCAAATGTTTAGTTATATTAGTTTTAATTGCATTTGGTAATTCCAACGCGTTTTCTTGTAGAAAGTTATACACGAGTGGAAAACATTCAGTGTTGTCCTTTTCCACACAGGCAATCCAAAAATTTAATTTTCTTTTAAAAGCTGTTAATTCATCTCTTGCCATAAATATAGTTGATGATTTTCCCTGCAAAGGTGTAGTTATTTTATTGACCTTTTCAAAAATGTCGGTAAAATAAGCTTATTTTATGAGCCATTGTTTATCATGCAAAACACTAAAAATATAAGGGGCCTCAGACTTTATTTTCCTGATTGTAAAAAACCTTTAGCTCGTCACGAAGTTCATATAACCTGGCTGGAAATTTGCCTCTTAAAAGCCATCGGATTTCGGTATGCAAGAGGAGTGATTCGTATTCACACACCTTTTTGAACAATCTTGACTGGAGGGAACAACTTTTCACGTAATTGACGATCTTAACAGCTTCATCGAGTACTGTTTACCACTATTTGTAACCGTAGTATTATTTAATAGCTAATAATAAATAATTTTGGCGGAACCCTGATGACTATTCTACGGAACCCCTAGGTTCAGCGGAACCCAGTTTGGGAATCCCTGATATAGACATTAATAAAGCAAATAAAAGTAAAACGTGAATATACAAAATATTTTATTTAAAACTGGCAATACTGGCTATGATATAATTTTACCGTCCATATGGACTTGATAACTTCATTTTAAGGCGCGTCCATACTTATAAGTATTTACGTTGTGCGTTGTATTCGAGACGAATTTGCACGCGTTTGCTAAAAATTTTACAGATGTGGACAGTTCGCTGCATGCAAATGTTCTCAAATATTTTCGTAACATGCAGGGCACGCTATCCATCGTCGGTCGGCTTTTGGTCCGACTTCAAAGAGATTTGTAGCGAACGGCAGTACTAATGTAGGCTTTTCTACGTAGGTTTTATGGACTAATTTTTGTTTCAAGAAAAGTCGTGATCAATGCCAGTGCCGGTAATGTCAACAAAAAAAAATGAACTTTTATTATTTTTAGATTGTCTACTGCACAAGTGACCAACCAAGAAAAAGAAAAAATACAGAAAACATAATGGTGGTGAAGTATTGTTAAAGACGTAAGCACTTAATAAGCTAACGGGACAATTCCATAACTTCATGCGTATGTTACAAAATGATTTTCAATTTATCGTAAATTTGTTTGGGCCCCAAATCAGAAGAATGGATTTAGGCAGACAATCTCAGTTAAAAAGAGGCTAGCTGCAACTTTACGCTTTTAAGCAACGGGAAACTCCTATAAAAGTTTGCAGTACTTGTTTTGAAAATTATTATTTTAAAAATAGATAACTTACCTTGTCGCTGTCAGCCACTTACCCAAATAAATACAACATACAACACACGACAAAAACATTTGCATAAAAAAATCAACCTGCAAAATTAAATTTGCGCTGTAAGTATTTTTGAGGTGTTTGAAAATACAACGCATGACGTAAATATTTAAAGATATGGACGCGCCTTTAGGAAGCACTTCCCGTTAAATCAGTTGGAGTAGGATGAAACGTCAAAAACATGTCGGTTGCCGCATAACCCTGCTTGACGATAAACAAAGAAGTTCCCGTGAATATTCTTAAATGGAAATATGTAATCATATTAAAAAAGTAAAGGTGTAGTTGGGTGGTAACCAATTCGATTTAAATCGGCACTTCACATCCTTTTCATCTTTCTACTATATAGGTAATGTGTGACGTGATCAAAAAAAGAATATAATTTAAATAATTAAGTATTTCAGTGATTGTGTACAGGTATTCGTCTCACAAAACAGAAACTTTTAATTTTGTACAACGTTGTCTGTAAATCTTGGTATTAGAAGTTTTTTGTTGATAACAGATATTTGCAAATAGCATTTTATTAATATTTTGATTTTTTTTTCATCCATGTTAACAAACCAAAATAAAGATTCAATCATATAAAAATAAAAACTAAAATGAAATTTTAACAAACGTAATAAATCCATTACACAAATAATGAATATTCTACTTACTTGTGCTAAACAGTAACCAAATCTACTTAAGTGCTTAAAAGTGGAATATTTTTATCCCAAGTGATTCTTATTTTTTAAAATTATTTGTAATAACACTTTCCTTTAAAAATATCAAAAAATCAGGTGATCTAGCAAGCCATTTAATTGTACTAAGAAGGATAGTTCTCGAATTGTTGTCCCTAACATAGAAGCAAACACATAAGAAGAATGAAACTAATTTATTTTTTAACAGTCACCTGCAACGTTTATACACTTGGCATATCGGTGTTAAAGTGTTTAAAACCAAAAAAAAAAAAAATTCAGAACTTTGAGTCGTCAGCCATTCATCTACCACCGACATAAATTCATTATCATGAGCAAAGCGGATTCCACAAAGATGTTTTTTAATTTTGAGAATAGATGGTAGTCGTGGGTGCCAAATTTAAAAAATAAGGGGATTTTTCAAAAATTTCAAATCCCGCATTGTGAATGGCAGCCATTGCGACACAACTTTTGTGGGTCGGAGCGTTGTTCTGGTGGGAGAGCACAACTCGACTCAATTTTCCTCTTTTCTTTGATTACTTTGCGTACTTTTGGTTTTAAATTCGCATAATATCTACCTGTTATGGTACGCCCACGCCGTAAATATTCCACGAAAATAACACCTGCAAAATCCCAAAAAGCTATAGCCATGATCTTACCAGCTTATTCCATGTTTTGTTTTTTGGATTCTGGATCAAAGTAATAAGCCCATGTTTCGTCGAACGTAAACAATTTTCGCTTAAATTTATCGGGATACCTGTTAATGATTTCCAAATTTGTCTCTGCTAAACCTGGTGAACACGCTTCTGACCTGCCCTTAGCATTCATGAAACCCAACGTGCAGAGTTTTTTGAGACCCATTTCCAAATGTAAATTTTTTTTAACGCTTTCAACAAAAAACCTACATGTCCCTGCTATAGCCTTGACCGTAATTCTTCTGTCATTTAATACCAGTAAATTCACATTTTCTTTTGTCACCACAGTTTTGGAGGCTCCTGCACCTGGTGCATGTTGACAGGACTCTTTACCCAGTTCTTGATTACCTGATTCGAAGGAGCAGAGTCACCCAATACTTCTACCATGTCCTCATAAATTTCTTGCGGTGATTTTCCTTTTTTTTTCCTTTATCCATCTTTTTTACGTGTCCTAACCATCTAAGCATTCCTTTATCTAACTTTGTAACCGCATCTTTTTTTACACCACATCGTTTCCTTATCTCACTATTCTTTACTTTATCCATCAGAATCACTCCGGCTATACTTCTTAAACTACTCATCTTTGCAGTGTAACCACATTTTCTTTTACAACACAGCGTTCTCCTATCTCACTATTTTTTACTTTATCTAACCGAGTCACTTCGGCAACAGAAGTAGCTTGGCGGGCGAGAGATCACAAAATCTGCGCACAACGAAAACATTTGAATAACGATCCGATCGGCGACGACGAAATTTTCAGTAATCGTGACTCTCAACTACAATCGGAGAAAAAAGTTTACGAATGTGAAGAAGTATATTCAGCCGATTATTTGTTATTTTAGAGGCTAGTCGCTTGCCAAGCTACTTCTGTGCACTTAACTTCTTAGAGTACTCTACTCTGCAGCATTAATCCTATTGTCATGCTTCTTCTACCAAACCCAACATTCACTACCATACATAAGTGTAGGAACCAACACACCTCTATGCACAGCCAGATGTGCCTTTTTTGACACTTTCTGGATGCTTATAAAGCTATGCAGTGCCCCATTTATTTTTTTCCCTGCTAACACCATTTGCTTAATGTCACTGTCATACTTTCCATCTCGTAAATTCTGAACCCAAGTACAAAAAGTCATTTACCTGTTCCACTCTTTCTCCCTTAATCAGAACTTCACAGTTTGTCATGTTTTCTTCTCTTTCAAAAACCATTACTTTCGTTTTGCTTATATTTATTTTTATCCTTTTGATTTTCAGGGCATCATGCGTAACAATAACTATCGCCTGCAACTCCTCTTCAGATGACGTCAATATCTATGACTTGATCGTCGGCGTAAAGAAGGCATTTGACGATCAAATTATTTATTTTCAATCCATACGCACTCTCTATTAAATCTTTTAAACAATCGTCTATGTATAAGTTAAACAGCCATAGCGAAGCCACACATCCCTGTCTCACACCCTTTTCGATGTTAAACCATTAAACTACCGTTTACCCCATACATAGACAATGTCGACCACAATTTACTCCTTACCTTTCTGTCATAGGCCTTTTTCAATTCTATAAAAGCGCAATAGACCTTCTGACTTCCAGCTAAGAATTTTTCGACTATACCTAGTAATGAAAAGACCTGATCCATAGATCTCCTTCCTTTTTTAATCCTGCTTGCACATCCTATATCAGCTTCTTAGTTTCAAACTATATCTTGATCTGTAAACTTTTAGTAGAGCAGCAAGAAAAGCATTTTAAAAAGGTTAACAACTGGTTAAAGGACATTAATAATCCATTTTCAGAGTGATAAAGGTTTTGCACATGGTGGTTTGCTTAAATTTGTATTAAAGTCTACCAAAGATTACCACGAAGAAATGAATTCCGATGTTTTTAAAAAGTATTTCTCTCAAATGCTCAAATGCACTTTTTGGATAACTTGATAAATCTCTTACAACAGTTGGCAGACATTTATTTACCATTTTGCCTAGGTATCTTTGGCTGTATCCATTTTTGTAATGAGCAATAATTAAATTTCTTTTAGAAATTGTTGTTCGACGACCCATTTTTAAACAATTTTGTTTTATTAGATGAAAACCCGCTTTTAAATGTCCAACAAAACAAAACAAAAATGGCAACAAAAAATCAAAGCAACGCGGATTTGCTTAAAAATACATATGATTTAATTAAATATTTACTAGAAAATACAAAACCTGAACCCATTCGCCCTCTGAGGCTATGGAATCAGGAATTGAAATACTCCGCGTCAGTGAAGTACCTAGTCGTACACCTGGATGCAAAACTGAAGTGGAACGTACACCTCAAGGCAAAAAAGAATAAAATTTATGCCTCAATGTGGGCATGCAAGAAAGCCATGGAAAAAACCTGGGATCTTAAACCGAGGATAAGCCTGTGGTTATATCAGGCGGTATTACTACCGTTACTAACGTATGCAGCAGTAGTCTGGTGGCCAATTGTGAAAGGGGCTGGGGCTATGAACCTTTTGAGAAGCCTGCAAGTAAAATACTTGCGGGCTGCAACGGCGGCAATGAGCACCGCTCCTACAGAGTGACTACAAATAGCCCTTAACATACCACCTTTAGACTTCCTGATAAAAGATTAGGCCTGGAACACTGCATACAGACTAAAGTGTCAGGGGGATGAAAGAGCAATGGGATTGGCCACAACAAGATCGAGGCCCTCTACAAACACCCGTTCACAATAAAATCGGACAAAATTTCGAAAAAGACCTCGATAGGGAAAAACTATAAAACAAAAATACCAACCAGAGGAGACTGGTTAAAGAAAACACCATTGACCAGCCCAGGAGTGAAACGATGGTACACTGATGGATCAGGGTACCAGGTACGCTGCGGGGCTTATGTGTTTGGAACATCCTGCAACCACAGGAAAAGCATACCCCTGGGGAAATACGCCTCGGTCTTCCAGACTAAGGTCTATGCCATACTCAGGTGCAATACGCACCTGACAGAAAACAGAGTGACCAAAAGTGAGATTGATATTCTCCCTGAAAGTCGTGTGGCCATTAGGGCCCTCGTGAGTAACACCACAATATCATCGGTGGTGTGGGACTGCATACAACCTCTTACTGAGTTAGCGACGGTAAACAAAGTCACTCTTACATGGGTTCCTGGGCACACAGGTATAAATGGCAACGAGGTAGCCGATGAACTGGCAAGAATGGGACCCTGGTGGAACCAATAAGCCAGTTGGTCGGGTTGTCAATTGCCGAAGCAAAACATTTATTGAAATTAATCCTTGAACAAGAACATATTGCTCAGTGGAATGCAAATACTGGCTGCAAAACATCAAAACAGCTAATAAAAAAACCTCTCCAGAAAAGGGATGACGAACCGGAGTAGGCTAAGCAGCACGCTTGGCCTGCTCACTGGCGACGTCGCACTAAGGGCGCACCTCTTTAAACTTAAGCTGACGGCCGAGAAAAACTGTTGACTATGCGGAGAAGAGTAGGAGAGCAGTATACACATTCTGTGTCACTGCCTGATGCTAGTGGTGTACATGTATCAAACCTTGGGCCGTATGATAATGGATCCAAGCGATCTAAATGAGACAGGGCCAACAAAAATTCTGACGTTTGCCAAAATCAGTGGACTGCAATTCTGATGCCCTGAAGACACAGCGGTACTCACAGAGAATCAAAAGATCTAGGTGACATACCAATGGCCCAACCGCAAGATTGTAATGTAATGCAATTAATTATTTATTGTTAATTAAGTAAGGCATAGGTAACCTACTTGGGACAAAAAAGTAAATTATTTATTTTAAGAAGGTTACTATTAATTTAATTGTATTAATTTTTTTTTTCAAATAAATAAAGGAGCACTGAGACCATTTAGTTTTTTTTTGCAGAGACTGCATCATTTAGGCTGTAAGTCAGCGTATGTACAGTCGGTGGCCAAATTATTAGGGACACAATATAATTCTGTTAATTTTTAAGTTAAAGTGAATTTAATTAAGTAGATACTATGCAGGTTTTTGTTTTTGTATTTATTTTTAATTCATAAGAGAGCTTTATTTGGAATAATATTTTATTTAGCAATTATCGTTTACATGAAAAAGAAAAATTCAAAAATTGGTGAAAATAAAAAAAAATTAATATTTTGCAACGCTGTCCTTCGCCGCGATGATGGCCTTCAGGCGTCTAGGCATGCTCTCTATGCAGACTTGACGGAGTTTAGTGTCATGGTTCCATACCCTAATAAGGGTTTTTATGAGTTGGCGCTTGGTCATTATCACTTCTTTAGCGATTTCTTACTTTGTGAGCTCCCATAAATTTTCTATCGGGTTCATGTCCGGTGAATTTCCTGGCCAAGGTAAAACTGTCAGGTCATTATCATCCAGGAATGCAGTAACACTTCTGGCTTTGTGGCAAGGTGCTAAGTCATGCATAAAAACATACTCTTCATCATTAGGGAACCATTCTCGCACCTGAGGCAGAAGGCGACTTTCCAGTATTCGCATGTACTGATCTTGTCTCATAGTCCCTTCTACGATGTAGAGGCGTCCCTTACCTCTGGCTGAAATTACAGACCATACCATTATGCTATGATGTTTAACCGTTTAAACAAGACAGTCAGGATGGTACTGCTCTCCTGGGCGTCATCGAACAAACATGCTTTTGTCCACCAAAATTTGAAATGTGGATTCATCTAAGAAGCAGACCAGTTAAACTTACCATATTACAAAAAAAGGCATTTTTTGGAGTTTTTACCAATCATATTTACCCAACTACAGTCCTCAACAGTCATATTCCGGTGTTCTCTTGTCCAATGAAGTCTCTTTTTCTTCATCACTTCAGTTAAGCTAGGTTTCTTGAGTGGCCGACACCCCTTGAGATTGAATTTGACCAACCTTCTTCTGAGTGTCCTCTTGGAGACGTTGATCTCTTGGTTATTGACAATTGCATTCAGGTGAGTTACGGATTTTTTTCGATTTTTGAGGCACACGTCCCTTAATTGACGGTCCCCACGAGGAGTGATGATCCTTTTTCTGCTGATTTTTCGTACGCGGTTGGCGGTTAACGGCAAATTTTTGTCTATTTTTAATTTTATACGGTTCACTTTTGATTTAGAAACACCTGTAGCTGCTGCTATTTGTCTTTGGGAGTACGTAAAATGCAAAAGTAACGCCTTTATTCTGCTATAATCCCATGGGGATATATCGCAAGATTTGTCCATAAAAAAATCTGATGTTGTGATGAGTTAAAGTGTTAACAAAACTGATAATTATCCATTAAAACTAGTAAGACTAATTAATTATCCAATAATACTTACATTTTAATAAGTTTTAATCAAAAACACTTGCAAAAACAGTTTGAAAAAAGTAAAAATAAATTCAGTAAAATAAACGTTATTGTAAACTTAACCTCAAATATGACATAACATTACTTCTATAGCCATATGACCGACTAGCAGCGTTGCCACTTCTCAAAAGCCATTACAGATGATACCACCAATAAAATTACGAAAAATAAATCACCTAATACCGATTCATCTTCTCACAAAATTAATTTAATCCTAAATATTACAACAACGCATTAGTGTCCCTAATAAATAATATGGCCACCCTCTATATATAAAACAAAGTCCCCACGCCATGTCTGTCTGTCTAAACGCGATAAATTCAAACACTACCAAACGGATTTTCAATCGGTTTTCACTAATAAACGTAGTAAATTATGATGCACAAAAGATCTGATGGGTCGATGTGCTTGAGAGGCAGCATGACCTTCACGACCCACCCTAAAATCTACAATCTAGTAAATTATGAGAAAGGTTTAAGTGTATAATTGATTATGACGATGATTGTTAAATATGTCAGACTGCCAACTACACGCTTTTGACGTTATGTTTACATTTCAAAAATAACTATAAAAATATGGGTAGGCGACAAACGATGCATTAATAAAACGATAGAATTTCAAATATTAAAATTGTATTATTCACTAAGCGCAATGAAAGTTATGGTATTTTAATTGTTGAAAATAAAAAAAAAGTTAATAAAATTAATTTAATTTTTTTAAAATTTGAAGCATTATTACAAATCTACTAATTGCGCTTTTTCTTCCAATCCATCTGTCTTGAAAAACTTTTTGAAGTAATTTCGAACAGCAAGTGTGGTGAATCATCACCTTGCTGAAACCAAATGTCAATAAAATTGTTACCAACTGCATTTCTTATTGCAGGAACTATTTAATTTCATAACAAATCTAAATACTTTGGTCCGTTCAAATTGCCTTCTACAAAAAATGGTCCAATAACAGTGATGCCGATAATACTTGCCAAACATTAACTTTCAAATGCCGATAATACCTGTCCAAACATTAACTTTTAAATGCTTTTGTGTTCTATATTCCCGCATCCATCTAGGATTAGTATCACTTATCTATCTACAGTTGTAGTGATTAACTGTACCATTTAACATAAACGTGGCTTTATTAGAAAAGACTGTCTTACTGGTAAAATGAGAATCTGCATCTGTTGGAAATTAGTACTTCCAACTGTATAATTTCTTTCTGAGAAATTCCTTGATTTTTAAAACTACTCAGTACGGCCCTGACGCCGACAAAAAATTAGCTGAAAAACGTGCATTCATTATCCCACCAGAATATTCCGATTACCCTCTTATCACGTGAAAATTATTAATCAGCTAGAAACAAAAGGGTCATGTGCAATTTTAGAAATCAGCTATAAGATCACGTGAAAAAGACGGTTACGCTTTTGATCAATAAAAAGGCTGAATTCAGCGCGAAAAAGGAAGCCACGTTTGACCGGGTTTCCGGCCTCTTACTCTCTTTTTTATTTACTTTCTTGAACGAAATCTCCAGAGATAAAGCCAGAAAAACTGACAGCCTACTGCAGTTAGACCTCTACGAACCAGCCAACTGACTATTGAAGGAATCTAACACCTACGTAGAGGAAGACGTCGTCAACAGCAGGAGTGAGTCAAAGCCTCAGAGGTTCAGGTAAAGCCACCCACACCTCAGCGCAATTCTCCAGCCGCCACGCTTCTATTCGCTACTGTCGTCGTCATTGTCGCGTCGTCGTTGTCGCCTGGCGCCAATATCTACCTTTTGCATTATAGTTTCACAAAATTTCATTTTGCGGTCATAATCATTTCCAGATAATTCTTGCAATAGCGTTACTTTATAAGGATTAAACGTATTCTTTTAAATAATATAAGAGACGGATTTCATACTATCATGTTCTAATGCAGTTAAATTTTAAAAGTAACTAATGACAATGAGAAATAATTCATGACATTTAAAAACAATTAATGGTAAAAATCCTACAACTTTTTTAAAATAATTTTTTTATAATTTTAGTTTCAAACAACTGTAACTTTGGAACTATTAAATGTAGAATTATGCGGTCTTGAGAAATGTATTTGTAATTTAATAGATTATAAAAAACTAAATATTTATACAGGGTGTACCATTTAAAAAATTAGGTTAATAAGCTATTTTGCAGTAAAGGTGCACGCTGTATACTTCTAATCGACTTACGCAAATGGCCTGAATTATTTGAAAAAACTTTTATTTAACATTTAACAACAGAAGTCGAAATATTAGTAAGTTACGTTACTTTATGCACACACTGTATAAAACGAAGTCCCCCCACCGCGTCTGTTTGTTGATGATGTTTATAAAAATCAATTGCCGTGCATAAGTCTAGCAAAAATTCGAAAATGGCTTGACCAATTTAAATAATTATTTTTTTGTTGCGTTCGTAATTGTCGAGACAAGGTTTGCATGGAATATAAGTACCACTACAAAAGAGGTGGTAAGGAGATGAAATTTAAAAACTATCAAAACGGCCAATATTAGTGTCGAATCCATAGTTTTTCGGGGTCGCTGAGTTTGATAGTGACATTGCCAAAGCAGGCAAACCAACGTTTGGGTTTGACAATGTCTGTCGGGTTCGCTAGTGTTTTTATAAGAACATGGTACTGATAAAACACAAAATTTCCTAAATAACGTCCACAGCAAACGATTGGCAATTTAGAAATTGGCCAGTTCTAATAAAATTATGTTTTTTTATTTTCCGAAAATTTAAATGTTTGGTGCAATAAAATTAGCCAAATCTTCCTACCTTTTTCTTTCCGATAATCTTAGTTTGTAGACGTTCAGAAGATACTACCCATAATTCGATGTAGAATCACTGAAATACAAACACTCAGCTAGTTCATTATTATTAAAAAGTGTTCGTTGGTTTAACCAAGCGTAGCACCGTATGGAATGTATAAACTATAACTAAATGTGTACCTAGTCTGATAACGGCGATTACCGTCAATCTACTTTGCTATCTGCTTAAGTTAAAGCAAATTCGCAAATACAGGATTATCAGTTTTTTATTTAGTTTATCATTTTGGCACAATTTTTAATTAAAGACCGTATTACAACAGCGCCACACAAGCACTACATTATCATGTCATTTTATATTCGTCTAAAAAATAATTTTATAGGGTGTTTTTTTACAAAAAAAGCAATTTTTTTGGACACCCTATACAGGGTGAAAATAGTGCGTTCCTTGAAGGGAGGTGTAGAATGAATAATTAGGAACAAAAAAATCTTATAAACTTTTTTCCTAAGTCATCCGCTTTCCCAAAAATTAAGAAGAAATTTTTTAAATGTAGGTTTGGTAACTATGCCAAACCGTTCGCTCAATAATATCCGTAACAATTGAATTCATCGATTAAATGCATATGTGCGCGCAGAACGCTTCTTGTTGTGAAGTTACTGTTTTACTGTAATAACAATTGGAAAATAGAATTTTTATTTACTTATGTGTTGCCAAAGGATGCGAAACCGCTACGAATGGACCATATACAGCCTACCGGTCAGGAGTTCCGAAAACCGGCAGTGGTTATCTAGTCCAAGCAATACGTCATGAAATGATTGATGTATTAAAATTAATTTTACCTGAAAACCGACTGTGCCATTATGTTCAGGTAAGTGGAGTCATTAATTGTATCATGTTTTCGACTTTCAAATGTGGTCACCCTATTTATTATAAATATTTTAAACAAAAAGAGGCACTTTTTTTAGTTTTTCGTTAATCTAGTCTATTTATACCATTTCGATTACTTCATTATTTGTTGAGTTATTAACAAAAAACTTAAAAAGTGCCTTTTTTTGTTTAAAATGTTTATAATAAATGACCACATTTGAAAGTCGAAAACATGATACAATTAATGTCTCCACTTACCTGAACATAATGGCACAATCGGTTTTCAGGTAGTATTACTGTCACGATTAAACCCCTATTGCTTGACCTAATCGGAGCGCTGGCGTGATACATTCTGCTAGAATGACTGAGTGTGTGACTAACTTCAAATGTGTGTGTCCAAAACTCCTCTGGATAAAACTAAAGGTTAGTCTTGCAACTATTTCTTTACTAGCGATTTGTGCCCAACAAGATGCACAGTGAAACCGGTATTTGAAACCAACAAAAGAGAGGCAGGAATTTTGAAAAAGAATAACAGATATTCTGAAGAAGTGTAGCCAGAATGAAAAAATATTAATGCTAGGTGATTTTAATACTTGGGTAAAAGTTAAGCGTAACGAATATGCCAGTGTTCTGGGAATGTACGGTAATGGTAGAATGAATAAAAACGAAGCCCTATCTTATCATTTCACAAAGCACACGTAAGTAATACCATTTAATTAATTCAACCAAATTTTTGGCTTTAATTTTAAGTGACACTTGTTTTTACATCGATAATTTCTTTTGTTATGGTTACGAAGGAAATATGAACGCGATTTGCTATAAAAATTTATTTAATAACCCTAACAGCGATCAATAAAGTGGTACTTTTATTTCAATAAACAGTTAAAATTAAAAACGATAGAATTAAACAAATATCTAAATTCATTTGACGTTTCGGTTTATCTAACTAAAAATCATTTTCAAAAATTGTACTAATCGGCATTTTGCTTTACAAAGTGATGTTAAAAGAACATTTTTAATTGGATTTAAAGGCAAGATTTTATTCTCAGCAGACAGTGTCCTGTCATGACTCATGATACTATAAAATATGTAGTGAAAAAATAGAATATTTTCGTATAGAGGTGCGGCGTTGCCGGCATTAGGTGAATTTCTGTAGGCAATAATAATAAGATATAAATACTAATAAATTTTTCTTTTTGAAAACCATTGACTTAAAAAAAAAAATTAAAGACTTTGTTACTCTGCATACTGTATTATGTCTTGTAACTAAAGTAACGCACTATTTTCGGGGACATCCTGTATAGTCCTAAATTGTTTTTAAGTAACCACAGATAGTAACCAAATTATATGGCTGTTAGCGGAGCGTAATGCAACGCCACTGAGGGCCCCGATTGTGCTAAAAAACATCGATGAATTCATGTCCAGGCGGTGATTCATTAAAAACCTACAAAAACTCTCGGCGATGAGATATGTGTAGTAGAATGACTGCGTGCCTTGTATTAATCGGTCGTTGTTTTCAAGGTAATTCACGCTTTATTTTAAAATTAATATTAGAAGTGGAATTACTCATCCACAGTCCACAATAAATTACATTTAGTAAATAATAAGTATATTTATGTTCGGTATTTAAAATTAAAAATGAAAAAGAGTAAATAGTACCTATGTAACGACTTACAAAGCAAGGCAAGTGATTCAAGTTACTTGGTTAGGTTTTACTGGTAAAGGTTTTTAACATCAAAGTTATGTACAATTTAGGTTTTGTTAAAAATTTATCTTATTGTTATAAATGCAAAAGACAAAATAAAAAAATGTATGAACCAAGTTAAATATAAATGGGTATTTAAAATCAAAAAGTAACCCAAAAGTGCTTTGACTTATTTTTTGCATTTAATAATTTTAGTATTGTTTTAAAAAAAAGTGACCTCCAAACTGGAAATAATTATATTATATTTACATATCATCAAAAAATATAAAATTTAAAACTGGAAAATTAAATAATAAAATTGAAAACGGAGAGTTAAAATTTGTCAATTGTATCAGCGACCAAAATGTAACTGTGAGATAAATATTTATAATGATAAGTGATTTAATGCTTGATAAATTAATTATTTAACTTTTAAATAACATAAAGATTAATTAGTTTAATTACATTTTGTAAATTGGTTACTTAAAATTAGTTTAATTATAAAGTAAGCACAGTGGTACTAGTGGTGTGAATTAAATTTATAACGATTTGCGAAGAGCAAATGATGAGAACCTAATTCTACATTTTTACATTAATAGTAGTCACAGTAAAAGCTTCTTCTTCTTCTTCATCTTCTACTTGGTTGGGAACATATGATCTGTTAATTCCGGGCTTGCCGTTGTATTAATTCTTGAGATGTGGACTGCCAGCTGCCTCTCCATCTCTTCGGTGGTCTACCGGGCGGTCGGCTTCCTACTGGTATTCCCTCGAGAGCTATGCGGGGTAATCTATCTTCGTCCATCCTCTTGACGTGGTTATACCATTGCCTTCTTCTCTGCCTTCCCCATCTTACGATATCCTGTACGCCGCATTGTTCTCTTATATCAGTGTTTCTTACGTGGTCTCTTCTGGTTTTGCCAGCTATTGTTCTCAGCACCCTCATCTCGGCTACGCGCAGCATGCTCTTTGTTTTGTTCGTGTCTTCTCTTGTTTCTATCGCGTAAGTCATTATGGGTCTTACGCATGTTTTGTATATTTTAATCTTACTGTCCTTCCGCATGTACCCGTTGGCCCAGACAATCTCTCTTAGGCAGCCTGATGTTGCTGATGCTTTATTGACTTTGTCCCTTAGATCTTTTGTTGGGTCGTGGCCGCTAGATATATTTATCCCGAGGTACTTAAATTGCATTACCTGTTCTATGGGCTTATCTTCAATTACGAGCTTGCATTTGAGTGGTTCCCTGGTGATTGTCATGCTTTTTGTTTTCTCGACCGATATGGTCATATTAAGCTGTCGGCACACTTGGTGGAACTTGAATAGCTGTCTTTGTAGGTCGTTCTCGTTTTCTGCGAAAATTGCTGCGTCGTCGGCATAGCATACCATGCTGATACGTTAGTTACTCATTCTGTATCCCCTATTTAAGTTCGCTACTTCTTCTATAATTTTGTCCATAAGAAGATTAAATAAGAGTGGGCTGAGGCTGTCTCCCTGTCTGATTCCTGCTGGTGTTAGAATGCTTTTCGTGATATGTTGCCCTGATTTAACTCGAGTGGAGTTGGCGGTGTTGAGGTTGCAGATTACCTTTACTATGTTGGCTGGTGTTTCTTTTTCGGTTAGGATATTGATGACATCGCCTAGTTTGACCTTGTCCAATGCTTTAGTTAGGTCGATGAAACAGATGAATGCCGGTGTATCATATTCTATTGCCTTTTCCTTAATTTGTTTGGTGGTAAATATGGCGTCAGTTGTCGATCTTCCCTTTCTAAATCCCTGTTGTTTTTCTCTATTGGTTATGTGATTCTTCAGTTTGTCCTTTATCAGGCCTATGAACAGTTTCATTGTTGTGCACAATAGGGTTATTCCTCTGTAGTTATCGGGGGATGTTTTTTGTCCTTTCTTGAAAATGGGAATTGTTATGCTCGTGTGCCACTCATTTGGTATTTCTCCTGTGCTCAGGATTTTATTAAACAGAGCTGTGAGTGTTATTATGAGCTTAGGGCCCCCGTGTTTCAGAAGTTCGTTCGGTATATTATCCGTACCTGGTGCTTTTCTGTTTTTAGCTTTCCTTAGTTTTTCTTTTACTTCCGCCCTTGAAACCGTTGCGCTGGCCGCCGTTTGATATTCAATTTCACGTGTTTCATCAGCGCTGTACAGTCTTTCGAAGTATTCTTCCCACTTTTCTATAGAGACTCCTTTATTTTGGACGAATTCGTTTACCGGTTTCTTTCTGTTCTTCAACATCTTCCACACCTTCCTTTGGGCGCCATATATGTCGTGGTCCATGTCGCTCGTGAATTTAATCCAGTAAAAGCAAATACTGTAAATTAAGGTGTACCAAGGCATTTAATTTTTCTGTGAATTTTCCGCGTAGGTTCTGTATAATGAATTTTGATGAGACATCCTGAATATTTTACCAAAGATCTGTGAAAAGTGTGCTGATAATGATGTCGATAGTATTACAAAATTATTTAAAACGTAAAGTTTTTGTATAATTTTTTGTTTCGTGTTTTATTGTTGGATGACGAATGCGTATATAGTAAAAATCCGAAATTGTTTTATTTTCATTATTAAATGCTGTAATGTGAGAACGTAGTTAATTTTTATTAAATATATATTTTTATTTAGTTTTTGAAGTAGTGTGAAGTAAACATTTCATATGTTGTAACTTACGTAAGTACGTAAAGTAGTTTTTAGGAACGATTAAATTTTTCAAAGGGTATTTAGTTTGAAAATATCATATGTCTGTTTGAAGCAGGGGCGCGCCAGCCTATACGGCCGGTAGTGAGCAAAATATAATTTTACACCCCTTATCTTTTTTTAATAAAAAATTTATACATAAGTGGGTACACATAAATGAAATAAAAATACATGCTAATACCTATATTTAATTTTGAAATGAAATATGTGTTACATGTAAATTTATATACCGTATAATGTATAATCTTTATTTTTAAATCATTATTATCATTTGATGTTTGCAAGTAAAGGAAATGAGTACTTTCGAAAGCTCACATAGGTCTAGATAAAACTTTGTTAAGCATAAGCTCTCACTTTTGGTTCCCCGGAATGCGTATGTTTATCAAAAAATATATTGACGCGTGTTTAACTTGTCTCACCCGTAAACGCACACCCAGAACATCTTCCGATATTCGGTCTATAACAAAAGTTGAAATTCAATTCAACATTCTTCATATTGATTTACTTGGACTATTACCAAAGACTGAAGATGAATATTATAAATACTCTTTTTTATGTGCACATAGAAGCCTAAAAACTGACGACGTAGCAGATTGCATACTATATATCATGTATCTTGTAGGCACGCCCGCACGTATTATTACTGACAATGGCACTTCGCTCAAAGCTGTACAAAAACATGAGCTTGTGCAAGACTGGGATATAGAATGGCAATTTATCACGCCATACGTTGCCATGTCTTTTCGTTCTCTAAAGAGTACTCTGCTAGCGGTTTCTCTACTGGCAAATTATGCCCGAGCTCAGCCGTAGAGGGTAGAAGAAAAAAATATAAAAGTGAGCCGCGCCACCGACTTAGACGGTATAAGCCGGAAACCCCTAGATCTTATAGGCACTAGCAGAGCCACAAGATAAACAACTATGATTATGGTGAACCAAATAAATAAAATTATAGCAAAAATATGTTGGATACTTTACTCACATAATAAATAATTAAGGTACACAGCTCAATAGCAACATCATAACAAATATAGTCAAAATTAACAGCTATGGTAAAATTTTCTTGCTAAAACAAACCAAAAATGTAAAATATACAACTTTACAAAATAACCAGAACAGAAGTAAGAGTAACAGACTTTACCAAGTTACAAAAAAAAGTAAAACATATATAAATCAACTCATTAATAACACTAATTCAAACGCTTACATAAAGGCCAAGAAAAAAAAAGGTAAAACATATATAAGTTAACTCATTAATAACACTACATCAAACATTTACATAAAGGCTGATAATTCACTAGTTAACCGTTTACATAAAGATTTTCACTGCCAAAACAATCGAGTTTATTTAAAAATATTTTTACAATGGTTTTCCTTTAAAATATTAAGATTGTAGGATATTTACAAATAAGTAGGAAGAAAATATATTTTTACTTGGACATAAAGAATTATTGAGAAGGTTATTTTTATCCAAGTTTAGTTTTGGCATATTATCTAATGCAATAAATAGTTTCCAACAATGTACTACATTAATAAACTAAAACAGAACGTAATCGTGGTGTCAGAATGGGTCACTGTGTTATATATTTAAAAATAAATCACTTATAACCTTTGGGTATACGAATTCACAAAGTACTATATTTATAAACTAAAACAAAACTTATTCATGGTGTCGAATGAGACACGGCGTTATATATTTAAAAATAAATCATTGATAACCTTTGGGTATGCGAATTCACATGTACTCCTGTGGCCTACTCCTGGGCCTACTCCTGGGGCTGGTTAGATTATGGGGCGGCACCGGCTAATTAACAATGGCTTCCCTCAAATAAATCCCGATAACGGATATTTAACTTGACACCAGAAATCCAAAATATCAACAACGTAGGTAAGATAGAATGGTCAAGTTAAAAATTAAGTGGTTTTTATTCAAAATCCAATTAAGATGGCCCAAATACAGCCAGATATGAAAGAAACCCCATAGAGGTTCTGCACACGTGCTAATAACACACCGTCCCCAACGACTTTCACCGACCCCTGACTTCCAAGACTCTCAACACACGACTCGCGCTCCTATATCGGAAATCAAGAAATGGCGCGGAATAAACGTCAACCCACAATCTTCTCAAGTCCGCGCTTCACAATCGCCTCGTCCGTGTGGATATCCAGTCCCATCCACACAGAAATTGCAAACCAAACTATCGAATCCTACCCCTACAAGTTATGCAACATTATCTACAACGAATGATATATTTGAATTATAACAGAGTACTGTATGCAACACTACTTACGAGTAAGACACAATTATAATGAACCGTAGAAGGGAAAAAATAGGCACGTGACAACGTTCATCAAGAAAATGGCCAAGCTGAACGCTACATACGTTTTGTTGCCAATCTTTTACGAGTACAATCCGAAGTTACCTTACAATGAAGTACACTTGTATCGCGTATCCAACTAATTATTAACTCCACTGTAAATAAAACCACTAAAAGAACACCACTTCAAACTTTGTTTGGTTGTGACAATGGAGTGCCAGAAGTACAACGTGTTGTTAGCAGTGCTTCCAAAGATGGACTTCCCCTGTCTGTTATGCAACATGAAAAATGGAGAGAATTTAACAAAAAGCGTCTTGCGGATAATCCCAAGCAACAAGAAAATTATAGAAACAGGCATTTAAAACCTCAAAAAACATTTAACATTGACGATTATGTATTACTGTCTAGAAAAACTCTAAAACCTAACAAATTTGAGTCTGGATGGATTGGACCTTATAAAGTAACAAATATTTTATTTCCCAATCGATACGAATTAAGGAGGGTTGGAGATGTTGCAGAGTCTACCAGAATTAGTTCCGCAGTGGCTTATCAAATGCGACTGTGGAATAAAGAATGGAATATCATACCTGGTTTAAGTAATTTAAATAGTGTTGATGGCCTGGGCAATTTTGTTGTTTTCTGGCAGAGATCACACTGAGTTAGCGCTTGGGCACTTGTGTTAACTTCTAACATCTATTATACGAGGGGTGTTTATGCTTGGGCGTTTGTGTTTTGCCTTCTGGTATATTTTACACTACCTCACTTTGTTTTGTACACTAATGTTTACTAATGACACATTGTGGAAAATATAATGTTATCAATGCGTGTCTTTTTTATATTTAGAGTTCGAACTTTCCTGTAGACGTGGTCCCCGACACACCCAGTCGGAGTCAGGATGAAACCGAACGAAATGAGCCGAGAACGTCCCACTGTCAGGTTGGCCGTGTTAGCGTAACGCGATGCAACACAACTGAGGGCACCGATTGTGCTTAAAACATCGATAAATTCATGTCCAGACGGTGATTCATAAAAAACCCACAAGAACTCTCGGTGATGAGATATGTGTAGTAGAATGACTGCGTGCCTTGTATTAATCGGTCGTTGTTTTTAAGCTAATTCGCGCTTTATATTAAAGCTAACAATGGCAAATAAAGTTTATTAACTATTGTTATCTACTTGGCAAAAACTGACTTAGTGAAATTGTTGACTTACCCTTTACAAAGCTATAATTTTTTGCAAACTCGACGCATCTATTAAAATCATCATCCGACAACTCTTAGAATAATGTTACTTTATAATTAATTAATACTTAATATTAAAGATCACTGTGTACTATTAATTTTACTAAATAGGTGTTTTTAAAGTAATCTAAAATATTATTGTGGCCGATACATTATTTAGTTTTAAAACTTTTATTTCAGATTACTTTGGACACACAATGTATGTGTCTAAAGTACTTATATTCATATTTGAATTGCGTACATTTAAAAAATTGATGAGCACGTCCCAACTTTGTTATCGATGGATGCAAGCGACGCGATTGGTAGTAGAACCATAAAACATTGGAGATTATTTTTACAGGGTTGAATTTACCTCTGAGCTCAGTTTTGTTTGTGTTTGGGTTGTTTGATTGACTTTTATTATTTTTAAATTACCTATTTTATATTTTTTTGTTGGAAGTTATTTTTATTTTTGGGTATGAGTGTTTTTGTTTTTAAGATAAAACTAAATTTAAAACTTTCTCAGACTTGTTTTGTAAGCAAACTTGAAAATTTTAAAGTGATTGTTGGTTCTTGTTTATTTTTCTATTTTGTTATATAATTGAATTGAATTTTACTTGATAAAAATTAACAGGCAAAACAATTGTTTTGTCTAACACAAACACGTTTGTATTTGAAGAAGCTTATGTTAACCGAAACAATTGTCGTGCGTGTTAATTTATAGTCAGTAGAATATTTTCTTATTTCTTATTCTATTTTGTTGGTTAATTTGAACTAACAAGTTGTGTTTAACTGACACGGCGCCGGCGGTGGAATATGCTCCACTCGGTAAATCTGATCATAAACTCATCTCAGACACGTCCAAACAAACAACCCCGCCCAAAATCACGCCTGATACCTCTATTGTCTGGCATTATAGATTAGCCAAATGGAATGAACTAAGGGTCTTTTACCTATCATTTCCATGAAAATATGTCTGCTTTCGCTCACAAGACCCATTAACATGTGCAGAATCTGTAAACGAAATCATAAGGCTAGTTATGGACTCATCCATTACTTATGGTGCAAGACGGATCTTCAACCCCAAACCCTGGTTCAACCAAGAATGTAACCGTGCGGTGCGTGATAAAAATCAAGCACATCGACTTTGGTGCGAAGTCCCGACAATTGCCAACCGAAAAGCCTTTGTCCACGCGAGGAACGCCTGCAAAAGAACGATCGATCTTGCCAAAGAATCCTACGACACGAGAATATGCAACAAGCTTGTCAATGCCCCCCCCCCTGGTTTAAAGACCTTCTGGTCTTTGGCTAAAGCCATAAATAAGAATTTTACAACTTCTTCTTTACCACCACTCGAGAGGTCCGACGGCCAGATAGCCGTATCTTCCAAAGACAAAGCGGATCTGCTGGCCGAAATGTTCAGCTCTAACTCAACCCTCGATACCAATGGAAAACAACCCCCAACGATACCTAGAATAAACGCATCAATGCCTGAGGTCACTATCCGCCATCGCACTATCAGGAAAATCCCACGAAATCTTGACTATAATAAGGAATGAGGAAGATGGAATTCCGACAATTGTCCTGAAGACCTGTGCTCAAGAGCTCACCCCAGTTCTCTGTAGACTTTTCAAGTTATCATACAGCAAAGGAGTATTTCCGTCCATGTGGAAAAACGCTAAAGTCCAACCGATTCCGAAAAAAGGAAAGAAGACTATTCCTGCAAATTATCGCCGTATTGCATTGCTCTCAGTCATATCCAAAGTTATAGAAAAAGCGATTAACATAGAACTCATTAAATATCTGGAGAAATTTGAGATAATCCATGACAGACAATATGGATTTCGACAACTTCGGTCTACTGGAGATTTGCTGGCTTATGTCACTCAGATCTGGACAAACACTATTGAGAAGTTTGGTGAATCCCGTGCAATAGCCTTGGATGTATCTAAAGCCTTTGACCGCGTGTGGCACCAGGCATTGTTAAGTAAATTATCTGCCTACGGTCTCCCAACCAAACTGCACCAATGGCTCTTGAGCTTTATGCAAGATCGCTCCTTACATGTGGCAGTTGACGGTATTTGTTCTAATGCGTTTAAAACCAATGCCGGGGTCCCCCAGAGTTCCATCCTGTCCCCCACCTTATTTCTTTTACACATCAACGAACTCTTGAAAACAACCCCATTTACAGTTTCGCAGACTATAGCGCACTTGTCTCAACTTTTTTCATCCCATCGATCACTTTCGGTGAATGAAACAAATAGACTCAGGCAGAAACAGGTTGATTCCATAAATAAATAAAGATCTTGAAGAAATCTTTAAGTGGGGAACCAACAACCTTGTTTAGTTCAACGCCCAGAAAACACAAAGCGCCACGTTTTTCAAGAAAGTAAATTACATTAATCATCCCATCACAATACCTGAAAAACCCTTGAATCAAGTCCCTCCATTTCAATTCTGGGAATCACGTTGTCCACTAATATGTCTTGGCATGACCATGTTACTAACATCGCAAAGTCAGCAAACCAGAGGCTAGGTTTTCTGTGGAAAGCTAGAAAGTTTTTTACTCCTGATCAACTGTTGACGACGTACAAGGCTCAAATCCAACCTCTACTGGAGTATTGCTTGCACATTTAGGGTTCAGCACCAAGGCATTCTCTTCGTCTTCTAGATTCCATTCAGAAAAGGGCCATTCGGTTGATAAACAGCTCAACTCTCACAGATACCCTTTACCCTCTAGAACATAGAAGAAGAGTTGCAGACCAGTCATTACTCTACAGATATTTCCATGGCAGATGCTCCAGAGAAATAAAAACTCTTGTACCACCATTGACCACATTCGGCCGAAGAACTTGGCACGCTGATCAGTCTCACCCATTTACTCTCAAGATTGACACTACAAGGACCAATCTCCATCAAAAATCCTTCTTTTACAAGGCTGCTACGGAATGGAACAAGCTTCCAAAATCAGTTTTTCCAGAGAACTATGACCTGCAACTTATTAAAAAAAGGTCCATAATCATTTCCTTTCTATAATACCTTTCCCTTCTAATAGTCGCAGTGCGGGCCGTCCGCGGCCCACACGATAGGTCTATCCTTTTTGCGACTATATTCATTAAATAAAAATAGTTTGATGACTTAAGTCAGAACTTTTGGTTATTGTTAAACAACAAAATAAGAAACAAAATAGAACCATATATATATATATATATATATATATATATATATATATATATATATATATATATATATATATATATATATATATATATATGGTTCTATTTTGTTTCTTATTTTGTTGTTGATTATTCGTTCCATTATTTTTGTTATGGTATTCAGTAGCGTGATCCCTCTATAGTTATTGCAGTTTTTTTGTCTCCTTATTTGTGTATTGGTGTTATTAGAGCTGTTCCCCATTCTTCTAGTATATATGTAAAAGTATTCACATTTATTTATATAATATTAGTAGGTTTATTACAAACTGGCGCACGTTACAGTCGTTCGCACTATAATATAACGGACAAACGTCACAGCAAAACCAACAAAATCTATGTCATAAAACATGAGTGTTTTCCAGACTCCGATGAATAAATAATCTGTCTATTACACTTTAGCATAACAAACATGATTTGTACAAACGAATTACGCACGTCTATTAGAAAGAGACGGATATTAAAAACTACGAAGTAGACTATCTTAGGCATATTTCAAGAAAGGTGAAACAAAGTATAACAGTGAGTTTTTTTTCTGATACGCTTTAATTGTTTATTTCAACAGTAGAAAATTCTTCAGTAAATAAAATCTTTTTGCCTTAAAAAATTTTATATCTACTATAATTATGGTTTTTTTCTAGGTTTACAGGATGCCATACCCAAAAACCTGATTATTTCGGATAAGGCAGTGCTGTCTGCTCGAATACTAGCCATCAACGCTTCAACAGGATCATTGGTTAATTGGGCTTGGTGGCAAAGACAAGGATTAGATATTGGTGAACCGAAAAGGGTACTTGAGATTGAAATGGAAATTGGAAAGAGACCGAATACAGCATATCCTTGGTAAGATAAAATACACTATGTTCATTTGAAAAGTTTCCACCCTTAATATTTCAGAAATGCGACATAGAATGAAATGCCAAAACACGTCAACTTTTAAGTTAAGGCGACACATTTTAGCGCTAATGTCATAAACATACGATTCACCCCCTTCCTACTGACGATACCCCTTAAATTTTTTTAAATGGCGTTAGGTATCAAGTCATACCTGATTTAAAAGGTACGGTAAATCTCTATTCAATCATATTGTTTTGTCTTTAATACCAGCTTTTCATCGTTATTTAATCGTTGTTAAAAATTGTTCATTTAAAAAGGACCCACTCTTAATTATTTTAGAAATGCGACATATTAGAATGAAATGCCAAAACACGCCAACTTTAACTTAAGTAGGACATATTTTAAGGCTAATGTCATAAACGTACGATTCACCCCCTTCCAACTGGAGATACCCATTAATTTTTTTTAAATGGCGTTAGATATCAAGTCATATATCATTTAAAAGGTCTGGAAAAACTCTATTCAATTACATTGTTTTGCCTTAAATACCAGCCTTTCATTGTTATTTAATCGTTGTTTAAAATTGTTCATTTGAAAAGGACCCACCCTTAATTATTACAAAAATGTGACATATTAGAATTAAATGCCGAAATACTTTAATTTTTAACTAGAGGGGGACAAATTTTAGCTTTAATGTCATAAACATCAGATTCACCCCCTCTCTACTGAAGATACCCCTTAAATTTTTTCAAATGGCGTTAGGTATTAAATCATAGCTCATCTTTAAAGTCTGGTAAATCTCCATTTATTCATATTGTTTTGCTTTTGATACCAGCCTTCCTTTGTTATTTAATCGTTGTTTAAAATTAGCTCCCTTAAAACTTTTTAAATGCAAAACTAAATCCCGTTATTGTAATTATCACTATGGCTTTTTTAATTGTCATTATGTTTTTGTTTTTGTCACTGTTACTATGACTTTTGGAATTGTCAACACTTAGCTTAAATGACCAATTTTACGATAATTTTTTATTTGAAAAAATGGTCCTTTAAAATTATTATATTTCATAATAAATTAAATTTACGAAAAATTTATCGACGTTCAAATATTTTGGGGAAAAAAATGACAAAAATTTGATTGCTTGTTTGGTTTTAATTAAGCAAATTAGAACTCGACAGAGAAGTGGATAGCGGTGAGTAAAATACGTCGACTGTGGGGGCTGTATTCCATTCTCCTTGATATAAATCTAAATATTTTTAATGTACAAAAAAATAGGTCGAAAACAAACTAATAATAATAGATAAAAATAAAGTATAAAATCAAAAAAATTTGCCGATTGTTTGGGTGACATTTAATTAATTTTATTTCAGGTATGAAGATGCAGACTCCAGTCCAGCAGTAAGATCTCCGAAGTTTATTGATAGCCCTCCAAATGTAGCATACAAAGGATGGTGGACATTTCCCTATTACTCGTGTTCTAGTAGAAAATGGCTAATGTCTTACAGTGTACCAATACCACCTCCTGGTAGAAGAGGGTAAGTTAAATTTTTTAAATTTAATACACTATTTTTTTTAAAAGTATCTTTAGTATCGTTGTGATTTGAAACTCGATGAAACAAAAAAGCGACACTAAAAAGAGAAAAACACATAAATCTAAGGGATTAAGTATGCAAAAGAATGAGACAAAAAACATTATACAGCGTTTCATACTACTCGGTCTCCTCTTTGTGCGCTGCTTCGTAGCCTTCCCACACTTGTCTACTAAGCATTGTAGATATGTGTGCGCCTGTATATTGCCGAGCCAAACCGAGAGAGCAAGCGTCGTATAGTCAGTGTGTATATTTATCTTATACTCCTAAAGTTTAATTTTCTGAAGTTTCTTTTCTGCTGCGTGTGAACTGCATACACACATTTTTTTCGGTGTTTAGTAAAAATCGGTTGGGTTATAGGAGCCTTCACTGCAGCTTTAAGCTTATTGTGTTCCACTGCTACCACCTTTTAGCCTAGCTGGCCCTTAGCCAACTAGTCTCCTGGCTAATCTTGATCGAGGTTAAACTTTTTACTTTAATGTAAAAGGCCTCGTATCATTATTCTAGTCCGTGCCGCATCAGTCTGAGTCATATCTTTCCCATACTGACTGCACCACCTAGTGAGGGAGTCACAGTCAAATATAACGTGATATGCAGTTTTCTCCCCATTGGGTTCTTTAAAAAGATCCCCATGTTATGCAGATGTTTCCTCAGGCAACAGTGCTCCGTAACAAACCATGTTAACAGCTTGAGCTTTTTCCTGTCCAGTTCCGAAGCCTGAATAGCAAGTGCAAGGTTTAGTTGCCCCATCATTCTCTTGCTGGGCCTCAGGCTATGGGTTTCTTGCCAGCTTTGTTTTTGCTGCCAAGTTAGCCAAGACTTGGCCTTCTTCTTGATAACAGATTTTGTTATGCTTATACCGGGTTCAGGCCCCAGCAGCGGGTTTGCAGAACCCAGCCTTGCAAGTGCGTCTGGCTTCGCATAAAGGATTTTTATAAATATCACATATTTATTTATTGTGTCTATGGTAAATAAATAAAAAGTTTCTTCATTAGTCTTGCAATCAAGATTCTTCATTAGCCAGATTATTCTGACATTGCCGGCATGTATTAGGGACGACACCGGTTAAAAGTAAGTCTAATGAGAAGATTTTTCTTAATTTATTTTAAATTCATTACATAATGTATACAAATTTGCGTTAATTTGGTCCAAGAGTTTATGTACTGATATTTAATAAAATCCAAACACACAGTAAGAATCGATTATTTTCTTATAATAATCTTGTAGTAACCCGTGCTGTATAATAACGTGGGTTTTCTTGTTGGAAAAGAGATTGGAATTACCCTTGTATTGTGTCACAGTACAACAGGCTGGAGTACGTTTTGGTTAAATCTAAATTTCTGTCCTTAAAATCTGCTACCGTATATTATCCTATAAGGATAAGCAAATATTAAATATCTGCATTCTCCACGTAAACGTCTTACTCTTATTTTACCATTGTGGACACAAATACAAAATAAGAACCCGTCAAAGAACACTAGATATCCCAATATGATCTACTGTTAGGTACACCTCTAAATCCGAGCAACACAATAAAAAGCTTACCTTACCAATAGGCACTACAGCTCAATGTGGGCCTTGGCCTCCTCTACAATTTGCATCCAAGCAATGCGGTCCTTGACTTCGGTTTCCCAGCCGGATATCTGCATTGCCCTCAGGTCACCCAGTACTTGGTCCATCCATCTAATTGGTCTTCCTCTTTTCCTGGTAGCATAGATTTTAATGTTTAGAATTCTTAGAAGTCTCTGGGATTTTATAATTTTCACAATGTCTTCACCATTTAGGATCTCTGTTATTTCCCGGCTGTTGCGGATGTGCCATTCTGCTTCGTTGATTCTGACTGCTCCATATATTCTTCTGATTATTTGACGTTTAAACCTTCTTTTTTTTCTCCTGATCATGTACCGTGAGTGTCCAATTTTCTCTCCCACATTACCGGTAAATTTTTAGCTTTGTCTTTCTTGTAATCAGTTTAATTTTTAAGAGTTTCAAGTTGGCAAAGTAGTCTCGGTTGCCTCTCTGGAGTCTTTCTTTAATGGCGGTGCTGGTTTTTCCCTCGTTGCTGACTAACTCCCCGAGATACGTGAATTGTGTCACCACTTGAATTTTGCGTTTTCTATCTGAAGATCTTAAACTGTTCTCCAGTCTTCTGAGGCTTACACTTTCATGTAGACTGTTTTCTGTATATTGACTCATAGTTTCAGTTCTATTCCGTTTTTTCTATTTCCTTGTAAACTTCAATCAGGCGGTCCTTTGTTCTGGCGATGATGGCCACGTCATCCTCATACGCACATATTTGAGTGGATTTGTTGAAAATGGTTCCTCTCTGGTCAATAGGCAGTATTGTTTTATGCAGAGCTATGATGAATAGTATTGTAGAGAGTCCATCGCCTTGCTTAACTCCAGATGATATGTCAAATGAATCGCTCAGATTGTTATCAATTTTAACCCTTGCTCTTGTGTTGGTCTAGGTTGATAATTTTTGGTGTTATTCCAAGATCTTTGAGTGCGTCTTTTAGTTTAGATCGTTTTAAACTATCGTAAGCCTGTTTGAAGTCCACAAATAGGATGTGCAGGTCGATCTCATACTCATAGCACTTTTCTCACAACAAAGAGTTGGTCTGTAGTGCTCCTAGATTCCCAGAACCCACATTGATATTTACCAATCTTGTTGTTTGCTGTGAACTTTATTCTGTCATTGATGATGGTTGTGAGAACTTTGTAAGAAGTGTTCAGCAGTGTAATACCTCTATAGTTGTCACAGATAGCTTTGTCCCTTTTTTTGTGTATTGGACAGATTATACCGGTGCTCCAGCAATCGGGCATTTTTTCCTGCATCCATATCCCCCGTACTTATTTAACTCCGCAACAATAAGAAGCTACTTTTTTGTTAAAACAGAATTTTTACCAAATTTTTTGGGAAATTGAAATATCCAGATAGCGTAACGTGCTAGTCTAGCATTACCGAAATAACCCAGAACTTCTTTCACGAGGTGTTTCTCTCCGGAGATCCAAAACGTAACAAGCAGTCAGTGTAAAAGAAATTTTCTCAATAAAAGAAAAACTTCTCCGATAAATAACATCAGAGAGAGATATACGAAGTCATTCAAGGACGGATGGAATGGTTATTGAGCCATTTCGTTGATTATGTGTTTCTAATGCTGATTAGATTTTGCACCTTTGGGCTAACGACTTTAAGCCTTGTATTTATTTATTTACAAAACAATACTTTCGGAAACACGTAAAAATTTTATTAACGGTTTTCCTAATTTTTATGTGTTGGTGTAACATTTATTTAATCAATAGCAAATGTTAAAATTTAAATATGTAGCTTGTATAGGGTAAGCGAAATTCGATGTCTTAGCTCTAATATAAGTAAAGGAAAGAAGATAGAAAAAATATGAAAAGATGTTCTTAAACGGGATTAAGTAAGGTCTATTTTAAGCCTTATTTGCATATTTCACAATATTTGCAAACTCGAGTGGGTAATAACGTCATCAATTTTTTTTCCAAAAACATAATTATTTTTAAAAAGAGCTCATTTTCTCAACAAATTTTGTAAAAAAAACAATTTACAATCTTTTTCCGTTATAAAATTATAAGCAAATTTGTAAAAAAAAGTATTATCAAAAATTCGTAATCGTCGCGATTTAAAAACAATTGCTACCATGCAACCACCTCCTACTTCTAAACACTTACTTCTCTTACTGAAGCCTTATATTACATTTCTCCAGATAGTTCATTGCAAGCATTTCTAAATTTTTCTTTTAAATGTTCCAAGCCAGCAGATGGTGTTTTGTAAATTTTATTCTTCAAACTTTTCCACAAGAAAAAGTCTAATAATAATAATTTTTTTTTCGGGGTGGATAGCGGGTTTAGGACGAAAGAAAACAAACTTCTCGCTCTACTTAAATCGCCGACGTTTCCATCTTTATTTTAGATCTTTCTCAAGGCTTTTTAATTCGTTAAAGTCTTAAGTCTGTAATGTAAAATAATTTTTTGATATCATATCCATCACAGAACCAGGACAAACATGTTTACAATAACCATCAAGCAAATAAATTAATCACATAACAAAACAATATTAAAACGAATAATTTCAATTTCTTTAATTATATTAAAATCACATACAGACAGCACAAACAAACTAGGGCAAGTTTTTCTCTTAAAGAAGTGTTATTAGAACTGGAAAATAGTTCACTCTTTGAGCATCTGCAGCTGATTAAGAAAAAATGGTATGGTAACTAAATGGAGTTTATAAGAGTTATTATAAGAAATTTTTTAACTAAAAACGTTGATTAATGGATAGGGTACCCTTAATGATCTTTACGATTCCCAAATATTACACCCATGGAATTTACTGTTAAAGTTATTTTAAAAATTAAGGTTCATACCGTCTAGATTGGTAATGTTTGGCATTTGAAGACATAAATTCAATCAGAACTTGTAAATAAGTGTTTAAGGGATGCAATGTTTGCATAGAACAGCATGAAAAACACTTAAAGTATCTTTTGTTGGTTTATTGAATTGTACTTTAGTATTTTTGTATTAGACATGAGTGAAAGTTGCGATGAAAGTAAAATTAGTACGACAGAATTTGTACAAGCGTTTAACAGTATGAAATTGGATTAAGCTGCTGGGATAACAGTTGAAATGCTGAAGGCTGGACAAAGCGTGGTAGCTAGTCCGCCTTTTTAACCTTTGTTAAGTGGTTGCGTACCAGACGACTGGTGCAAGGCCGTTATCGTGCCGCTTTACAAGTGAAAAGGTTCGCAGCAGGACTGTAAGAACTACCGAGGTATTAGTTTACTCAGCATAGTCGGCAAACTGTATGCAATGATATTGATTAAAAGAGTAATGAATGAAACTGAGAAGATGATATGGGATGTGCAAACAGGATTTAGAAGAGAAAGGATATGTATGGATCAGGTCTTTTCATTACGAAGTATAGTCGAAAAATCTTGGCTAAAAATCAAAAGGTCTATTGCGCTTTTATAGACTTCGAAAAGGCCTAAGACAGAGTGAATTGTGGTCGACATTGTCTATGTATGGGGTAAGCGGTAGTTTAATACGAGCACTGAAATTACTTTACGAAGATTCCACTGCTTGTGTCAGGATAAATGGAGCTTGCACGGACTGGTTTAACTTCGAAAAAGGTGTGATACAGGAATGTGTGGCTTCACCATGGCTGTTTAACTTATACATATACGATTGTTTAAAAGAATTGAAAGAGAGTACGTATGGATTAAAAATGAATAATTTAATTGTCAAATGCCTTTTTTAAGCCAATGATTAAATCATATTAGCGTCATATGAAGAGGAGTTGCAGGCGATGGTTAATGTTATGCATGATGCCCTAAAAATCAAAGGCATAAAAATAAATGTAAGCAAAATAAAAGTAATGGTTTTTGAAAGAAAAGAAAGCATAACAAACTGTTAAGTTTCGATTAAAGGAGAAAGAGTGAAATAATTAAATGAATTTGTATACTTAGGTTTAAAGTTTACAAGAGATGGAAAATATGACAGTGACATTGAGCGAAGGGTATTGGCAGGAAAACAAATAAATGGGGCACTGTATAGCTTTATGAACAGCCAAAAAGTGTCAAAAAGGGCACGTCTGGCTGTGCATAGAGGTGTGTTGCTTCTTACACTTATGTATGGTGAATGTTGGGTTTGACAGAAGAAGCATGAAAATAGGATTAATGATGCGAGATGAGTAGTCTGAAAAGCATAGCCGGAGTGACTCAGTTGGATAAAGTAAAGAATAGTGAGATAAGAAAACGCTGTGGTGTAAAAGAAGATGTGGTTACAAAGATAGAAAAGTGAATGCTTAGATGGTTTGGACACTTAGAAAGAATAGATAAAAAAAAATTAACGCAACAAATTTATAAGAAGTGTGTGAATGGACAAGTCGGTAGAGGTCGACCTCGGCGAACATATCTCGATCAGATCAACATTGTTTTGAAGAAAGGCCAGGTCAATAGTACCAACAACCGACGAGCATGTATGAGAGCACTGATGAAAGTAAAGGAAGCAAAATATGTGTGTAAGAACCGTAGCAAGTGGAAGGAAGTGGTCTCTGCCTACCCCCACGGGAAAAAGGCGTGAATATATGTATGTGTTAAAATTGTTGAGATTAAATTTTTAATTTTGACAACTGCCTGAGGGCACACCACCCTGTTTTTAAAGTAATAAAAAATTATTTAATTGCCTTTGTTATAGACGGTGTGTTAATACATAATTAAATCTAAATAAAGAACTTTAAATTATGACCGACTTGCTTTTCAAAATTATTTTAATAAAATATTGGTGATTGTTAAAATAAATAAAGTCAATATTAAATTTATTTAAAAAAATCGGTTAAAATTGAACTAATTTTTTATTTCTCTTACATCCTTATTTTTTTTCATAGACTGTCTTTACTCATTATATTAAATGAAAAAAACCCATAAAAATAATTGAAAGAAGTTTAAAAAAAACACATTTTAGTTTTTCTATTATCTTCCATCGTCGAAGAATTTATAGCTACCCGTATGTGCGCCAATGATAAACATAAAATTCTTAATTGCACGTTAAAAAATGCGCAATAACTACGTCTTAAAACCCACCAAATTTTATTTGCATATCTCGACCGGTTTCAAAACAATAAATAAATCGTCAGTTTTTAAGAAAAACTTTAACACCCCGTATCTCTAAAAACGAAGCATTTGTGGACATACGTTTATGTAGCAAACTGTCATTATTATTTTATGCAGATTCACCACTTGAATTTTATCGCACTTATTTACTATATCTATAATGCAAGGTTATTATACAGATTAATCAGAAACGAGAACAGGGCAGCAAAAGTAACAGTTACTACGTTTTTGGAAAATGTTTAAAAAATCGATTAGTTCGCCATTTTAACTAACATAAGATAATTTCGGAAGCACAATTTGGGTTTAAAGAAAATGTATCTACTTCTGATGCTATAATAACTTTAACCAGTAATATATACTATAAGAACCTTGATCTCGGTAAGCCAAGTATATGTGTATTCTTAAACTTAGGGAAAACTTTTGACACCGTTAACCATGATAAATTACTAGAGGCTTTGTATAACATAGGAATTAGGGAAGTACTGTTGAACTTTAATTTAAGAATTATTTAAGAGATCGCAGACAAGTTCTAAAGATCGACAATGTTTTCAGCATTAAAAAAATTGCAAAGTTTGGGGTACCACAAGTTACAGTTCTTGAACCATTACTGTTTTCAATTTATTCAAACGACCTACTTGCACTAAATTCGACCTGCAAAATATTAAGCTTTGCTTATGATACTGCTATTTTTTATAAAGCAAAAATCTGGAAATATCTAAAAACTTAAATAAAAAATAATAATAAAACAATAAAATATTGGTTTGATAAAAAATTCTTACCATAAACTTTGACAAAACTTTTATCTAAAAATAAAACTTAAAAAAATAACTTATCACTTAAATAGTATCAAAATAAATTGTACTAATATTACAAATATTAAGGAGTTACCATCGAATCCCATTTACAGTGAAATCGTTATGTTTCAAATCTAACCAAAGTAATTAAAAGCTTACTATATAAATTCAAATACTTAAAAACATTTTAAGTGCTCCTCACACAGGCTCCACACTACAGGATTTCGCCCGGTTTCCTGTAGGCTCCGTTAGCTACGGTGCTCCTCCACCGCTATGCATTCATCAGCACGGGTCGCATGACACTTTGGATTTTACGGCAGGTGACAACAACATTGGAGCTTGTTTAACTCGTTACTCTTAGTATTAAAATTTACAAATACGGTTAAATTTGTTCAAAGTTTCATTATTTTTAGTAAATTTATCATTAAAAATCACTTGGCGCTCAACAACATTTCAGTTTCAGTAAAATTAGTTAAAATATTTAAAAAAAAATGATAGATCCTCGAAATGTCTGTTAAAATTGAATTTAATTTAGAAATAAAGATCACATCCCTAAACAAGAGTCAGAGTTTTGTTTAATTTTTTTTAATATTGACTCTTTCCCAAAGGAAAGTAGTAGGGTTACATCGACCTAATGTACAAAATGTAAAAATGTTGTCAATTGAGAACTTTGTTTCTTAATTCGAAAAAAACGCAGAACGTCCATTTTGTTACTGAAAATAGTCGAATCCTTGTAACAGGATTTTTTTTACACCGAGAACTGTTCTAAACCATTACAAGTCCGGAACTATTTCAAATAACTGTTCCTAGTATTTTGTATCATCATCATTAATCAAGTTCACAACTGACTACCACTACGCTACACAAAACAAAATCTGAGAATTTATTTAGTACCACCCTGTATTTTCATAAAATTTTAATAATGAAACTGTTAGAGCTTTCTTGTATTACGTAAGGAAATATTTGAAGAACCGGAATTGTAATACAAATCACGAAAGAGGGAAATGAAAAAGAGCATGATAATGATGTTCTGCCTATCGAATCAATAATTAAATTGATGCAGGTATTGCAATAAATATAAAAGGGACCACATTTACAAAGTTATAAATGAATAATAAATTATATTTTATCGTTAAAAATGTATGATTCAAGCAAATTGTGTTGTGAAACTGTAAAAGAAAACAAATAAATCAACTCAAAAGGTTGCCCAAAAGCTTATTGCCACAAATGTTTTTATTGATCTTTTTTTTTAAGATTTTCATGCAGGTACAATTTCTCACTGTTAGTACAGTTAAAAGCAGAAATCATTTTTTCTGTTTCACAAATTCGGCACCTCAAAGAATTTAGCCGACAGCAGATGAAGGACCAGATTTTAATTGGATGTAACGAACAACATATTCTTTGCCGATAATAACGAACCATTCGGCATAAACCCGTTTTTATTAACGGCATATACTATTATAATACATTTTTCTCTATTTAGAAAAGCAGTCACGAAACAGATTGATAGCTCCATCCTTTTTTCACAATATCTTGACTGACGTACAAAGTTTAATCAAGATAAACTATGAATCTACCTTGCCGATGAACTTTATTTATTCTACTGAGGTATTCATTACGTAAAATAATTATTTTTTGAGATTCCATAATGGTCTGTCTTTTATTTAAAGTACGATATCTCAAACTAAAAGAATGGAACACTTTTCCAATAGTATTATTGGTTTTTTTTTGGGAAACCCGGTACCAACTTGATTTTATTTTTATTTAAATGAAAAGACCGAAAATTTTATAAAAATAATATTCTTTGTTGGAAATCAGTACTTCCAACTGTACAATTCCAACTTTGAGAAATTCCTTGATTTATAAAATTACTCAGTACGGCCCTGACGCCGACAAAAATAAACTTAAACTTACGCAATTATTACGTGAAAATTAGCATTCGGATAAAAACAAAGGGTCCCGTACAATTTAGAAATCAGCTTAAGAATACGTGCAGTTATTATTCGAGAACATTCCGAAATCGTCGCACGCAATTTTTAGCAATCGGCTGTACGGTCACGTGACCATACAGTGACCAATCAAAACACTGAATTTAACGCGAGAAAAAGCCACATTCGAAACAGTTTCTGGCTTCTCGCCCTCTTTCCCATTCCAACCGTCTAAGAATACACACGCCCGCCGCTAAGAGCACGGCTTTTAAATACCACGTGGTAAAATGCACATCAATGAAATCAAATAAAATACATCAAATTCAAGCTAACAACCAGTGAAATTATTCCAAAGATACAGGAGGCTTTAAACTGTAAGCTCCATGTATTAAAGTTATACAATATATTCTCAATTACCAGTGTGTTGTTTCATTTACTGTAATAACAAAATTTACGGCGATAAAAGGCAGTAAACCCTTCAGCCTATAGTAGTAAAAAACAGATCGAGCCAGCTTTACTGAGTTATCGAAGCATCCAACAACTACGCAGTAAACGACGTCGTCAAAGAGCAAGTGAGTTAGGCAACCGAGGTTTCGGCGGTGAAGCTGCCCACACCTCAGAGAATTCTATAACTTACCACGCCCATCTACTTCTCGTCGTCGGCACCGGCGCGCAATTCTCCATTATACAGTGATCGACACTGACCAAAATATCTATAACCGCTTATTTCTTTATTTCTTAGAAGACATTTATCGCTTGTAGTTACTTTTCTAATGGAGGATTTTAAACTTTTTGTCAAAACGTGCATTCTTTTCACTACACTCTAATTAGATCCATTATTATTCAAATTTTTTCCCCTTTTAAATTGTTTTAAAAAGTTTTTAATTAAAATACAAATACAACACTGGAATAGAAAAAAAACTTTATTACCACGACGCCTGCCAGAACCACGAATAAGATTGGATATTGAGCCAAGAGGAAATATACAAATTCAAATAACAACCACTTTATTTAGATATCATTTGTCCATATGGACTATTAAAATACTAAAAATTGGTGCAATGTCAACAATACACGTTTAATTGAGCCAATCCAAAACACGAACATTTATTGGTTACATTTCACCGCACAACCCAGCCCTTCTCACGAAGTTCATGGTTGTATGGGGTGAGATGTTCTTGAAATCGCTAGATTCTAGGTTGGTATAACCGAATTTGTTGAACCTTATTCTTCCCAGGCTGTGGCATGAATATAGTATATGTTCAGCAGTTTCGTCTTCCACGTAGCAAAACCGACAGTCCGTTTGCTGATTCAGATCAATCCTTCCGAAGTGGTATCTTAAACGACAGTGTCCTGAAAGCAGTCCCGTTAAAATTCAAAGGTCATTTCTGCTCCATTCTAGGATCTGCTTAGTTGTGTTTTTCGAGGGTTTAGGTAAGAACGCCTTCGACTGAGTTAACCCTGGTATATTGGACCAGTACGTGAGTATTTTCCTCTCCACCCAGTCCGAAATAATTGTTTTCGCTGCACTTGTAGTGACTTTAAAGACTGGTTCTGGTCCATTGAATGCAGATTCGGCCCCCTGTTTTGCAAGGGTGTCGGATTTTTCGTTTCCCTCCAAACCCTGGTGCCCAGGTACCCACAGTACCCACAGCAGAGTCACTCTGTTGTTCGCACCAAGGTACTCCAGGGATTCGATGCAATTTCATACAATTTTAGAATTTATCTTGTTGGAACTTAGTGCTTTTAAGGCAGCCTGGCTGTCTGATATTATACTAATGTTTTTGTTTGCTAGAGGTCTGTTAGTCAGCTCTCTTGCACACAATTCGATAGCGAATATTGTAGCATATCTGCCAAGACTGGTAGATGTTTTAATCTTTGGTTTCCTGCTGAGGTTTTTGAGCCATCTGAGTAAATTACGTATTTAGTCACTTCATTTATAAGTGAAAACAAACTTTACTATGAGGTCTAGATGTATGGAATAAACTCATTTTTAGCGTTATTATGTATTTGTTAAAGAAACTAATACAGGTCGATTTTTATTGGCAATTTACAATTTTTAGTACAAAAATATTATCTACCCCCTTCTTGCACCTTCTCCTATTTGTGAGCACCCTCTAAAACATTTTAAATTAGAAGAGGGATCGTGTGGTACCATGTTCGAAAGGAATTTTTATTTTTTGTTCAGCAATATTAAATTTTTCAAATTAAGTGCAATTATAACCAAGAAAATTAATTTTGAAATTGTTTTCCAATAGATAGATTGGAAGACGTAAAACGATTAAATGGCCTGATTAAATGGTCACAAAAGCCATTGCACGGTCGACATCATCACGACCTCAACCAGCCGCACATTGACAAAGCGGCTTCAAACAGATGACTTACTAGCGGATCCCTTTTCCCAGAAACGGAAGGCTTTATGATGGCTATCCAAGACCAGGTCATCAACACTAACAACTACAAGAAGTATGTGATTAGAGATCCCAACACCCAAGCCGACAAATGCAGAAAGTGTCAACAAACGTCAGAGACCATTCAACATATAACATCTGCTTGTAGTGTGTTAACTAATACTGACTATCTTCACCGGCATAATCAAGTGTGCAACATCATTCACCAAAAATTGGCCAACAAGTACGGTCTTCTCAACACCTATACACCGTACTACAAGTACCAGCCGCAGAAGGTGCTCGAAAACGACAATTCTAGACTCTACTACGATAGGTCCATTATCACCGATAGACAGGTGACGAATAACAGACCTGACATCGTGATAGTTGATAAAAGAGTCAATTCAGTCCTTCTCGTCGACGTAGCCATACCGAACACCCACAACGTTCTCAACAAACACCAAGAGAAACTGGCTAGGTACGCGGATCTCGCTATTGAGATTAAACAGATGTGGCACAGCGAAAATGTAGAAATAGTCCCAGTTATTATGTCATCGACCGGCGTCGTACCTAAGACCCTGCACGAAAGTATCGCCAAATTGGGACTACCGAAAAACACCTTCTCCGACATCCAGAAGGCGGTCATACTAAATACTTGTAACACAGTGCGCAAGTTTATTATGTAATAATAATAATAATCCTTTTGATACTTTGTATCCGTGATAGGTAAATGATACCAGCTCTAAGCTGAGTAGTGAATAAGTCTTTCCCATGAATAATAATAATAATAATAATAATAATAAAAATAATAATAATAATAATATTAATAATAATAATGTGTACCTAATAGACCGCGAAAATGCCGCGACGTGTTTTAGATGAAGATACATTAATATTGAATATACACGCTTATTTTATTGCGGAAAAGGACAATGGAAGTCCGTTAATACCACATTTATCTATATGTAAGCGTATGTGTAATGCGATAGGTATTGGTAAACAAAATTAACCTTAGTTTTAAAAAGTGTGAAAGATGGAATTACATACATATACATATAGTCATGCCTTTTTCCCGTAGGGGTATGCAGAGACCACTTTCCTTCACTTGCTACGGTTCTTACGCACATCTTTTGCTTTCTTTACTTTCATCAGTGCTTTCATACATGCTCGTCGGTTGTTAGTACCCTTGACCTGGACCTTCTTCAAAACAATGTTGATATGATCGAGATATATAAACCCCACCGACACCCAATTTTCCGAAGCTTACAAATTTGAAATCCGCGATATTGTGTACAAAATGCATAAAAAAAGAATATATCTCTTAAGATTCAATATTAGAAAAAGTAAAAGAAAAAGATGTATTTGAAATTTCTAGAACGAGTCATTGGAGAATTTTGAAATATATAGGGTTTAAATTTAAAAAGAAAGACAACCAAAAGGCTTTATGTAAAAAAGCTAGAGTTGTGCACAAAAGAATTGAATTTTTAAAAAATTATACTCACTGTAAACAAGAATGCTCTTCATTTGATTATCTGGACGCAACTTGCATTTTTGCCAAAGATGGAATAATTTGGTACGACGATAACATAAAGTCGATAAAACTGACCGACGGTGAAGAAAAAAGACTCATTATTGTGCATGCAAGTGAAAAGCATGGTTTTGCTGATGAGGAGGATCTCTTATTTTTGTCAAAATCAAAATCGGCCGATTATCATGACAATATAGATACAGAGATGATTGTAAAATGGTCAAAAGAGAAACTTTTACCATCGTTACATGAACCATCTGTTATTGTATTAGATAATGCTCCATACCATTCGGAAATTTTAAATAACCAACCAACAAACTCCTGGACGTTACAAAAAAATAAAAGAATGGTTAACGAAAAAAAATATTTTACTTCCACAGTATTCCTTTAATCTGGAGATATTATCGATAGCTAAAAGGCACGAAAGAGAAAAAGTTTACGAAGTGGATCAAGTTATACTCAGTTATGAACATCGTGTGCTAAAACTTCTGACTTATAATTGCCAATTTAATCCCATTGAGTATTAGGGAATATTTAAAGCTTATTAGGACAAACACATTGGATCTAATGGTTACAGTGATGAGGCTGTTTTGGTAACCTGGCAACGAGCACTTAATACTCCCACACCTGAAATTTGGGAAAAATGTGTCACAAAGTGTGAAAATATAAAAGAGGTATGGTGGGTTCGTGAAAACTACATCGAAACAGTTAATCCAGTTTACATTTACAATTCGAATAAGGATAGTGATGACAGTGATTCCGATTATGATGACTATAAATCTGATGCTTGATAATACCGTAAGTACTAACATATTTACTAAATGTGTACCGATAAGTTTTAACCAAAAAACTCATTGAGAGCTACATCAACGATTTCTGTTAACAATAAAGTAAAAAATAAAAATTAAACCTCTCAACAAAAGCATAATAATAAACAAGTAATTTTCGGGTTTAAATCTTAGAGGAATTTACTAATGTACCTCTCATCACAGTGCGCCCGTTAAGTCGATGCCTTGGTGACTAATCCGAAACCGTCTTATATTGGTGAAATGAGCTGTACACTAACGATTGCATGGGTCGGCTTATTATTGTTTTATTATAGTCTTTCGAACCGAAGTTTTCTGTGGTATAGTTTTATAAAAAAAAGTAGGTAATCAAATACGTTTTTATTAACAAATATTGATAAAACAAGTATTTATATAATCCTATGCGCCATTTTTCCAATTTTGTCTATTTCACTTTCCAAGAGATCTCCTTTTTGCAAATATTGTGGAGGAATTTGACTGGCACCCACACCGAATGGTGTTCCGGTTAAAATTAAATCACCAGGAAGTAATGTCATAACACTGAAAAAAAAATTATACAAATTATGAAGTTTTTCGATAAATAAGCAAATTTTATTTGATTGCATTGTAGCTTGCAGTTTGAAAGCCGACATTATTTAAAAAATTACTTGGTAGTATTAAATTTTGAGCTGCTGATCAAGAAATTTGTCAAAAATTATAATTGCATTCACTGTGTCTATTTTTGCGAATAAAAGACAATTTGGGAAAAACTCGCTTTGGATACTGGAAAGAATTTGTTTTTTTGTATAAACTTTTTTTATTTACCCAAATATAATAAAAAATAAAAGAAAGTATGTTATTTTTTTAACTGCCTACGGGCAAGTAAAGGGTTTACCGATAAGGATGATATATTTTTAAAATAAAATAAAATGAAAATATTTGAGATAAAAGTAAATCTTTTTATTTATTTTAAAGTACAACTCATGAGAATTATTTTTTGAATACCATATCATTTAAATATCCACCATAGCTTCGTTTGAAGGATCGAATTCGATGTAACCAATTTTTTGTGAGTTTTTGTAAATTTTTAGGTGTAATTTCATTAACGCAGCATTTGATGTTCATTTTTAAAGCGTCTCCAGTTTGAGGTTTGGTGGCATAGACCAACGACTTAAATATTCTCCACAAAAAATAATCCAAATCTGTTAAATCACAACTTCTTGCAGGCCAATTTAGTTTAATTTCTAGAGATTACAAACTCGCCAAACTTTTTTCGCAATAACTCCATAGTCATCATCATCATTAGCCTTGTAGCGTCCACTGCTAAACATGGTCTTCCTTTATTCCGGTAAGTCTCATGTCTCGGCCTCCATTCAAGGATTTTTTTAGTCCATCTGTCGTCAGTTATTCTTGCAATGTGTCCTGCCCAATTCCATTTTAATGTTGTTATTTTCCTGACGACATCCGCTACATCTGTTCTTCTTCTTATTTCGTTGTTCTGGATTCTATCTTTTAAGTAAATGCCCAAAATAGCTCTATCCGTTGCTCGTTGTGTCACTTGTAATTTATTGATGGATTTTCTTGTCTGAGTAAGTGTTTATGCTCCGTATGTCATAACAGACAGAACACACTGATTGAACACTTTTCTCTTTAAACATATCGGGATGTCGGACCGGAATGCCTCCTTTAGGTTCCCAAAAGCTGCACAAGTAAGTACTATTCTTCTTTGAAACTCAACAGTTTGGTTGTCTCGACCCACACGAATTTCATGACCAAGATATATGTAGGACGATACTTGTTGCACTTCGTGACCACTCAAATAAATATTAGCACTCATCACCAAATTTATCGTATACTGTGTTTTTGTAGAATTGATCTTTAATCCGGCTTTTTTTGACGCTTTTTATAGATCACATAGCATTTGTGTGGCTTTGTCAATCCTATCCGAAATCAGGACAATTTCATCGGCAAACCTAAGGTGGTTAAAGTCTTTTTTGTTTATATTATCTCCCAAGTTATTCCAATTTATCTTATTCAGCATGTACTCGAGTAAATTTGTAAATAGTTTTGGTGATATGGTATGTCATAGACATATTTAATTATAATGGTGTATTGGTGGTCTATTTGGCTATCAAAAAGAGTTTGAAACATTTTGTGTTGGTCAATTGTATCAAATGCCTTTTCGTAGTCTAAAAAATAAGGATGAGCGGTTTATTGTACTTTACGCATTTTTCAATGAAGGTTTTCATTACTTGTAAGTGGTCGTTCGTTCCGTATCCGCGGCGGAAACCTGCTTGTTCTCGTGGTTGATAGTTGTCTAACTTGTTTTTAATTTTTTTTGTTATTATTTTCATGAATAGCTTCTAAATGTGAATAAGTAGGCTAATGGGCAGATATTTTTTTAGATCTTTTATGTCGCCTTTTTTGTGCATGATGACAATAACAGCATTGTGCCTTTAAGAAGTCATAAATTAAATCCATAGTGACATTGGTAAAATGTGGCATCATCTTGTTGGAAATAGATGCCTCTTCAATCAATTTTATTCAATTTTGGCCAGAAAAAATTTGTTAACATTGATCGATAACGCTTACTTTTCACTGTTACTGCATCTCCATTTTGCATTTTCACCATGCAATAAATCGCACCAAGCAATCACTTTTCTGGATGAAAAGACTACCCAGTAATCTGTTGTAAATTATTTTTACACCAAAACGGCAATTTTGTTTGTTTGCAAAGCCGTTTAACCAGAAACGAGCAGCATCTGAAAAGATATTTTTTTTTTAAATCAGAATTTAAGCCGAGTTCACAAAAAGTCGTGAAATGAGCGAGAGCACTACCGCTAGACGTGCTGATCGTTATTACTAGAAGTGTAAACTGGCGGTCGTGGCAGCAGAAGTCGTTAACGACTAAAAATAGATTGGTCGCAATTACTCCAGCATGTCGGAGTGAACACGACCGGTTTAGTTGTAAAACGTCTACTAAACTAAATTTTTTATTTAGCGAACTTTTTTTTTAATTTTTTGGATTTTAAACACATTTGCAATGAAATGAATGTAAATGGTTTCGCTGTTCGTGCCCCAAAAGGACCTGAAGATGCCGTCGGGTTATCCGAGAAGAGTTTTCTTTTCTGCATAAGCGTTAGAGTTCCATGGAATCATCTATTAAGGAGATATGGTTTGAAACGCAAAGAGCACCGCAGTTGCAGCGATGAAGAGCCTTTAGTCGATAGAATAATGTAGATAAGGGAAGTCGGCAAAATGGATACGTATATATATATCGCGTTAAAACGTGCGTCGGCGTCTTGCGATTCCTAATCTCCATTCCTCTCTATTTGTCCACATGTCCTCTCTCAGATCTCTCTCTTCCATCTCTTTTTGTATGCCTTCTCTCCAGCTCTTTCGTGGTCTTCCTCTTCTTCTTCTTCCTCTGGGGTTCCACTGTAATATTTTCTTTGGGATTCTGTCTGGTGGCATTCTTTGAACATGCCCGTACCATATCAACTGTTTAGTTCTTATTTCGTCTGTGATGTCGTGCTGTACTCCCATTATTTGTTTTATCCTCTCATTTGTAACTCTTTCTAGTCTTGATTTCCCCGCTGCTCGTCTCCAGTAATCCATTTCTGTGGCTCTAATTTTTCTTTCGATCTTTTCTTTCAAAGGCCATACTTCGCAACCGTACATTATTATGCTCTTCACTATCGTGTCGTAAATTCTTTTTTTGTTGTTGTTACTTATTGTTCTATCCCACAGTACTCCGTTTAACATTGATATTGCTCTTCTTCCTTTCATATTTCTGTCCAATATTGCTTCTTCGAGTGTCCCATCCTTTGATATTCTCATTCCTAAGTAATTGTAAGCTGACGTGTGTTTGATTTTTTGTCCATTTGATAATTGTAAGTCCTGTTGCACTCCCCCAATACACATATATTCCGTTTTTTCTACATTAACCTCTAGTCCCCAAATTTTATATTCTTCTATAAGTTTTCGTGTCATATACTCTGTGTCGTCTATGTCTTGGCCGACTATAATTTGATCGTCTGCGAATGAGAGTGTGTATAATGTTGTGTCCTCATCTAAAGGTATGCCCATGTTTTGGCATTTCCGTTTCCAATTCGCTAGTGCCCGTTCCAAATATATTTTAAATAATGTTGGTGACAAGCAACACCCTTGTTTCAGCCCTTTTGTGATATTAAACCCTGTTGTTAGGTTTTGTCCAACTTTAATTCTTGATTTGGTTTTATTGTATAATGACTTTACTCCTTTTATCAGTTCAATATTAATGTTGGAAGTTTCCAGAGTTTCCCAAAGTTTAATTAAGGGTACTGTCGTATGCTTTCTTTAGGTCAACGTACAGTATATGGATCTCTTGATTGAATGCTAGTTTTTTTTCTATAATTTGTGTTAGTGAGAATAGATGGTCAATCGTTGATCTTCCCGCTCTAAATCCGGCTTGCTCTTCTGCTTCCATTTCCGTGTATTCCCTTTCGATTCTGTTTTTTAAGATCTTGCCATATATTCTACTAATTGTGTTTGTTACGGCAATTCCTCGATAATTGTCGCATTTGCTTTTGTCCCCCTTTTTGTGTATTGTTGACATATGTGATATTTTCCATTCTTCTGGGACTTCGGACTGATTAATACACCTTTGAAATAGATCTTGCAGCATTTTATATAAAATGGATACGTGCCTTTGAAAAAAGGATTGGCTCTAAGGATCGGGGCGGCCTTGGCGATGAAGCGTGTAACGGCTGACGTGCTGGACCTGTGGGAACTGGTCGAGGCTCGCAAGAGTCGAGATCACGGACACAAGTTTGGTTCCGTTCCTTGGCCTCCCACGAAACCGTCTTGCTGCAAGGCTCCGAGTTACTATAATCGGTGCACGAATTTCCTTTTCGGCCGTCATTCAACGATCAGCTTGGAACTGATAATAATTAAAAAATTAATAATTCTAAAAAATCAGGAGCCTCTACTGATGATATTTATCAGCCTAAGGTACCGTGATTAACAATCGTTCATTCATTGCTAAAACAAAATCCTGAAATAAATACAACTGTATCAAATCTTTGAGATTGTCAAGTACAAAGTATCAACACATTAAAAACACCGAAAGATGAAGACAATTGTAATCAAAATTATGATATTAAAGGAAATTTAACTAATCAAAACGTATCGGATGAAACTTTTAAGATTCCTTTAGTCTCACGTCAGACAACTTTATCAAAAAAAGGCGACTTCATGATCGATCTGTTCCAAATGTAGATTTGGTTTATTCTTAAAAAGTTTCTGTAGCCACCTGGATGTTCCAGTAACAATTACTGGCATATACTATTTCTCATTCAGTTTAATTCATTAATTAATAGTTCGCTCAGAATGTTTGTACTTTTCCGTTTAGCAATAATAAAAACCGCAAAAAGCAAGAAGTTTACGAAAATAATAACAAAAACAAGACACACCATGACCAACAAGATGATCAATAGCGACTAACGTGTGAACTGGAGGTCGTACACCATCAGTAGTGAGAGTTAAGCAAGTCATGAGTAAGTAAATTCAGCCGAATATTTGTTATTTTAAAGGCTAGTCGCCCGCCAAGCTAATTCTGTTGCACTGTAAATCCAAATATTTTTTTAAAATACGCAAAGTTGTCATTGTCATTGTCATTGTCATTCTTGAAAAGCTAAGTTCTTGAGAACGTCGACCGATTTGCATCTTCTGTAACACTATCACTTACAGCGTTAATATTCTTCTGGTTTCTGGCGTTTCGTTGTCTTATGTTTCCCGTATACAAAGAACAGTAGAGGGCAGATTTCAATAAATACGAAAATAAATTATGTTTTTAACTGGAATGCCCCGTATATTTTTAATTTTTAAAAACCATTTTTTGTGCTGTTTTTTAAAATAAACTACATGTTACCAGTACTTCAGACCATTTTAGAATTCAAATTAAAATTATTCTCAAGACTGTGATAGCTAAATTTTTTTAAATTCCTTTAGGTTTTTACGTGCAGGTATTTAACGTTAAACATTTTTCTTGTTTTCCATAAATGCTCGAACCGATTCAGATCCGGGATTTTTGATACCCACTGCATAACTGGTATACCAACTTGATTAAGATAATCAAGTACCTTCCCAGCTATGTGATGTCGATCGTTGTCTTGCATAAACAAAAAATTTGGTTTCAAAAAAGTACCGAAAGGAATCGCATGTTCTATTACAATATTCTCAACATAGTAATAAGCATTTATGGATCTCGTACGGACAGGAACTAATTCTGTGCGAGCGTTAAAACATATACCACCCCAAACCATAATAGGACCACTGCCAAATGAAATCCTTGCAGAGATATTGCAAGGAGCAAGTCTTTCTTCTGGTCTCCAGACTCGTTTTTGACCATCTGGATGTTTTAGGCTAACCCTAGTTTAATCTGTTAATAAAACTGTTCTCCAATTATTCGTAGATCAATTTTGGTGATTTCGAGTAAAACTTAACCTGGCAACTCTGTTTTTTCTAGTAAGCAAGGGTGCATTGCCTGGTCTCCTACTCATTAATTTAGCTTCATTTAACCGTCTGACTGTTTGGAAAGAAATTGTGACATTGTGGACAGCTTTGAGTTCGTTTTTGATTACAGTACTAGTGACAGTTTTGTTTCCTAAAGCGTTTTGTTTAATAAAACGTTTTTGGTTGTTAGTGTATTGTTTTCGCACTTGTCCCGGCATTCTAGAATAGTTTTCTACCTCATTTAGCGTCTTACCATACGACTTGTGGAAAGATTTTTCCCCAACAAATTGGCAACATAACTTTGACAATATTTCTTATCCAATAAAACTGTGGCCCACACTACCTCTTGTTCAGTTAATTTTCTTACTAGATTCATTTTTTCAATTTTTCGTGGTTAAAAATTAAATAGTCTACCACAAAAAACGTATAACTTTCAAAAAAAGAACAATTTATAAGCTTACTTTCAACGAAAATCTATCACAAGTACTGCAGAAAATTGTCTTTATTTAAACAAATTTTTCAAATTTGTAAATCTAGACGAATTGTTTTGATAGCTGTCATTAACAATGAGACAAAATATGCGTAGCCTAAATACTCGATAAACTTTAAAAACGGACGTAAGAAAAAGATAAATTAATTTTTTGGATAATTTCACATTGTTGCTATTGTTACATTAATTTTGTCCAGAAGTTTAGATAGAATTTTATTAAAATTAGTTGCAACTACATACCGTTTAAATATTTTATTTTCAATAATACCGATGAGAAGGGTCGGTAAATTATAGTGAACAACCCTGTACATATTCCATCGAAATTTGAACATGATAATTGTACTTATTTTGAAATTATATATGCCAAGAGACTTTTACCCTGTAGAAAATCTTTTTTTTTAATATTCGATACAAAAAAGTTTATAATTTTCAGTAAAAAAATTCTCAATGACTAACAACAATGATGTCATACATAATGCTGCTCTACTCAGAAGAAAACCGAGCTATGCAAAGTTAAAACACTGTAGCTGTATCTTTATTTACTCTTCCAAAGGTTAACTAATCATTTCTTCAAATGTTAAAGCTGGATGTCACGGTTAATGAAGAGAGAGAGAGAGAGAAACAGAGAGAGAGAGAAAGAGATAGAGAGAGATGGTATTTAATATTGCTACGAATCGCGACCATCATCCATAAGGCCGGACCTATACAGTGAATCATCCGTTTGTCGAATGATCGATTTTGGAAAATGCGTCAGAACTATCTCGAAGCCTCGATCCATGTGTTTTCTGGAAATTTGGGAAATGTTCCATAACAATATAATATATTTTCGTGGAAATTTCCCCAAAATTTATATTATAAGAATGCGTATCGAAGAGGAAGGAGATGTATGGATCAGGTCTTTTCGTCGGAAAATTCTTGGCTAGAAGTCAGAAGGTCTATAGACTTGAAAAAGGCCTATGACAAAGTGGTGAGGACATTGTCTATGTATAGGGTGAGCGGTAGTTTGAAACGAGCACTTAAATCACTTTACGAGGATTCCACTGCTTGTGTCAGGATAAACGGAGCTTCACCATGGCTGTTTAAAGAGAAGAAAGCATGACAAACTGTAAAGTTCTGATTCAGAAAGAAAGAGTGAAACAAGTAAATGAATTTGTGTACATGGGTTCAAAGTTTACAAGAGATGGAAAGTATAAAAGTGACATTGAGCGAAGGGTGTTGGCAGAAAAACAAATGAATGGGGCACTGTATAGCTTTATAAATAGCCAAAAAGTGTCCAAAAAGGCACGTCTGGCTGTGCATAAAGGTGTGTTGGTTCCTACACTTATGTATGGTAGTGAATGTTGGGTTTGGCAGAAGATGCATGAAAATAGGATTTATGCTGCGGAGATAAGTAGTCTGACAAGTATAGCCGGAGTTACTCAGTTGGATAAAGAAGAATAGTGAGATAAGAGAACGCTGTGGTGTAAACGAAGATGTGGTTACAAAGATAGACAAAGAAATGCTTAGATGGTTTGGACACGTAGAAAGGATGGATAAAGGACGAAACAAATTTATAAGGGGAGTGTGAATAGACTAGTCGGTAGAAGTTGACCTCGGAGAACATATCTCAATCAGATTAACATTGTTTTGAAGAAAGGCCAGGTCAAGAGTACCAACAACCGACGAGCATGTATAAGAGCACTGATGAAAGTAGAGGAAGCAAAAGATGTGTGTAAGAACAGTAGCAAGTGGAAGGAAGTGGTCTCTGCCTACCCCTAAAGGAAAAAGGCGTGACTATATGTATGTATCGGCCCGCGGGGAGTTGATTGATGAATACTAGTTGAAAAGTAATAAGTTAGATACAGTGAATTAAAAATAAAGAGGATACCTAGTTTAAAACAGACAGTTAGTTGAAATTAATAGGTAAAGTAAATTGTTATTTTACCTTTTTGACGTGAAACCTGTTTAAATGCAATAAGACGTAATTTTATTTGTTAATTATTGGACCAAAATTTTTGTTGAAATTGTTTTTAAATCTTATAAAATTATTTCTTGACTAGGATAACAAGAACCCGGTAAAACAAAAAGTTTTAAAATATCCAAGTAACACATAAATCCACTCTTAGCTATACAAACAATTTCCCGAGACTAGAAGTGAATATTCTTCATTTTCACGTTAAATTTAAATAAAGTAAGAGAACCCTTTTTGAGTATTATTATCATCGACTTTTCCCCTACTAAAGAACACCTTATTTTTCGTCATGTATAATGGTTTTCCGATTCCAAAAATGTAATTAAAGTTTTTAAATTTTTAAAAGTATTTATAAGATGTTTTTCAAACATTCACGATGATTTAGCGCATGTTTAACATATCAAATGTAAATTTAATCATACTCTTGCTACAAGTCCGCCTTCTATAATAAAGCGATGAACATATGTATTAAATTTTCCCAACAAATAGATTTTTCAAATCGAATAAAACGAACAATAAAACTGTTGATTTGTTTAAGGTTTTTGTTCCCTCTATACGAGCACGAAGATTATGTCTGGTTTTATTTTTTTAGTAAAAAGATTTATTTAAATTTCTACGAAATTTTGGAATCATTCGAATGTAGAGTTTTAAACACAATGTTGTGATTATTTCTGTTCGTTTGTGTTTCAATTGCATTTCTTTTAATCTCTTTAAAAATAATGTTTGGGTAATTGCTGTTAAAATATACAACAGTTGGGAGTGAAAATCTTAAAATTTAGAATATTTTTAACCGACAAAAAAAGTACCATCCTACTTATAAAGAACCAAAAAGTAAATCACCAAATATTTTTTAAACAATAAAAACAAGCAGCCATAAGTCAATCGTCAAAATACACTTGGCTCAAGGGGCCGAAGTTACGATATTTAAACAAGTCGTAAATTTGTTCAGCATCCATTAATTCACTGAAAACGGACTGTGTCTAGGAATATATTCGAGACTTACATTTGTTTTTGTAATTTTCCCAATTTATTTGGAATCTGTAAAATAGTATACAATAAGCAAGTAATAATTTTAACATCTAAGAAACTTACCAGTGATAGTTTACTTTAAATCTATAATTAAACACTAATTAGGTATAGCTTTGGGGATCAAGAGTAATTAAACCTAAAACCTAGTAAGATCATGGGAGGTGTAACGTTTGAGTCTTCTTTGCACAGTTGGTTGTCATAAGGAGTGGAAATGTCTTACGATGGGTACTTAGTCTTTTGGTATATTTTTTGCAGTAGTTTGTAATTTCTGACTGTTTTTATATCAAGATCACGTGCGTTAACATAGTTTGAGACGAACCACGGAGCATTTACAATAGTTTAAAACACTTTAGATTGTAACCTTTCCAATATTTCGATATTAGATATAGATGCTGTACCCCAGAGCTTAATACCGTAAATCCAAATAGGTTTTAGGATGGCCTTATAGAGCAGTATCTTATTATTTATTGATAATTGTGATTATCCGATTATCCAGTATAGTTGTCTAAGCTTAAGGCTAAGTTGCTTTCTTTTTGTGAATATGTGCTTTTTCCATGTCAGACGTCTATCGAGATGCATTCCTAGGTACTTGGATTTATCAAAGTGTAACTGGAGGGCAGTTTTTTCTGGTACTATTTGCTCTGATACGCCACCTGCTTAACCAGTGTTCAATTTTACTGGGATGATTTTGCAAGATTTATGATGCCTGATTGTTTTCCTTGTGCGACGCTAAGATGACGGTATCGTCTGCAAATATTGCTGCTAGGCTTTTATTACTCGTTGATAGATTAGCGGTGTACAGAAAATATATCATTGTTTCCATAAGATTGGAATGCGAATCGGAATTCGAGTCGGAATAAATGGGTATCTCCACAATATACTGGCGATGTTAACGACATACACAGAATTCCAAATATCCAAGCGTGGTAGCGGAAGTTGAATCCACTAGACGGCAGTGAATGTTTAATTTTAACAAAGTAAACTAAATAAAGCGCGAGAGATGGAAGTCGTTAAGGGAGACCTATGTTCAAGTATGGACGTAAAGAGGTTAAAAAAAAATCAGTGTCGCGAATATGTACTGACAGCAATTTTGTGTAGCTAGTGTAGCTCATTTAACCTACAAAAGTGTGTTCCATTTAGTTTCAAGCAAACATTGTATCTAGATATTTGGGATTCGTGGAGGCCATTCATTGGTACTCCTCCCAATCCCACTCAACTTCAAATATTTTTATTTAAAAAGTTATTTTCAACTTGATAATGTGTATGTGATTCCAAGATATTTAATTTATTAAAAAAGTTTTAAAAATACCTAGTCAGATATTCTATAATGACGTCAATCCTGTGCAACATATTGTCCGAATGTCCGTTTTGTTTTAGTTCACCGTTGACCCATGTTTTTAACTTAACATCGTAAGGATCTTTCAATTCGTCCTTTGTTACTATCCATGGACCCAGTGGGCAAAATCCATCGAAGTTTTTGCACATTACTAGCTGTCCATTGTTTCTCATTACCCAATCTTTAGCTGTCAAATCTTGGGTGATTGTATAGCCGAACACGTAGTCCATGGCATTAGCAGCTTCTACATGTTGTGCCTTTTTTCCTATTACTGCTACTAATTCAACTTCCCAATCAAGAGCCTAAAAACGAAATATGCATTTTTTTAATTTTTAAATCATAAAATTTTAGGTACCTCTACGAAATTGTTAATTTATTGGTCGAAGGAAAAGTTTATTCAAACAGTGTGGAATATCAAAATGGAAAAAATTTATTATTTAAAAGAATGTGCATATTTATACAGAACTGGCTAAACCCGGTCATGATGTACCTAATGCTGAACCAGCATTTGTAGCCCACACAAAAAAAAATTATATGGGAATTTCTTACACATTAATTACAATTTATTACAACAAAACTCGATTTATTTACAGGCGTGGATTTCTAAAAAATCATAATTTTTTGGTCAAAACTCGCACTTTCTGAGTGTTAGGTGTTGTAAGAAATTAATAATCGAATTGAAACACATAAATCGCATGAGATATTTGAAATATGATTCATTTTATCACTAAAAGTAATTTTTCATAGTGTGGGGTGGTGTAAAAATTTGGTACTTCCTTTAAAACTCAGAAAGTGCGAGTTTTGTCCAAAAAATTATGATTTTAAGCTGTGCTGAGCAGTGTAATAAATTTGAGAGTTCATGAGATATTTGAAATATGATTCATTTTATCACTAGAAGTAATTTTTATAGTGTGGGGTGGTGTAAGAGATTGATGGTTAAATTGAAACACATAAATCACATGTTTTGACCAAATAAAATAATTTGTAACCGTGTTGAGTAGTGTAATAAATTTGGGAATTGATGGGATATTTAAAATATGATTTATTTCATCACTAAAAGTAATTTCTTATAGTGTGGGGTGGTGTAAGAATTTCGTACCTCCTTCAAAACTCAGAAAGTGCAAGTTTTTACCAAAAAATTATGATTTTGAGCTGTATTGAGCAGTGTAATAAATTTAGAAGTAAATGAAATAAATAAAATATGATTTATTTCATCACTAGAAGAAATTTCTTATAGTGTGGGGTGGTGTAAGAAATTTATAATCGAAATGAAACACATAAATCGCGTGGTGTAAACAAATAAAATAATTTTCAACCGTATTGAGCAGTGTAATAAATTCAAGAGTAGTTAAGATATCCAAAATATAATTTAAACTATTACTAGAAGTAATTTTTTTTTAGTGTGGGGTGGTATAAGAAATTAATAGTGGAATTAAAACACATAAATCGCGTGGTTTGACCAAATAAAATAATTTTTAACCGTGTTGAGCAGTGTAATAAATCCGGGAGTGTATGAGATATTTGAAATATAATTCATTTTATTACTAAAAGTAATTTCTTATAACTTCTTTAAAACTTTCTTTAAAACTTGGAAAGAGCGAATTTTGACCAAAAAATTATGATTTTTCAGAAATCCACGCCTGTAAAAAATTAAAGATTTGTTGTAATAAATTGTAATTAATGTGTAAGAAACTCTCAATTTTTTTGTCGATTTGAAGGTGTGGTATAGCATTAGTCTAATATTGCACCACATCCCATTTTTCAGAAATCCACGCCTGTAAAAAAATCGAGTTTTGTTGTAATAAATTGTAATTCATGTGTAAAAAATTCCCATATAATTTTTTTTGTGTGGGCTACAAATTCTGGTGCAGCATTAGGTACATCCGGTCATGCTTCTCTGTGGCTTAATCTGATATTAATTATAGGGGAACTAAATAAAATTATTTCAGCGAACACAGATTTACAGAAAATAACACATCATTCAATTTATTACCCTACTTTGCATTGCTGTGGCTAGCTGTGAAATGAAAGGAAAAGATTGGATAGAAGGAAAGACAGAAAAATGTTTTTCAATTAAATTTTAAAGCCAGTGAGAGAAGCATTCGTTTTCTAAATTTAAACCGCACACTTTTTAATGCAACAATCTAAATAAAATTAATTCACTTTATGATTTTCGGATTAAATTATTTTCAAAACAAAACAAATTAATTGCATACAACGTTTACTAAGAAACTAACCCACCTTTATGTTTTTAAAAACAGTTAAGATAATCACTTCTTAAATGAACTCAAATCAATTTAAACCTTTAATTAAATAATCATAAATAATACTATGCACATCAATCAACTGGTCATAGTAAAATTCTTTTTTTAGCACTAACGTTTATTTTCACTATCTACATTAATACTGTTGGTCGACATAGGCTCTTATTGATTTTTATTGTTAAAATAATAGGTAATTGACATATTCCAAAACAAATGAATAAAACAGTAATGTGTGTAAGTAAAAAATGTTTATACATGTAGTCATTTGTCATTTTGTTTTCAAATTGTTTTTACTAAACCTTGCAAAACGCTTGAATATCCGCTTTTTGTGAAAATTTCGGAAGAAAGTATATAACAACACTTTTCATTTAAAATTCAAGGTTGTGTAAAAATTTCAAATAATTCTATCGACTTTGGGGGCAGCTGAATTTTTATATATAAAGATTCCAAAACACGCAAATAGGCAACATGCGATATTTTTATTTTTGCTCTCATTTTAAAGAATTACATGTAGATTACATTACATTACATGTATATTAAAATACTACAATTTATACAATGCTGTTTGAAACTGACAGTTTAAATTTGCGCGCAAAAACGGATTCGATGACGTCACTCCTGTTTATCACGCGTTATACTTGTTCGTCGCTGGCTTTCATTGTTTTTTGTTTTGTATTAGTTTCGACTTTCAAGATATTTTTTTTTGTATAAGTACATATAGGTCATCATCATCATCATCATCATCATCATCATCATCATCATAATCATCATCATCAGTCGACCAATCGCGTACAATGTTGGACATAGATCTCCCGTAACTTTTTCCATCCTTGCCGATCCTGTGCTGCCTCTATCCAGTTGGTCTTTATCCTTTTGATGTCGTCGGTCCATCTGGTTGGTGGACGGCCTCTACTTCTGTGTGCGTCTTGGCGCGGTCTCCACTCAAGTATCCTCTTTGTCCAGCGATTGTCCGAAAGTGATAATTTGCAAGAAGAGGGAATAAAAGGGAAGTTCGTTAGTAAATTGACCGAGAAATTTGACAGTTTAAATGAAGCATATGAGGTTGAAGAATTGTGGAAGCCATTCGAAGAATAAGTATAAAAGGTTAAAAGGTGTGGCAAAAGAGGTTGTCGCAAAAAAGAAGGATAGTAATAAAGATGAATTTGATAGAGGGTTATCTGAAGATTTCCAAAAGAATATTAAACTCCTGGAAGTCCATAAGAACAGCCAGAGGTAAAAATACTACATCGCAACTGGAAAGAATCAGAAACCAAGATAGTAGTATGGAAAAATAAGACATGAGTGAAAGTTGCAATGAAAGTGAAATTAGTACGACAGAAATTGTGGAAGCGTTAAACAGTATGAAATTGGGTAAAGCTGCTGGGTACGACAGGATAACAATTGAAATGCTGAAGGCTGGACAAAACGTGGTAGCTAGTCTGCTGTACCGCCTTTTTAACCTTTGTTGGAGGAGTGGTAGCGTACCAGACGGCTGGTGCAAGGCCGTTATCGTGCCGATTTACAAGGGAAAAGGTTCGCAGCAGGACTGTAAGAACTACCGACGTATAAGTTTACTCAGCATAGACGGCAAACAGTATGCAAAAATATTGATTAAAAGAGTAACGAATGAAACTGAAAAGATGATATAGGATGTGCAAGCAGGATTTAAAAGAGGAAGGAGATGTATGGATCAGGTCTTTTCATTACGAGGTATAGTCGAAAAATTCTTGGCTAGAAGTCAGAAGGTCTATTGCGCTTTTATAGACTTGGAAAAGGCCTATGACAGCTTGGTGAGGAGTAAATTGTGCCGACATTGTCAATGTATGGGGTAAGTGGTAGTTTAATACGGGCACTAAAATCACTTTACGAGGATTCCACTGCTTGTGTCAGGATAAACGGAGCTTGCACGGACTGGTTTAACATCAAAAAGGGTGTGATATAGGGATGTGTGTCTTTGCCATGGCTGATTAACTTATACATAGACGAATGTTTAAAAGAATTAAAACAGAGGGCGTATGGATTGAAAATAAATGATTTGATCGTCAAATGATTTTTTTGCACCGATGATCAAGTCATATTAGCGTCATCTAAAGAGGAGTTGCAGGCGATGGTCAATGTTATGCATGATGCCCTGAAAAAGGGATGAAAATAAATGTAAGCAAAACGAAAGCATGAATATGAATTAATGCTGCGGAGATAAGTAGTTTGAGAAATATAGCCGGAGTGACTCGGATGGATAAAGTAAAGAATAGTGAGATAGGAGAACGCTGTGTTGTTAAAAGAAGATGTGGTTACAAAGATAGACAAAGAAATGCTTAGATGGTTTGGACACGTAGAAAGGATGGGTGAAGAAAGGTTGACGAAACAAATTTATAAGGCGAGTGTGAATGGACAAGTTGGTAGAGGTCGACCTCGACGAACATATCTCGATCAGATCAACATTGTTTTAAGGCCAAGAGTACCAACAACCGACGAGAATGTATAAGAGCACTGATAAAAGTGGAGGAAGCAAAAGATGTGACTTAGAACCGTAGCAAGTGGAAGGAAGTGGTCTCTGCCTACCCCTACGGGATCTAATGATATGAGTTTACGGGTGCTTAGGTATATATTCTTATAATTTTAAGTAGAAATAAAAATACCCCAAAAGACTGTAGCTTTATCACCTAAGCAATTTAATGTAAGAAATCGTAAAACATCACCAATAACTGAATAATTGCTATATGTAGAAGCTGCTGCATAAAAAACAAAGTTTAACTGTGATTTATACATACCGTAGTAGTTTAGTCCCCTTTATTTCTATACTTAAAAACTCTGGTCTTTTGACAAAAAAAGTTACACCCATGTCGACACTAACTTTTGGTAGATTCCTGGAGTCTGCTTTGATGAACCCGACTTCCGTTTTTATTCGAAAAATCCAATTAATTCTCGCAACAACTTAATGTTTACTTTCTTACTATAACCTTAAATAATTTATCATAACAGGAATGACGTCACTAGACGCTGATTGGTGGATTAAAATACGTTCCGTTTCAAGTTATTTTTAATTCGTAGTTATTGTTAAAAATCAATATTAATTAAAATAAAAACGTTGCAATGTTTCTTTATTTACATTGTTTTAATATTTTATTCTTAAAATTTTCATAAATATTATATTTGGAATTTTCCTACGCTAGATTATGAAAATGATATCCTTAAAAACAAAATTTCATCGTTACATTGTACTCCATTCAAGTGACAAATGTTGAAAGATGTTAAAATTTATTTAAGATTAGGATGCTAAAACGTTTGAGGCGAGCATTTTGATCATCTTCCACATTAAAATTCGTATTTAATGTGTTGTAGCATCTTAGCATGCCGAGTAACAAAGAAAATATTGATGTAATGTAAATGCAAAAGGTAGAGGCTGCTTCATCTAGCGGTGACGTTTTTTATCCATAATTGAAACTCTTTAAAATTGTAGGTTGTACTTCGGAAAAATTTGGAACTTAGCAAAAACTCAGATATACCACTAACGAATGTAAATTTTTTTTAATAAATTTAATTTTAATAAATCTATATACTTACGTTAGTGGATTTTGATTTAGGAATAGATTCCTCAGGTCCAACAATTACGGAAGCAAATTTACTGAAGACCATCGGTTCTTTGGGAAACGGAATATCTCTCATTTGACAGTCGTCCTTATAATTCGATGCGACACCCAATATTTTGTCGGGTTTCGTTATTGGAGACAAAAGTTGTACTTTAGCTAAGTCATGCTGTTTTTTTGGATTCAAAGCGATACTGAAATATTAAAATTTAGAATAAAACAAATCTGTAGTTAATTTAAATTAAAAAAACATTCCTAACTGCCGTTGAGATAAGTTGTAATTGTATTTTTAAGTATTATTTTTTACATTTGATACCTATTATCTGAAAGCAAAAAGACAATCGTTTTATTTTCTCTTATCGTCTTCTATTCAAGACCTTCTAAAAAAACAAAAGAGTTTAGAGGAACAGCAGTAAAGTAAGACGGGATTGAAGTAATCAGTAATTATAGTTATCTTCACGAATTTTGTTTTTTGTTTTTGGGTGTCTGTTATCATTTTTGTTGTTAGAAATAAAAACAGTGAATAATACATATATATAGTAACGCCTTTTTCCCGTATTGATAGATAGATACCACTTATTTCCACTTACTACGGTTCTTACATACGACTTTCGCTTCTTCTAATTTTATCAGCGCTTTCATACATGCTCGTCGGTTGCTGGTACTCTTGACTTAAACCTTCTTTAAAATAATTTTGATCTGGTCAAAATACGTTTGTCTAGGTCGACCGACTTGCTCATTCACATTCTGTTTCGTCAATCTTTTTTCATCCACCCTCTCTATGGTAACCTAGGATATTTGTTGCTGTGTTTCTTATATGTTCTTTAAAGTTTTCGCATAGTTTATTAAGCGTTTGTTCTGTATTTTTCCCTAGTTTTGCCAGAAGTTTATTCATTTTCAATTGCAATTCTGCTTTTATTTCAGAGTTTTTTAATTTGGCAACATATAGTTTTTGCGTTTTGTTAGTGGATCTGACTATCGCAAGTTTTAGCTTTATATTCACCGTTAATAGGATATGGTCTGATGGTACATCAGCACCTGGATATGTGAGGGCTTTGTTACCATTTTACTGAATCTTTTGTTTACTAATATGAAATCGATTTGGTTTCGAACTATGTTATCCCCTTGATCTTGTAGTGATTTCCAGGTACATAGACGTCTCGGTGGTAATGAGAATCATGTGTTGATTAATTTTGAATTGTTCTTCTTGGCAAAACTGTATTAGCCTATCGCCTCTACTTTTTCTTTCTCCTAAATCGAATGGGTCAGCTACTCCGTCGACTGTTCTACCTATGCCTATTTTTGCATTGAAATCCCCTTGTATTATATTTAATTCGTGTGGATTGGTAAGTTTTAGGGCTTTCTTAATATCCTCATAGAACACTTCAATATCGTCATCAGATTTATCTAATGTGGGAGCATATACCTGAATAATATTTATATTGACTGGTTTTTATTTTATTTTTAATAGCATTACTCTGTCTGAAAGGGGAACGAAATCTGTCACATTTTGGGAAATGTCTTTATGGACTATAGTTCCAACTCAGTGTTTTTTTTTTTGGTTTCCAGCATAGTAGAATGTCATATCATCTGTTCTATACTGTCCGTTTCCTGGCCACCAAGTTTCGCAAATTTTTTAGATTTATTCTTCTTATTTCATTTATGGTGTTAACTAGTTTCCCAGCTTCAAATAGACTATGGACATTCCACGTCCCAATCTTAAATTTATTTTTGACTCCGGGGATTTTTAGCACCCCCTTTTTGCCGGAGACTGAGGGCCGTTTATGTTTTTGTAGGTTCATGTGGTTTCTTGGGAAAATACTTCAGTGGTTTCCCGTTGCCTTCTGAAGGGTTTAAAGTTTTTCTTCTCACTTTCGACCGCCCCTAACTTGGAGACAAACGTCGTTTGCAGCCGTCCATTTTGGATCAGACGCTGCTGCTAGTTTTGGTCCGCCCCGAGTATTTCATTTTCCCGGTATCACCTATATCTAGAAGGCTTTCCCCTATCTGCCAGCCGGGGAGGCGCCCGATGGGGACTAGCAACCCCACACAGCTGCAGTATTACTTTCGGTCTTTTTTAACCAAACCCAACATTCGCATTCGTGTCTTTTTTGACACGTCTAGCTGCTTTATAAAGTTACTGCACCCACAAGTTTCGTCATAAAATAAACAGTAATTAAAACATAACTAAGCGGGCAAAGTGTAATTACAATAATTTGTTTAAAATACAAAAATTACACCAAAACTACCAGAGTATATTTTGGGTAATAAAAATGTATAGATCCTCTTTTGACAAGTCTATAAATTTTCAATATTGTTACTAAAACATGTTTAGGTCCACACCATTATACACTGTAACGGAGATATATAAAAAAGAGTTTAAATTATGGTTAATACACAAGAAAAATGAAGATAAGCATGCTACAATTGCTGGAGTTGATACATCCTCGTTTTTAACATATCTTGCACACTCAACTGATGTGGATACAGCTCAAAATGCTCTGCTTTTCACTGATCACTGTTACACAAACTTGATCCTATTAAGTTGTCGTATTATATATTGTTGCCTAAAAGATGAAACGCTTCAACGTTTAAAAGATTGTGGAGGCACCTAACATCTTCATTTTTAACAAACCAAGAATCATTGATGTTGTTTTTTAGCACTCGGTACTGGAATACTTGGAGGAAATTGTAATTGTTTTCTTTAGTACTTTCAGAATCAGCTACGTTAACCATTTTGTTCCAAAACCATTTGCATACAGATTAATGTTATTTTTTTCTATTCCTTTTACTTAATAAATATGATTTGTATTTATAAATGCTTGTGTAGGCAGCTAACATCTTCATTTTCAACATACCAAAAAGCATTGACGTTGTTCCTTAGCACTTGGTAAAGAAATACTTCTAGGCAATTATAATCGCTTTCTTTGGTACTTTCAGAATCAGCTACGTTAACCCTTTTGTTTCAAAACCATTTACATACATACAAAACAATGTTATTTTGTTCTGGTTTTTTTTTTAATTAATAAATATGGTTTGTATTTATAAATGCTTGTGTAGGCAGCTAACATCTTCATTTTCAACATACCAAAAAGCATTGACGTTGTTCCTTAGCACTTGGTAAAGAAATACTTGGAGGCAATTATAATCGCTTTCTTTGGTACTTTCAGAATCAGCTACGTTAACCCTTTTGTTTCAAAACCATTTACATACATACAAAACAATGTTATTTTGTTCTGGTTTTTTTTTTAATTAATAAATATGGTTTGTATTTATGGATGCTTGTATAGGCTTTAAGGCTCTAAGGCACTGAGCTCCAACAAGATAAATTCTAAACTTGTATGGAATTGCATTAAATCCCTGGAGTGCATTGGTGCGAACAACAGAGTGACTCTGCTGTGGGTACCTGGACACCAGGGGGTGGAGAGCAACTAAAAAACCGACATCCTCGCAAAACAGGGAGCCGAATCTGCGTTCACTGGACCAGAACCAGTCTTTAGAGTCACTACAAGTGCCGCCAAAACAGTTATTTTAGACTGGTCGGAGAGAAAAAGATTCACGCACTGGTCCGATATACCAGTGTTGACTCACTCGAAGGCGTTCTTACCCAAACCTTTAGAAAACACAATCAAGCCAATTCTAGAATGAAGCAGGAGCGACCTGCAAATTCTAACGGGACTGCCTGTCGGGACACTGTCGTCTAAGATACCTCCTGGGAAGGATAGGTCTGAATCAACAAGCGGACTGTCGGTGTTGTTGCGTGGAAGACGAAACTGCTGAACACATACTATGTTCATGCCCCCTCTTGGAAAGAATAAAGTTCAACATATTTGGTTTTACTAACTTAGAACCTACCAATTTCAAGAAAATCTCACCCCATACAACCATGAACATCGTGAGAAAAGCTTGTTGTGCGGGTAACTGTAACATCTAGGGGTAAGGCACCATAGAGGTATTAAGGATCACAGTGGAGTGGCGGCCTACGCCCCACTCACATAATACCTAACCTTACCTAACTTAGCACTCGGTACTGAAATACTAAATCAAGTGAATGTAAAGGGTTGTTGGGAATAGTGTTTTGTTTTTTGGCCAAAAAATACTTTACAGAGGCATTATAAGAGATTCATTGTCCTGATAATGAATTCAAGTCTTTTTTCTTGGTCGATATCGCCTCCCATATTCTCATAGTCTTTCTAAAACTTTGTAGTTAGTTTCCAGGTATATTTTTTAAGTAAAATCTACCCTTCACGTTAAAAAAAATAATGAGCTTTACTTTCATTTTTCATGTGCGCATCTTGGCTTTTTTATTGTTGGTAATGATGATGACGTCTAAAGCATAGATTGCCTCCCGGTTTCTGGAATATTACTGGGATCAAATTTTTTATTAAATTTGGATTATTTGTTTACTTTTTTGGGAATGTCAGAGCAAACTTGTAGATGGGAGTTTTTTTGGATCCTTAGAAAGGTTTGGAATCATCTTCGCACAAATCTTTTTCATGATCATATTATCGTGTAAAATATTTTTGTTTCTCTTGTAAATGTTAATTATATCTACTGAAATCATTCAACCTTTTATCCTTTTTGATAATTTCTTTAATTTTTTTTACGTTGTCCATATTTTCTGTACATGACGTTTATTGTCAATGTATCTCTAAAAATAAACATGCTTGTTGGTTCAGGCTGGACTTTGGTTTTTCATTTTTCTTCTTTTTTGGCTGCTAATCCATGTCTGGATGTTGGCGACCACATTGGAATGCTGATATTTACTTACCTAAGTGATGTTAGCAATCATGTTGAAGTATTCTTCTTAAACTGAAGCTGTGTGAACTAATTCACCAATGGTTTTAATACTGGTCCAATTTTTAATGTTTTTCAACCATGAAATTTGTTTTCTTCCGGTGCCATGTTTTCCTTTTACCTTTGAAAATTATCTGTAGCATGTGATATTTTGGATTTCGAATTACATGTCCCAAATATGCCGTTTTTTGTCTTTTTATGGTACGTAGTTATGATCGGTAAATTTGAAGCCTACGAAAAAAAAATTCGTGTGTAAACCTATCAGTCCGTGGAATCTTTAATACTCGTGGAACGTCTCTATTTTGTTCATTGTATCTACTTTTAAGGTCTAAGTTTCTACACCATGACTTCAGTTAGTTGCTGTTAGCGTAGCGCGATGCAACGCCACTGAGGGCCCTGATTGTGCTTAAAAACATCGATGAATTCATGTCCAGGCGGTAATTCATTAAAAACTACAAAAACTCTCAGCGATGAGATATGTGTAGTAGAATGACTGCGTGCCTTATATTAATTGGTCGTTGTTGTCAAGCTATTTTCACGCTTTATATTAAAGCTAACAGTTGCGTAAATACAATTCATAAAAAATTCACTGTTGCCCGAAAATAAAATTAAAAGAAATTTTCCTTAGTTTTAGTTTATTTAACTCACAGAAACGAGTATTTAGGTTATATGAATAATCTGTAGATTGTAATAAAAAACCAATTTCATTCATTAATAATGAATGTAACTATAAAACGTGAACAACTTTTATACAAAAATGTATGCTTTTAAAAGTCGCATTAAATTTATTAACGTTTTATTACCGTTAGAATTTTAGCAATAAGGAATAATATTTTAATATGAGTACTGAAAATAACTAATCTGTCTTTATAGCTTTATAGACGTAATTAAAAAGTAAAGTATTTTATTCGCAGTATAAAATATGGGAGCAATAAAAAAGATTTTTATTTTTCAGTGTTTATCAGTATCATATTCTTTTTTTATTTAAAAAAATATATAATTGTTTCTACCTCTTATTTTTGACCTTTTTCTTATTTATGGCTTCTCACCGGCTACGTATGTAATAGTATTGCGCTTTAACCCTTTGTTGTTTTGTGGTTACACTGTACTCGACAATTATTTTATTTACTTATCTATCTACTCGGGGTTTTTTTTGTAAGGGAACTTTCTAAAATTGCGTATTTGATACACTTTGTGTAAAACAAAATAAAAATGTTGAAATTTTTTTATTGTTTTAAAAAAAAAAGCAAAAATCGCTCATTTGACATTATGGGATGTTTTATAAAAAATAATATTTTTTGCACAGAAGTTTATTCAAATTAAACATACATACGTACATATAGTCACGCCTTTTTCCCGTAGCGGTAGGCAGAGACCACTTCCCTTCACTTGCTACGGTTCTACTTTCATCAGGGCTCTAATGCATGCTCGTCGGTTGTTGGTACTCTAGACCTGGCCTTTCTTCAAAACAATGTTGATCTGATCGAGATATGTTCTCCGAGGTCGACCTCTACCAACTTGTCCATTCACACTCGCCTTATAAATTTGTTTCGTCAACCTTTCTTCACCCATCCTTTCTACGTGTCCAAACCATCTAAGCATTTCTTTGTCTATCTTTGTAACCACATCTTCTTTTAACAACACAGCGTTCTCCTATCTCACTATTCTTTACTTTATTCAACGGAGTCACTCCGGCTTCTCAATCTACTCATTTCCGCAGCATTAATCCTATTTTAATGCTTCTTCTGCCAAACCCAACATTCACTACCATACATAAGTGTAGGAACCAACACACCTCTATTATTAAACACATTAATTTATTACCATTATAGCATGAAAAATAACTAAATAAAAAAACTTAAAAAACAATAAATAAAAAAATAAAAGTATACAAAAATAATAAATCTTGAGGAGAGAGAAACACAAATAATACCTAACATTATCATAATCATTACCATTATCTTCTATGTATATATATAAATAAAAAAATGTTTGTATGTATGTCCTTCATAAACTCCCAAACGGCCGAACCGATTGGGATGAAGTTTTTTTATACATACCAGGGGTAGCTTAAGTGTTGTAAGCACCCCTACGATGGGGTATGAGAAGGGGATGGAATGTAAAAATTATTAAAAACGGCAGATATTAGTGTCGAATTCATAGTTATTAGGGTCGCTGAATTTGATAGTAACATTCCTAATTTTGTTAACACCCCTACGAAAGGGGTGGGTAGGGGATGAAATACAAAAACTATCAAAAACGGCTGATATTAGTATCGAATTTATAGGTTTTTGGATAGCTGAATTTAATAGTAACATTTACAATTTTGTTAGCACCCTTACGGAAGGGGTGGGTGGGGGATGAAATATAAAAAAATATTTAAAACGCCTATATTAGTGTCGAAGTCGTAGTTTTCAAGGTCGCTGAGTTTGATTGTGATATCTTCAATGTTGTAAGCACCCTTACCAAAGGGGTGGAAAGGGAATGAAAATTTTTTAAAAACGACGATGTAAGTATCGAATTTATAGTAAAGGTATGGTTCTCTGTCCTTTAGTAATTGTAACATCACTACCAGTACTAGAGTGACCTTCTTCACTAATATTACCACTTTTCAATTTCATCTTGTAAAAATTTCAAATATTTTTTTACAAAATATAACGAAAAAACACACCGAACTTTACCCAATCGTGTTAGTTATAGAAATAGGTAATATTCAAAACGCAAAAATGATGCACATGTGGATACTGAAGTGGTTGTAATATACATAATATACATCAGTAGATATAATATAAACAGCTAACGATAGCAAGTTATCATGTTATCGTTTATTTTTACATAAACATATACTCAACGTTACATAAACATATACTCAACGAAGGTTTAAGAAAGCATGCCACGTCTTGTTCGTTCTCTATAGAGTACTCTGCCAGCGGTCTCTCTACTGGCAAATTATGCCCGAGCTCAGCCGTAGAGGGTAGAAGAAAAAATATATATAAAAGTGAGCCGCGCCACCGACTTAGACAGTTCAAGCCGGGAACCCCTAGGTCTTATAGACACTAGCAGAGCCACACGATAAACAACTGAGATTATGGTAAACTAAATAAATGAAATTATAGCTAAAATATATTAGATACTTTACTCCTACAATAAATCAAAGTACACAATCAATAATAAAATTATAAATAATTTAGTCAAATTAACAGCTATGGTAAATTTTTTTCGCTAAAACAAACCAAAAATTTAAAATTTGCAATTTTATAAAATAACCAAAACAAAAGTAAGAGTAACAGACTTTACCAAGTTACCAAAAAAAAACGTATATAAGTCAACTCTTTAATAAAACTAAATCAAACGTTCACATAAGGCTGCTAATTTACTCATGTTTTTACTATTTACATAAAGATTTACACTGTTAAAACAATCGAGTTTATTTAAAAATATAATTACAATGGTTGTCTTTTAAAATATCAATATTGTAGGATATTTACAAATAAGTATGAAGAAAATATTTTTACTTGGACATAAAGAATTATTGAGAAAATTATTTTAATCAAAGTTTAGTTTTGGCGAATTATCTAATGCAATAAATAGTTTTTAATAATGTATTATATTAATAAATTAAAACAAAACTTAATTGTGGTGTCAAAAATAAATCACTTGTTACCTTTGGGTAAACGCATATTGTAAATCAAATATAAAAAAAAAAAACTTTAATCTTGAACACCTTAATACGGAGTTCCTGCTAAAAACACCAAGCAAGTCTTTATAACACTGCAATTTATCGTCGATATGGATGATACGAATGCACTACTCCTGTGGCCGGTTTGGTTATGGAACGGCACCTGCTAATTAACAATGGCTTCCCTCAAATAAATCCCACATGCGGTCATTTTAACTCGACACCAAAATCCAAAATATCAACAACGGAGGTAAAATAGAATGGTCAAGTTAAAAATTAAATGGTTTTTTTTCAAAATCCAATTAAGATGGCCCAAATACAGCCAGATATGAAAGGAAAACCGTAGAGGTTTTGCACACTTGTTAATATCACACCGCCTCAAAAATTCTCACCACACGACTCCCAAGACTCTCACCACACCAAGAATCAGGTTCGTCCGTGTTAATAGCTAGCCTCATCTACACAGAAATGTAAACCAAACAATAATATAATCGATAATACACAATAATCAAGGCTAAAAACTAAAGCAAAATCTAATAATGAAAATACCTTACTTAATCTTCAGTGATCAACAAAAATTCCATAGCCATTAACAATTGAATCTTATCACAATAAGGTATGCAACACTATTTACAACGAATGATATATTTAAGTTACAACAAAATACGGTACGCGACACTATTTACGAGTACTTGAGGAATATAAAATTATCAGAGATATAATTATAATGGAACTGTAGAAGGAAAAAAAAAGGCACGTTACAAGCAATTAAGAAATATTAGAAATGGGCTTAGAGGATGACAGACCGGCCAACCCGCTGTAATGATAAGAACTGGTGTGCCGCCTATACGGCGGCATACAAGCGCAACGGTAAAACGCATCTTGCCGCTCTTACGGCGATATACGAGTGCAAAGGGTTAATAAAGTTGAAAAAGGTCTACGACAGAGTGGTAAGGATTAAATTGTGGTCGACATTGTCTATGTTTGGAGTGAGCGATAGTTTAATACAAGCTCTGAAATCACTTAACGAGGATTCCACTGTTTGTGTCAGGATAAACGGAGCTTGCACGGACTGATTTAATATCATAAAAGGTGTGAGAAAGGGATGTGTGGCTTCGCCATGGCTGTTTAACTTATGCATAGATGATTGTTTAAAAGGTTTGAAGGAGAGTGCGTATGAATTGAAAATGAATGTTTTGATCGTCAAATGCCTTCTTTACTCCAATGATCAAGTTATATTAGCGTCATCTGAAGATGAGTTGCAGGCGATGGTTAATGTTATGACAGAAAGTGTCAAAAAAGGCAGGTCTGGGTGTGTTGGTTCCTACACTTATGTATGGTAGTGAATGTTGGGTTTGAAAGAAGAAGCATGAAAATAGGATTAATGCTGCGGAGATGAGTAGTCTCTGTAGTATAGCCAGAGTAACTCGGTTGGATAAAGTAAAGAATAGTAAGATAAGAGAACGCTGTGATGTAAAAGAGGATGTGGTTACAAAGATAGATAAAGGAATGATTAGATAGTTTGGACACGTAAGAAGGAAGGATGAAGGAAAATTGACGAAACAAATTTATAAGGTGAGTGTGAATGGACAAGTCGGTAGAGGTCGACCTCGGTAAACATATCTCGATCAGATCAGCATTGTTTTGAAGAAAGGCCAGGTCAAGAGTACCAACAGCCGATGAGCATGTATGAGAGCACTGATGAAAGTAGGGGAAGCAAAAGATGTGTGTAAGAACCGTAGCAAGTAGAAGGAAGTGGTCTCTGCCTACCCCTACGGGAAAAAGGCGTGACTATATGTATGTATGTAATAATAACTATCTTGGTGTACATCCAATATATATTGTCTTTTAAAATCCGAAGACCCAAGAGTTGATTAATTTTAATAAAATTTATACAGTACTAATTAAATCCGACCTCGCTTTGGTGTGGCTCAGACCGATATTAATTATTAGTAAATAAAAGTATTTTAGCGGACATAGATGTATTTAATATCTCACATTTTGCGTTAATATGGCTAGCTGTGAAATGAAGAAAAGAAAGAAAAAATGTTTTTTACTAAAACTGTAAAACTGATGAACGGACTACATGTTTTGTTTGTCAATTTTCTGCATAAACAAAAAGATCAGTTGGTTTACCAAATCTGGAGCATGCGACGTATAATTGCCCTTAAGAAAAGCATTTGTTTTCTAAACTTAAAACGTACACTTTTGTATCCTAACAAAAGTAACTCATATTATGGTTTTAACTTAACTCTATTGTATATTTTTGAAAAGAAATTATGTAATTACTTTTCAGATGAAGTCAGATAAATTAAAACCTTTGGCTTAATACCTAATCATAAATGCAAGCAACCGTCTTAACTGCTGACATTGAATAATAATAATGACATTTAAGTTGAATAATTGTTTGGCGCATGTAGACTACGGAGAATCGAGTGTTACGGCGTTACCCTACCACATGACAATGTGATGCAGAGCAATAACGGTTAATTAGCAAGACAGTCATCGATACTGGCGATATCAGGGCTAATGGTATTTGGTTCGGCAAAAAGAAGGATTCTTATTTTGTGACTGGATAGATAAACATTGTGTAGAGACAATATTTTGCGTTCGTGTAAGTAAGTTAGAAAATATAATCGATTGTTTTTGAAAATATGGTCTTAAAGTTAGTTAATTCCTTAAAAAAAAATTCTTTGCACATTAATCAACTGGTCACGGTAGCCTCTTTTTCCACGTAACGTTTATTTTCACTATTTATAAAAAATACATTAATACTGTTGGTCGAAATTGACGCTTATTGACACTTATTGTTAAAATCATAAGTATTTGAGTACTTGCTACGATTCTTAAACAAGTCTTTTGTTTCTTCTACTTTCGTCATGCTTGTCGGTTGCTAGTACTTTTGACCTGGCCTTTCTTCAAAACAATTTTGATGTGATCACCTAAATCAACCTCTACCGACTCACCCATTCACACTCGCCATATAAATCTTTTTTCATCTAACCTTTCTACGTGTCCAAACCATTAAAGCTTTCCTTTATCTATCTTTGTTACAACATCTTTTTTCATAACACAGCGTTCCCTTTTCACACTATTCCTCACTTTATCCATCAGAGTCAGTCTAGCTATACATCTCAGACTACTCATATCCACAGTATTAATCTTTACTTTCATGCTTCTTTTGCCAAAATTCACTACTACATATAAATATAGGGACCAGCACAGCTTATTGTAGATTTTTTGACACGTTTTGGCATTTTATAAAGTTACACAGTGTTTCATTCATTAGTTTCTCTGCCAACACCCTTCGCTTAATATCACAGTCATACTTTCCATCTCTCGTAAACATTCACTTTCATCCCTCTGATTTTTATGACATCATGCATAATATCATTGCTTCAAATCCTCCTTAGATGTTACCAATATGACCTGATCGGAATAAAGGAGGCATTTGACTATCATTCATTTTTCTTAGAGAGACGAATGGATAAGGGGACAAATCCTCTTCCCAGAGACTAAATACGTAATGTACACAGACGGCTCAAAAACCCCAGATGGAGTTGGGGCCGGTGTTTTCAGCAGGAAACCAAAGATTGAAATATCTACCAGTCTTGGCAGGTATGCCACAATCTTTCAGGCTAAAATATTCGCTATCGAATTGTGTGCAAGAGAGTTGACCAACAGACCTCTATCAAACAAAAACATAAATATAATATCAGACAGCCAGGCCGCTTTAAAAGCACTGAGCTCCAACAAGATAAATTCTAAACTTGTATGGAATTGCATCGAATCCTTAGAGTACCTTGGTGCGAACAACAGGGTGACCCTACTGTGGGTACCTGGGCACCAGGGGGTGGAAGGAAACGAAAAAGCCGACACCCTTGCAAAACAGGGGGCCGAATCTGTGTTCACTGGACCAGAACCGGTTTTTGGAGTCACCACAAGTGCCGCCAAAACAATTATTTCGGACTGGGCGGAGAGGAAAATACTCACGTACTGGTCCGACTTACCAGGGCTAACCCACTCGAAGGCGTTTTTACCGTTACAACCCTCGAGAAACACAACTAAGCAGATCCTAGAATGGAGCAGAAATAACCTGCGTATTCTAACAGGACTGCTTACGGGACACTGTCGTCTGAGATACCACCTCAGAAAGATAGATCTGAACCAACAAACGGACTGTCGGTTCTGCTGCGTGGAAGACGAAACTGCTGAACATATACTATGTTTATGCCCTGGCCTGGGAAGAATAAGGTTCAACATATTTGGTTACACTAACCTAGAACCTACCGATTTTAAAAAAATCTCACCCTATACAACCATGAACTTCGTAAGAAGGGCTGGATTGTGCGGTGAACTGTAGCCTCTAGAGGTGAGCCACAATATACCTACTAAGGGTCGCGGTGGAGGGGTGACCACGCCCCACTCACATAAAACCTAACCTAACCTAACCTATCATTCATTCTTAATTCATACACGCTGTGTGGAAGACGAAACTGATGAGCACATACTATGATAATCCCCCTGCTTGGGAAGAATAATGTTCATCATATTTGGTTTTACCAACCTGCTGGAGCTGGATTGTGCAGTGAACTGTAACTTCTAGGGGTGAGCCACAATAGACCTATAAAGGGTCGTAGTATAGGGGTGACCCACACCCCACTCACATTGATACCAAACATAACCCAACCTAATCCATACTCTTCTTTTCTAGGTGCTGTCTTTACTTTAAAGGTTGGCAATCATCATAGCAATTCGTGTTTTTAAGATCGCAGCTTTAAATAGTTCATTATTATATATATATAATATATTATATATACCAATCCCTAAGGTTCTTCAGCCATGAATTACGTTTTCTTTCTATAGATCTCTTGCCTTGGATTTTCCATCCATAATTATTTGTAGCATTTGATATTTTTTCCTCTCATGACATGTCCCATATACAGCAGTTTTCTTCTTTTAATTGTCGGGATCACTTCTCTCTCCTTATGCAAACGTCTCATCACTCCCACGTTGGTTATTCTCTTTAGCCATGAGATTCTCAATATTCTCCAGTATATCCACATATCAAATGCCTCCAGTCTCTTCATGTCGGTTACCTTCAGTGTTCAGGCCTCCATCCCATAGTATAGTATAGACATATACACAGCACATAGCACATAGCATTTCATCAGTAATCCATACGCACTCTATTTTAAATCCTTTAAAATAACCGCCACACAACCCAATCTAACACCTTTTTCGATTTTAAACCAGTCTGTGTAAACTCCGTTTTATTAAATTTAAAAAATCATTACATTGATTAATTTCGTCTTTGTACTGTACAAATAAAAGCATTTTAATATCTAAAATTATTTTTATATTTCGTTTGAACGCTTACACTTTATCAAAAAATAAAATTAATGTTTTATTTTAAATATTTGCGCAATCAAATGAAGTCGTTTGGATTTTCTTAAAATTGTTAATTTAATCAAACCATACAATTCTCATTCTTTTTAATATACAATTTACGAAGTGTTTTCGCATGGTAGTGGATTTTAATTAAACTGTTTTATAGGAAACAAAGTTTACGCAAAATATTATCTAATAGGTAAAAAATAAAAATAGTGTTGGAAGGGGTCCAGTGTTGGATCAGGTGGTCTGAAGAAGAAATCCATAAAAGTCGTCATGAAAAGTGAAAGTATAGGGTGCAATATTATACAGTAGCATGTCACCTCTAGTTTTTATTATTTAAATTTTTTTTTATGTAAATAGTCGCAAAAAGGGTAGACCTATCGTGTGGGCCGCGGACGGCCCGCACTGCGACTATTAAAAGGAGAAGGGATTATAGAAAGGAAATGATTGTGCACACGCTTTTTAAAAAGTTGTAGGTCATAGTTCTCTGGAAAAACTGATTTTGGAAGCTTATTCCATTCCGTAGCAGCCCTGTAAAAGAAGGATTCTTGATGAAGATTGGTCCTAGTAGTGTCAATCTTGAGAGTAAATGGGTGAGACTGATCAGCGTGCCGAGTTCTTCGGCCAAATGAAGCCAATGGTGGTACAAGAGTTTTTATTTCTCTGGAGCATCTGCCATGGAAATATCTGTAGAGCAATGACTGGTCTCCAACTCTTCTTCTATGTTCTAGAGGGTGAAGGGTATCTGTGAGAGTTGAGCTGTTTATCAAACGAATGACTCTTTTCTGAATGGAATCTAGAAGACGAAGAGAATGCCTTGGTGCTGAACCCCAATTGTGCGAGCAATACTCCAGTAGAGGTCGGATTTGAGCCTTGTACGTCGCCAACAGTTGATCAGGAGTAAAAAACTTTCTGGCTTTCCACAGAAAACCTAGCCTCTGGCTTGCCGACTTTGCGATGTTAGCAACATGGTCATGCCAAGACATATTATTGGACACCGTGACTTCCAAAATCGAGATGGAGGGACTTGGTTCAAGGGTGTTTCCGGACATTGTGATGGGATGATTTGAGGAATTCACTTTCTTGGAAAACGTGGCGCTTTGTGTTTTTTGGGCGTTAAACTGAACAAGATTGTTGATTCCCCACTCGACGACTGCTTTAAGATCTCTATTGATGGAATCAACCTGTTCCTGCCTGAGTCTATTTGTATCATTCACCGAAAGTGATCGATAGGATGTGAAAGTTGAGTCAAGTGTGCTATCGTCTGCGAAACTGTAAATGGGGTTCATGGTGGTTTTCAAGAGGTCGTTGATGTGTAAAAGAAATAAGGTGGGGGGCAGGATGGAACCCTGGGGGACCCCGGCATTAGTTTTAAACGCATCAGAAAAAATACCGTCAACTGCCACATGTAAGGAGCGATCTTGCATGAAGCTCAAGAGCCATTGGCGCAGTTTGGTTGGGAGACCGTAGGCAGATAATTTACTTAACAATGCCTTATGCCAATCGCGGTCAAAGGCTTTAGATATATCCAAGGCTATTGCACGGGATTCACCAAACTTCTCAATAGTCTTCTTTCCTTTTTTCGGAATCGGTTGGACTTTAGCGTTTTTCCACATGAACGGAAATACTCCTTTGCTGTATGATAACTTGAAGAGTCTACAGAGAACTGGGGAGAGCTCTTGAGCACAGGTCTTCAGGACAATTGTCAGAATTCCATCTGGTCCTACTGCCTTATTAGAGTCAAGATTTCGTAGGATTTTCCTAATAGTGCGATGGCGGATAGTGACCTCAGGCATTGATGCGTTTATTCTAGGTATCGTTGGGGGTTGTTTTCCATTAGTATCGAGGGTTGAGTTAGAGCTGAACATTTCGGCCAGCAGCTCCGCTTTTTCTTTGGAAGATACGGCTGTCGTGCCGTCGGACCTCTCGAGTGGTGGTAAAGAAGAAGTTGTAAAATTCTTATTTATGGCTTTGGCCAAAGACCAGAAGGTCTTTGATCCAGGAGGGGCATTGACAAGCTTGTTGCATATTCTCCTGTCGTAGGATTCTTTGGCAAGATCGATCGTTCTTTTGCAGGCGTTCCTCGCGTGGACAAAGGCTTCTCGGTTGGCAATTGTCGGGACTTCGCACCAGAGTCGATGTGCTTGATTTTTATCACGCACCGCACGGTAGCATTCTTGGTTGAGCTAGGGTTTGGGGTTGAAGATCCGTCTTGTACCATGAGGAATGTATGAGTCCATACCTAGCCTTATGATTTCGGTTACAGATTCTGCTCATGTTGATGGGTCTTGTGAGCGAAAGCAGACATCTTTCCATGGAAATGATAGGTAAAAGTCCCTCAGTTCATTCCATTTGGCTGATCTATAATGCCAGACAATAGAGGTACCAGGCGTGATTTTGGGCGGGGTTGTTTGTTTGGACGTGGCTGAGATGAGTTTATGATCAGATTTACCGAGCGGAGCGGTTATAGAGACTCGGTACTGGTCGGGATGTGTCGTGAAGAAGAGATCGAGAATGTTGTTCTCTCTGGTAAACAAGGATACAGGACTGGTCTTCTTCTGTTTAATCCAGCTTCATTTAACCGTCTTTTAATTGTCACAGAACTAGTTACAGTCTTGTTTCTTAAAGCGTATTGTCTAATAAAACGTTCATCTTGGTCATTATTGCATTGTTTTTGCCCTTGCCAAGGCCTTATAGAATAATTTCCACCTTATTTTGTCATTTTACCATATGACTTATTGCGGAACGATTTGTGTCTAACAAATTGGCAACATAACTTTGACAATATTTCTTATCCAATAAAACTGTGGACCACACTACCTCTTGTTCAGTTAAATTTCTTACTCGAATCATTTTTCTAATTTTTCGAGGTTAAAAATTAAACAGTTTACCACAAAAAACTTATAACTTTTAAAAGGAACAATTTATAAGCTTACTTTTTACGAAAATCTATCGCAAGTACTTCACAAATTGTTCATCTTCTAACAATCTTTAAAACTGTAAATCCAAACGAATTGTTTTTATAGCCATTAACAACGACACCTACTATTCAAATACTCTATAAACTTTAAAAACGGACCTAAGAAAAAGATTGTTCAGTTAATTTTGTCCAGAAGTTTATTATATTACTTACCTTTTAATTTTATCCAATGCTGTATTATCGTATAGGAATTCAACCAGCGAATTTGGTATTGTTGAATCACTAGCGTTAACATCCACGATGCTATTACCATTTAAAACACCTATCCTAACAGTATTATCACTTAATTTAAATTGCACGATCCTCATTCTCGCTAGATTTTTACTCCCACACTGACTGAATTTACGAAAAATATTCATTTATAATACCACAGCTTTATAACAACATAAACAATATTACATGAGCAGTTTATGCATAAACTAAAAATAAGAATTAAGTTATTAAAGTTATAAACATTTATCTTTATATTATCTTGTCTTTATTGTTATTGGTAACAACAATGCACCAACACACTTTTGTTTAGAACGAGTGGTTTTGAGTTTTCTATGCCCTTGATTTTAAAAGCATTTAAAATTATTAAATTAAACAATTTTTTAAATATATAACTGATACATAAATATTTCGTAGATATACGAATATAAACAAATTACAATTTGTTTTTCCCACTAACGAGATATTTATGTTTAGTATTATCTAAACTGATACGAGTGCGTTTTATGAGAGATTATAATGTTTAAGATTATTTTAATTGTTATGATGTTGGAATGTATTCGTACAGTGAAATAATTTTAAAGCCCGAAAAATATATTTATTTTTAAAATTAATTCTTAGGTTCTAAGACTCACATTCGTCGATGTCACCTACAAATTTTTCTTTAATTTTGGCTGAACATTAAGAATTTGTTCTATCGTAGTACAAAAACCAGCATATCGCAAGAGTATGACAAGAACTTGAAAAACATGCAAATACAAACAGATCCCACGAATTATATGATACAGTCAAATATCTGTCTGGAGAATTTAAGCCGCAGACACAAATAATAAAAAATGACAACGGAGAGACAATTACGGATGCCAACAACATAGCAGAAGTATGGAGGCAATACTGCTAAACACTTTTTTTTACTGATAAAACCGAATACCATGGTCTACCAAAAATTGATGAGGTAGAAAGAGTAGAAAAAGCCATAACCCTTCTAAAAAACAATAAATCACCTAGTGATGATGGCATGTTTAAAAGATCTGAAAGAGAGTGCTTATGGATTAAAAATGAATGATTTGATCGTCAAATGCCTCCTTTACGCCGATGATCAAGTCATATTAGCGTTATCTGAAGAGGAGTTGCAGGCGATGGTTAATGTTATGCATGATTCCCTGAAAATCAAAGGGATGAAAATAAATGTGAGCAAAACGAAAGTAATGGTTTTTAAAAGAGAAGAAAGCATGACAAACTGTGGGGTTTCGATTGAGGGAGAAAGAGTGGACCAAGTTAATGAATTTGTGTACTTGGGTTCAAAATTTACTAGAGATGGAAAGTATGAGCGAAGGGTGTTGGCAGAAAAACAAATGAATGGGGCACTGCATAGCTTTATGAATAGCCAGAAAGTGTCAAAAAAGGCACGTCTGGCAGTGCATAGAGGTGTGTTGGTTCCTACACTTATGTATGTTAGTGAATGTTGGGTTTGGCAGAAGAAGCATGAAAATAGGATTAATGCTGCGGAGATGAGTAGTCTGAGAAGTATAGCTGGAGTGACTCGGTTGGATAAAGTTAAGAATAGTGAGATAAGAAAACGCTGTGAAAAAGATGTGGTTACAAAGATAGATAAAGGAATGCTTAAATGGTTTGGACACGTAGAAAGGATGGATGAAGGAAGATTGACGAAACAAATTTATAAGGCGAGTGTGAATGGGCAAATCGGTAGAGGTCGACCTCGGAGAACATATCTCGATCAGATCAACATTGTTTTGAAGAAAGGCCAGGTCAAGAGTACCAACAACCGAAGAGCATGCATGAGAGCACTGATGAAAGTAGAGGAATCAAAAGATGTGTGTACGAACCGTAGCAAGTGGAAGGAAGTGGTTTCTGCCTACCCCTATGGGAAAAAGGCGTGACTTTATGTATGTATGTATGATGGCATACCCGCCGAAACAATAAAAGCCATGGGCGTTAATGCAATCTACAAACTGTGTGTTAAAATCTGGCAAACTGGAGTATGGCCAAAAGAATGGTGTGAATTGGTGTACATGCCGCTACACAAGGAAGGCTCTCCTACAGACTGCAGCAACTACAGAACAAAAGGGCTTATGTCACATGCAAGCAAAATTCTGCTTCATATCATAAACAACCGTTTAAAACCTTTTTTACTTCCACAAATTCCCGACGAACAGACAGGATTCATGCCAGGAAAGGAAACAAGGGAACAAATCCTGAATGAAAGACAAAAAATGGAAAAAGCATATGAATTTAATGTAAAAACTTATTTGTGCTTTGTCGACTACAGCAAGGCATTCGACTGTGTAAAATGAAAGAATTTGTTGCTTAACTTGGTAAACATGGGTGTACCAAAACATATGATTATTTTACTTAAAAATCTCTACGACAACAGCTGCGGTAAGGTGAAAGTCAACAACACGCTATCTAAGTCTTTTAGTCCAAAGTGCGGTGCAAGACAGATATGTATTGTGTCACCGATACTCTTCAATATATATGGAGAGTATATAATGAGAAAAGTTCTGCAAGGCTGGCGAGGGGGATTAACCATAGGAGGAAAAAGAATTACTAACCTTAGATATGCAGATGAAACCTTAATACTAGCTCGTTCGGAAGAAGAACTCACCGAATTCATGAGAAAGTTGGACAGGATCAGCAAAGAACATGGTCTTACGTTGAACAAAAAGAAGACGAAAATTATGATAATAGCCGCAACTCTGCCAATGTTAGACAAATCGATGGTTTTGAAGTGATTGAGAAATTTAACTATTTAGGATCACTTATCAGAAACAAAGGCGGCTGTGATGGAGAAATTAAACGCAGACTGGCCATAGCACGTAACTCAACAATAAAACTAACTCGCATATGTAAAGACTCTGCAATATCTTAACGCAACAAACTGAAATTATTAAACTCCTTGATCTTTCCTATTGCCACATATGCCTCTGAGACCTGGACTTTAAATATGGCCGATCGAAGAATAATAGATGCTTTTAAAATGTGGGCCTACAGAAGAATGCTGCGAATATCATACACAGAACACCGTACTAACGTGTCAATTCTTAAAAAACTAAAAATCACCACGAGGCTATCAACCAGCATAAACCAAGAGGAAGGTCTCCGACGCGCTGGGTGGACCAAACCAAAGAAATCATTGGTCACGGTCTGCAAGAAGCCTCTCTTGCAGCTCAAGACAGAAAAGGAGGCAGAACTACGATCCGAGCAATTGAGACATGATGTCACCATACCCTCTCGAGACTAAAAGGACAAGAGAGAGAAAGAGAGAGAGAGAGAGAGAGAGAGAGTAATATTTATCTTTGTGACAATCGGTTTAATAGCTAAATAGCAATAAAACGACTGATTGGGGGATATAAACTAGGCGACTCGGCGATTTGGGATCATATAGTTGCAATTAAATAGCAGTCAGTTGAAAGCAGTAATCTTGCAAATCGAGACAGAAGTGTGCATGAGGGAAAGTTGAGAGTTTTATGGTGGCTGCGTTTACCAAGTATTATAGTTACAAAAATGTAATCAAGATTGTTTTAAATTTAATATTTGGGACTATGAAAAAAAAATATAGTGAAATTTTTCTTTAAAAAATGGTTAATTGGCAAAATATTGAATAATTTAAAAATCGGAATTAAGTATTAAATTTTTGGCTTATTTATTTTTAAATAATGCATTTAATTGATTTAAAAATATTCTGAAATTTTCAAAAGGGTGTTTTTGTAGTTTTTTTTTATAGGTGAAAATCTCAAAAGACATACTTGAATCCTCCTTTAATCCACTAAAAACTCCTCTCTTCCTAACGCCAGAACCAATTACAGTTTAATCGACTAAAGGCTATGATTTCGTTATTACATATATTAATTATCGCTTTGAAATATTTGGAAAAATGAGTTGTCGACATTGTTGTTACACTACTAAATCGTGAGGTTTTATCCTTTTTAGACGTCATATGTTATCGGTCACGTCCATAACATTTACCATCTCTGGGTTTTCATGTACCTACGTGCAAGCGTTGACTGTGTTTAGCTGCTGTTAACTTTATTAAGGCCAGAATTCACATGCCATTAAAATAGCATGCCAGTGGCCAGTAACTTGTATGCTAAATACTTGTCCTTTTACTTCCCAAAATACACATGCTAGTAAAATAGCATGGTACAGTTTCTAGTAACTTGTATGCTAATTACAAGTCTTGTTTATTTGCGTTCCGTGTGTCTAGTTTTGTTAACAATGGAAGTTTCTCATTTGGGAAGTTATTTAAACTGTATTGTAATGTTATTAGCCACACAGTGTGTAATTAAACTGATACGTTTAAGAAGTATAAAATGAAAAATAATCAAAACAATATGGGTTAAAGACTCGATTAGTAGACGTCAAGTTTAAGGAGCAAGTAATAGTTTGTTAAGAGAAATGCGAGAATAAGACCTAGAGGCATACAAAAATCATCTGCGACTGCCTGCAGAAAAGTTCGATGAACTCCTCTCTAAGATTAACCACAAGATTCAGAAAAAAAATACACAAATGCGAAATGCCATTTCAGCCCGTACTAAATTAGAAATTACTTTACGATATCTAGCTACTGGTGATTCATGTATTTTATTTTGTTACGTTAAATTTGAAATACTTAGTTAAATCACAGGCTCCGTTGGTCACATGCGAGATACTTGCAACTAAGTCGTTCGCACACAGGTTCCGGCACGACTTGCATGCTTTTCCCCCACGCGCTGGTCAAAAACGCTCTACTTGCACAGAAAAATCAAACGTCTTGCGATCTGCTAGCGTGCCATCTCCTGGCGTACTTTCTTACTGACAGCAAGAGTCGCACATGCCAGTAGCACGTATTTTCCAGTGACTGGCATATTTTCATGCGTGTAACAAGCATGTGTATTTTCGCCTTTACACACGCAACTGTGCTTATTTGAAGATCGCCTTTTGGGTCGGTATTTCGTATGTACCACGGGGCGTTTACAATATCGCGTATTACTTTATTTTGGAACGTTTGGGATTATTTTTATGTACGTCTTATTCGTACAGTGCCATAGTTGGATGCCATACGTCCAGACAGGCTTTGATATGTGATTGTATACAGGGCTTTTCACGATGAGCGTTAATTAGACGTTTCTGGCAAACCAGACAACGGATCAATCTGCAAATTTAATGGTATGCATACTTACTTTACTTTTTCGTATCTGTAATAAGTTTCTCGGCCCAGTAGTGGGTCACGTCCCATGCTTCGGGTTTGCCTAGCCATAGATCGTTGAGGGAACACCGTATGGGGCAATTTGGGCATGTCAGAAGATGTTCCATTGTTTGTACTGCGCCACAGTCACACTTGTCGTCATTTGGCTCGGATAGTCTCCATCTAATCAGGTTTGTTTTTACAGGTGCGACACCAGTTCTAATGCGATTAAGCATCTTCCATGTTTTAAAGCCACTTGAGATACCACTGGGCGGGTCCTCTAAGAGAGGATAGTTGGCAAGTGGTTCATCTAACCGATCTTTAAAAAAACGCTGTCTAGATTTTAATCTGTGAGATGATGGGCAGCTGGTGGCAAATAGGGAATGGCGATCATCGAAGGTTTTTTTAAACTTTTCCGAGTGTTCGTGGGCTGCTCTTCTTGATTTGGGATCGCTGAAACCTGCAGCTCTGTACAGTTTTCCCAGTTCTGTGCGCTTCATGCATCCTGTCACCCTGTATTTTTTAAATCGGTTAAAATCTCTTTTATAGCAGTTTCACACTCAGAGTTTCACCAGGGGACGACCTTACCATAATTTTTAAAATGAGTTTTTCTTACTGCTAGTTCAGCTTAATTTGTTATCATTTCCGGAAATCGTAAAAGTTTCTACGGGGTCATTGTTGTTGAAGTTATATAGCAATACCTCACTTTCTGAAATGAGTGTTAAAAATAGATCCCAGTCAGTATTTTTTAATTTCCATTTTGTAATATCAGGTATAGTAGGTTGCAGGTAATTAGGATTCCTAATGATTATTGGAAAATGATCGCTACCATAAATATCGGCCAGCACGTCCCAAATCAGAGCTGGTGACACACAAGGGTCACAAATAGATAAGTCTATAGCTGATGATTCGCCAGTTGCCGAGTTAAATCGAGTACCAAGGTCATCATTCAGTAAATTTAAATTTAAATTGTCTATAACCTACTCCATTGTACTACTAAAAGATGTCTGCTTGTTTGATCCCCAGATGAAGTTGTGTGCATTAAAATCGCCAAGTATAATACGAGAAGTGAGTATTTGATTAACAATATTTACCCAATTTCGTGCACTTTTGGATTGACATCTGGGGGATATAAATAATGCAGATACGAACTTTAAACAGGCCTTTTACAGAAATCGCTATTGCTTCCAGGTCTGTTACGAGTGATATTTGTACAGCTTCTATCGAGTTGTGCACATAGATGAATATGCCACCACTAGCATAATTTGGGTTATGTCTGTAGTTGAATATTCAGTGTCAGATGAGTCAAAAGTAAAGTTAAGTTGAAATTTTTTTTGTATTTTCTTCCGTAATTTTGTAATTTTAATCGTCGTTTTTTATCCCCACTGTATGGATGCACCTTAAGTAGCATGTCAATAACACCTATATCTTTCGTTAATGTTTTCACTATACTAAGTGGATCCGGAGAGCCTTTACAATTTTCTATTAGTATATTTAGTTTTTCAAAATTTAGTGTGAACGAAAAAGAAGAATCTTTCAGGAAAGTTTGTATCGGTTGCATAAATTCATCTATACGCCATGTTCTTTTGGAGATTGTTTAGTGATTTTTTATTTTTTTGATGGTTTTGCTACAGAAGTTGCAAATTAAATATGATTGGGGGTTTCTGAAGGTGGAGAGGTGATGATTTCCGAGATATTTCGTTTGGATGGATGTGTGACGGCTAATGATTCTGATGTTGCGTGTCATCCATTTTTTTTTTAGAGGCTTGCGTTACGGTATTTTTCTAAACAGGATTGGGGGTTGTTACTGTCAGTATTTTAATTTTTTTGTGGATATTGCACTCTTCTAAAGAATGGTGAGAAGAATTTGGTAAGTTGGGATTTTATTAATTTTTAGCAGAGGATCTTTGGTGTTGTCTCATTTTTGCTGTAAAATGTTGCGGAGGATTTAAAACGTTGGGATTTGACTGAATATTAGTAAAGTAAATTGTTGAAGGTGAGCTTGGCCTAGGCATGAATGAATTTTGTAAATGAGATAATTGTAAAGTGGCCTGTGAGTTGTGATTGACTGGATGATTTTGGTTAGGATTTGGACAATTTTGAATTGTGTGACTTGACTGTTTGCAGAAAAACATCTGGTTATCTAGGGATAGATAAATGCGGTAAGATGTCTAATGATAATCTATGACAATCGAATCTGGGATCAATACATTTTTAGATAGCGAAATATACGCATGTCTTCGAAAACTGTAGACATACTTGTATTCGAGATTTGCCGTACCTATTCTAAGAAAATTCACAGACGTTGCTAAAGTTAAACCAATATCTTTTAAGGCGTCTTCAATATTTGAATAAGAACTAGAAGGGTATACATTTGAGATGATTAATCTTTCATTTCAGTTTTTAAGTCTTCGAGCTTGGATGCTTTGGTTATTAACGACTATTATTGCCTGATCCAAATTAAGAAGTTTGTTTACTTTAACTTCACTTGAAAGGTAAATGCAGTTTGGTTATTTGAAATGCGAGATGAAAACAAAATATGTTTGGGTTGGATTTTGTTACCTACGGCATATAGATATTCTTCTAATTTAGTATTGTCTATTGCTGTAAATTCTATAGCTTGTTTTTTTGACGGAAAATACATTCTATTTGTTTTAACTGTTGAGTAGGTTCTATTTCGGATATTATTTGGATTATTCTGCGAGCTTATATTGCTCATCCATTGCTCATCCATTATTAATAAATAGGATCATTTGTTTACCTAATCTTTAATGCGGCTCTGCCTTTCTATAAATCGTGTATTAATTATAGTTTGCTGGTAAGAACAACTGGATTCTAATAAACTATTACAGTATTCTTATCAGAATAAAAAGTTGTTTATTATGGTAACAATGTAATCAAAGACTTACAGTTATTTAACTTTATTTCCTAACGCAAATTAAGTAAGTATACTTAATACGAACTCAGTTTGACAACGCAAAAATCGGGGTACGGTCAATAATGCCACGTCGAGCATTAAGCTAAACTGAACCGTTTGTAATTGATTACTCCCGGAATTGTCCACATGGACTGTCGGCGAAACTTTTGTGATTCTATGCATCTTATTGGATAGTACTTAACCCTAATTGGCCAAATTTTATCGGCAATTTTCTTACCGCAAAAGTCAATGCCGGCAAAAAAAAATCAGTTCTTACACAACTATTTATCAGTACCGTGTTGTTATAAATACATATTTTTTCGTTCTATACATACCTATTATCTTGTTTTCTGTTTTATTGGAGTATCTGTTATATAGTTAGTAAGTTAGTTCTTTTTTAAGGTTATAATAATATAATATTTACACATTTACTTTAGTTTTAATTTATATTGACATTAAAGATGGCATTTTGGCGACCATTTGATAACTGTGAGAACGAAATGAACAATTCGGGTAAGTATATCGCCACATTGTACTACAAAATTACTATTTTTTATTTTGTTCATTGTAATAACTTAAAATTAAAATTATTATTTTTGATTCGGAACTAGTAGATCACGAATTTGTAAATAAGGATCTGCACGTGCAAATGCAAAGAATTATTTTGAACATTTATTCTTGTTTAGGAAAAGAATATAGTGACTTTTCGAACAATAAAGTAATCATGAGAATATGTGCCCGTTCTACAGTTTTAAGAGTTATTACAGCTGTTGTGACGCCTATGCAACAACAAAGTTCGGCAAGCCACCGGATGAAATATTGTTTTTATACTCGTCCAACTGACTTCGTAAGAACTATACCTATGCGCTTGAAGTTTTCCGTATGCTTAACACTCGGTGCCAGAGTCTCTGAATATTCTTTACCATTTTTATTTTGAACTATCTCTCAGAAATAAATGACGTTAATAACTCATAGAATGCATTGAAAGATCTCTGTGAAGTTTGAATTTTAGACATCAAATGCTTGTGCTGCGTCCAGAAAAATAGCTAGTCATACTTTTTTTTCCTGTTTTTGAGCAAAATTTGGTAGGTGGAAAACTTATGGTTTTGCGTTACCTGACTCCAGCGACAGTAACAGATGGGTAAATGTCAAGGATTTTTCCTCTTCTATCTGACTGTCAAAAAGTGGCCCACTTTTATTAGGTTATTTATTATTTAATGATTTTAATATGGCGGGTAGAAGAGATAAGGATAATTATCAAAAATGGGACTTTTATTAAAAAAGTGTCCACCAAAATGTGGCAGTTTTTTACTTTTTCTTTTCCATCCGCCGGAGGGAAAAGTGTTACTATGAAAACGCTAAATAATATTTTTAAATAATAATAATAATATAATAATATTTTTTCTCTAAAACAATTACATATTGATAAATTTATATGATTCCTTAGATAAAATGGATCCTGATACATTATTTAACAGCTGACAACCAATCACCAACTTTAATATTCAGGATCCAACAGGCTGAGACCAATCAGAAAGCTGCAATCGAACAACTTTTTCATAAGTGGGCTCTGCTCCTCTAACTCGATATTGCGAATGTCATGTTCATTTTGATTAACTGTCATCTCGACTATTAGATAACGACAATAAGATGGAGAATTCAACGAGTGATAGTGATGGTCTACGATGATCGTAGAGAAAGTATAGTCTTCTACTCGCGTATAATGGCTATTATTCTCTCGGATGAGCCTGCGGCTCGTTTCAAAATTTTCATCCTCGAGAATAATAGCCATCATTATACGCTAGTTGAAGAATATACTGTAACACTGACAGGTTGTTGTTAAAAAAATTTTTGTCAAAAATTTGTTTGGTTAACAACCGTAACTAACCATTTAATAATCGGGCCTAGCCGAATATTAAGAACGTGGCAGCTTTATAATTAGTTTTTGTAAAATACCTCAGTACAATTATGACCACATTTTCTTCGCTTGAAATAATTTACCATTTTTGCCACTTTAAATAAAGTAACGTAAAGTAAATATTAAGATTTATAAATATAAGCAATTGAGCAATTTCTTATAACCGCAAACATTCCCTTTAAAACAGACTCATGCTCACTTTTTAATTCTAATAGTTTTTGAGATATTTAAAAAATAAACCTGAAAAACTCGAAAAATGTTGAGATTTTAATTTTTGCATAAAATTTTTTTTTTATTTTTTTCCTTGGGCAAGACTTCGTTTTATAATGAAAGGAAATGTCTAATAAAAATTCATACAAATCAAAAGAGGTCGATTCCAGCCATTGATTGGTCAATTTAACATGGAATGGCACTGGTACAAACAGTTGACGAACTGTTTACGATTGTATATCGTTCAGCTGGATGTCACGTCGGCTGTTAACGTGTTTTGCAAACGGTCGCTATTTTTGCAAATGTAAAGTTAAAGCGTTTAATTTATTTAACGTGTTTAAACAGTAGAATAAATGACAGGTGTAGCCGATGACAATTATTTTAGAATAAACTATTTGGTCGATGAAGCAAAATATTTTATTACTGAGAGCTGGGGAGTCCATAATCTCCTATGCGGTTTAGTATGTTCTATAAAATCAGTTTAAGATAACTATTTACGAAATAGAAATTATGGGAGTTAACATGCCTTAAGGCATATTGTGAGCATCCCAAACTGTTCTCTAAATTGCAAACCTGTATATTGGAAATCGTTTTTTCAAAATAATTCATGTTTTTTACTACTCCCTAATACTACCATCATCAAAAGAAGGATTTGGTTGCGTCAAATCGTGCAACACTAAATGACTAGTTCCAAATAATGCACTTATTAAAAATATCTAAAGAACACAAAGTTTTTTTCTTGTAAACACATCAAATTTAATTGGATTTTAAAAAGTAAAATACCGTTATGATACCCGATTAGTCAGCAATGAATTTATCTTGATTTTAGTTTAATTTGATTTCCTTTTGATAATATAATTAATTAAAAATTAATTAAAATGTTTTCAACATTACAAAGAATGTAAAAACTTTAAAAATCTAAAGTAAATGTTTTTAATAATCTGTATTTTCTACAGCAGCATTAAATACAGTTTGACACCATCTTGACATACTTATACTTAAATTATTAATTTTGTTTTGTGGTAGTAAGTTCCATTAATGTGTAAAAATATGTTAAAGACTTTGGCATGTCAAAGCATTATGAAAATGAAGAGCTATCAATCTCTGGAGCATATTTCATACATGCTTAATAAGGTCCGGTGGCTGTGCTAACCACGGTAGAATGGTAATATCCTCATCAATCTTTTACTGTTGTCGCAGTATGTGGCCTTGCATTATCCTACACGCAAATTAGGCAGTAGCAGCTGCACATGAAAGGACAACAGGTTGTAATGTAGTCAATGTATTGATACTGGTCCAAAGTGCCTTCCACAAAAATGGAAACAGTTCGATGGTGAAAAATGATTCTATCCTACATCATAACTTGTAGAACACCATAAGGACAAACATCATTTGAATGTCTTTACATGTCAGAATCTCTCCAGACTCTTACTCTTTTTAAATCAGAGTAGAGACAAAACCTAGCTTCATCTGGGAAAAACACAGCATTGCATAAAAATAAAACTCATTGTTTTTAATACACGAAGGCCATCAAAGTAAAATAAACTTAAAAATAAAATAACTTATAACTAGTAAATAAAGAAGCCAAATAATAAAATATTTAAGCATAAACATTGCAAAAAATTAATAAATATTTTATGTCGCAGTCGAGTTTTTCGGAAGGTTTAATCAATTTTATAGGCGAAGAAAGTGCTTACAATTTTGCTAGCCCCATCAGTCACAGCTATTGAGACTCAAAGCATATGAGATCAATAAAATACATGTTTGGATATTTATTTAATAAATATTTAAGTAATTACTCATATATTTTGACAGCAGTAGAAAAAGAAATATTTTTTTATAAGTTATGTACTTGTTGCAGCCTCAAAGGTTTTCTCAGCTTGGACGTAGATGTCTCTCACCTGGAAGTAAATCAGTGCGAGGTAAACCCGAATCAGCTTTTAAATAATGAAATCGCGATCTTCCATGGATCTCACAAATGCCACAATACCACCACTAAGGTAATTATTTTTTTTATAATTTAAAATAGTATTGTAACGATTTTGCGATAAGCCACTGGAATATTACGTAAGCGAGCTGGGCGGTACGGTGAACAAGAGTCTAGCGACCATTAATTTTACTATGATTTCGCATGCGCATTTCGTAAAACATTTAACTTGTCTATGAATATTTTTGCGTTGTTGTCAACTCAACATACATTAGATATAAAAAATTTTTCATCATAAACATTGTACTATGCTTGGAAATGGAATTTTTTTAAAGGCAAAACTTAAATTAATGGCTATTTTCATAAATTTACCTATACTTTACATTTTATATATATATATATATATATATATATATATATATATATATATATTATATGTGTAAAAACTCTGAATTGTGCAATTATCGTGTTTAAACAGAAGTACCAATATAACGTAAAAATGATGTCTGCGTCATATTTTCTAATCAAAATCACTAAAAAATTTCTGATTATTTTATATCGTTTTATCCTTTATAAAATATATTCCTTATACTACGAGAAGAGTGGTAAGGAGTGAATTTTGGTAGACATTGTCTATGTATGGGGTGAGCGGTAGTTTAATACGAGCACTAAAATCACTGTACGAGGATTCCACTGCTTGTGTCAGGATAAACGAAACTTGCACGGACTGGTTTAACATTAAAAATGGTGTGAGACAGGGATGTGTGGCTTTGCCATGGCTGTTTAACTTAAAAATAGACGATTGTTTAAAATATTTGAAAGAGAGTGCGTATGGATTGAAAATGAATTATTTGATCGTCAAATGCCTTCTTTACGCCGATGATCAAGTCACATTAACGTCATCTGAAGAGAAGTTGCAGGCGATGGTTAATGTTATGCATGATGCCCTAAAAATCAAAGGGATAAAAATAAATGTAAGCAAAACGAAATTTATGGTTTATGAAAGAAAAGAAAGCATGACAAACTGTGAAGTTTCGATTAAGGGAGCAAGAGTGGAACAAGTAAATGAATTTGTGTACTTGTGTTCAAAGTTTACGAGAGATGGAAAGTATGACAGTGACATTGAATTTTATCACAATTTTGCGATTTTTCAATACTTTCTACGTGAGTATTGTATTTTTTTTCCATGGCGATACAGTTATTATTTTTCGAGATATTTAGAGTTAAACATGAAGCTGCACAATTATTTTGATTTCAATGTGTATTAATTATGTCGGTGTTTTGGGTCATTTATTATGCGAATGAAACTTCAATCTTTATTAACAAAAAATATAATTTTATTTATCGAAATTGTTTCAACGAATTTACAATATTAAAATCAGATAAATAAATGCAATTTGAATCATTTCTCCATTTTATTTAGAAAAGTTGTAAATTCCGCTAATTTTTTTTTTCAGGCAGCCAAACATATTTTTTAACACTAGAGGATCGTTTAGCGAAAGAATAAATAAACTTATTGAGATAAACGGGGGTCACATTGAACATTTGTTATAAAAGGTTTTTAAATTTTGTTTATGTGCTGTTTAATATTTTCTTCTCAATAAAATTGTGATTTTATTTAGATTATACCATTTTTAAAACCATAATTTGTTTTTAATTGTTTGATACATCTATTTCTTGAAAACATTTTAATAAATAAAATTGTTTTTTGGTTAATAAAGATTGAAGTTTCATTCGCGTAATAAATGCAATCAAATGACCCAAAACAGCGACATAATTAATACACATTTAAATCAAAATAATTGTGCAGCTTCATGTTTAACGCGAAATATCTCGTAAAATAATAACTTTATCGCCATGAAGACACAGTACAATATTCACGTAGAAAGTATTGGAAAGTCGAAAAAATTGCAATTCCGCCAGTGGCGTAGAATTTGGGAGGGATCAACCAGTCACTTGCCCCTGTCGTACGCCTCTGGTAGTAGCCAGAAACGTTTATTTAACATAAGTTTGTAGGGTATATAGTACTTCCCCCCAAATACTCCCCACCAAATATGACAATAATACTTCAAATGCTTTTAAACTACTGGGCAAAAATAATTTTTAAATTTTCAAATAAAACCCTGTAACTCAGACATGAGACACATTTTATCTATGTAGGTGATTTGGGTTAAATCTTCATATTTTGAGTTCAGGATTATACAGTTGAAATATTTCCAATTAGTAATGAAACACCATGTATATTTAGCAATAACCATATTAAAAAAAATGTTTGGAGCGCTATAAACAAAAACCTATTGCAGAAAAAAGTTTTGACTAAAAGTTATGAAAAATGTTATTATTTACGAAAATAATATTTACTATTTCTATCGTACGATGCACAGTTTACGAGATATTTGATAAAACGCGTTTTCCAAGATGGCGGCTGACGCTAGTCCTGTCAAAGTCCAGCATGATGTGGCAAAATATAAATTTTTAAAAAAATAATCAAAAAGTTTCCAAAGAAAAGGACTAAGTACGTAACAGTTTGTTAATGTTCGTATATGTTACCGTAATAATAATTGTAAAAATAAATTGTATTAGGAATAGAGGAATATAATTAGTTAATTGATTAACAAGATACATTCAATTCACAATGTAAAAATAAATACACCAAAGTACTGCCAAACGTAAACTGTTTAATTCAAAATATCATTCGAATTAACAACTTTTAATTTAAAAGAAGGATATTTGCCTATTCGATAATCAAATTCATATCATTTGAAATCTTGTAAATTTCAATTGGCTCCGCTTTGACCAAGAAAGCCAAAAGGTGCAATAACACTGATAGATCTTCAGTCATGGGCTGGCGTAGCCAATGTAATAGCACTAACAGTTATGCACATCTGAGTGTCACGTGCTGGCGTAACCAATACAATAACACTGACAGATCTGCACAGCTAAGTGTCAAATGCTGACGTTACCAATACAGTAACACTGACAAAACTGCACAGCTGAGTGTCACGTGCTAGCGTAGCCAGTGCAAGAACACTTACAGATATGCACAGCTGAGTGTCACGTGCTGGCGTAGTCAATGCAAGAATACTGACAGTTCTGTACAGCTGAATATCACGTGCTGGTGTAGCCAAAGCAATAATACTGACAAACCTCAGAAGCTTAGTGTTACTTGCTGAATCAGACCATGGTTCTATCTAACCACCAGCGCAGTTTCCAGGTCGTGTTAAAAATGTATTTAACTATTAGTCAATAAGGTGTAGTGGTTTTAGTGACGCAAAAAAAACAATGTGTTGATCTTTTAATTGGAAAAATAACGTTTAAGCTCAGAAATGTATTGTGTTTACGCATAATGTTCATTACTTAACCAAAAAAATAGCTAAAGATATGTTTTTACATTTATATACCTTCGATATCTTTACAAAGGTTTAATTATTTTGTTTCTCATGCAAATCGCTTGAGTTCAAGTAATATAAACTCATCGATTACTCCGAACATTTTGATTAAAATTAAATCCCATTCAATGGGGAAATGAATTACCTACTACGGAAATTAGAATTCTTCTTCCTTTGCCACATCATCCTTTATGGTGCAGTTAATGAAGTAAATATCCCGTGTTATTGCGTCAAATGAGTTTCTCTCAAATTCGGTAAAACCACAGCGAACTTCGAAGCCGAATACGACACACCCTTGTTATTAGGATTATATTTTAACAAACTGTTATTGACAATTTCCTAAAAAACTTTCTTGTTTTGTTTAGCGGTGTATTATAATTGTAGCTACACTCATCAAAAAGGTCTAAGGAACACTTTTTTCAACAAAAATTTAAACACTTTTTTTAAATGCATACCATTCGATTTGTAAACTTTGTAAACAATAGGGTCAGTCCCAACAAAAGCCTTTGGGCCTCTAGACTCTAAGATTGTTTGGGTTATTTATTGTATGTCTTCTGGGTCTAATTTCTTCTTCTTCCTTCTTTAATGTAAGCAAATTGCTTGTTTTTTTCGTATTCTCTGCCGTTCAATTGTTAGAAAAGTTGTTGCTCCATCTCTTGCGGGGTCCTCCAACGCTTCGGCGCCCAAGTGCCACTTTTCTCTAGTTATTTTGACCATTCTGTCGTCATTCATCCGATCTATTTATCCGTTCCACTCTCTCTTTCTTCTCAGTATCCATTAATTTACGTTGTCTATTTTACATTTTCTTCCAATGTCCTCGCTTCTCTCCCTGTCAAAAAGTGTTTATCCAGCGATCCTATTCATTCATTCATGCATTCATTTCGGTGGTTTCTAATATTCTCTTTGTGTTCGTTGTATCTGGTCTAGTTTCCGCTGTGTTTGTTAATATAGGTCAGATGACCGCCTTGTAGATTAGGGATTTGGTCTCGATTCCGATATATTTGTTTCGGAGGATTGTATCGTTCAGGTAAGCTGAGGTTCGTGCTGCTTTGGCCGCTTGGTTTCTTACCTCCGCCTCGAGATCACCGTATCCTGATATTACTATGCCTAGGTATTTAAATTTTATCTCCTGTTGTAGAATTTTATCATCCACAACCAGTTTGCATCTGATAGGTGTTTTCAAGGTGGTCATGCATTTTGTTTTGGCTGCAGATATCTTCATTTTTAGACTTTTTGTCGTTGTGCTGAATTTTGAATAGTAATCTCTGTAGGTCATTTTCGTTTTTTGCAATCAGAACAGTATCATCGGCATAGCATAGAATTTTGACGTCTTTGTTTCCCATTTTATACCCTTTCAGATAACGAGTGCTTTTTATTATTTCATCCATAACGATGTTGAACAATAAGGGGCTAAGGAAATCTGCTTGTCGAATACCACTATTTACAGGAATTTCTTCGGTAGTTGTGCCATTAATTTTGGCTTGTATTTTGTTTCTCTGGTAAATATTTTCGATGGTTTTTATGATGTTATAGGGGATTTTCCTGTTGTATATAAGGTGTACCACGTTCACCAGTTGTATTCGGTCAAACGCCTTTTTTAAGGTCTATAAAATACATGAAGGCTGGTTTGTTATACTCGATGGATTTTTAGTTATTTGTCGCAGGACAAATACCGCATCTGTATAAGATCTTCCTTGTTGTTCCTTGCCCAATGTGGTGAGTTCATTTATTTTATTTGTTATAATCTTTGTTACTAGCTTTGAGGTTGTATTTAGAAGGTTTATGCCTCGGTAGTTTGCGGGGTATCTTTTTGCCTCTTTATTTTAACAGTAAGATTGTGGTACTTTTTATGTAAAAGGATTTTGCGAATTATGGCGGTTAGCTGCTGTTTCAGGCTTCTCTTGCCGTATTTAAGAAGTTCATTTGGAATACCGTCTGGGCCTGGACTTTTTTGTTTTTAAGTTTCATTAATGCCGTTTCTATATTCTTTTCTTCTTTTTCAGTTACTTCGTCTAATTTGAGCCCTTTAAAGAAAGAGATCAGTGATATGACGTTACAATTCCTATTTGGGAGCAAAATATTATTGTCCCCATAGTATTTTAACCACTTGATTTACTAGTACGTTATTTTATGTAGGTTTATTTTAAATCACTGTTTTTACAAATCAAAACGGACTTAATAGAGGAATTGAGAGAAAAACTTTCCAAACATTATTGGTAGTTAAATAAGAAAACCAAAATTTTTCTTTTATTGGTCTTAATTCTTCAAAAAATAAAACCGAATTCGAATAATGTTAATAAAAGAACTTTTTTATTGCAGTGTATTTACAGACCAAATTTAAACCAAGAACTTTGGACAAGAGGAAAGTACCAATGCGTTTGCAGACCTGGATTTTATTCCGAGTATCATGAGGGTATTTTCAATGGAACCTTAGTAGAAAGTAAGTACCTGAATCTAAAAAAATGATCAATATTTACTCTTCTGATCGTTTATGGTACCAAATTTTGTCTTTCGTTAGTGTTGACACTTGTCAGATCATCTTTATGTATTGTTACGATATTTACTTCTTGTGTTCGGTAATTCTAAACTGTCAGTACAATATTATTACAATCCGGTCCTGTTATTTGTCGGCGTCCGAGAATCGACCATAACTAGGTTGCATATTAATGACCGCTTTGTCGGCCGCCGCCTCAGTCTTTAGAAATATATAAAGCATTAAAAGTGTTTATGAGTTATGAAATTTAAATAGTTGTAAAAGTTGTAATTAGTTGAATATCTATGTGATTTGTAAAAGTAATATTTATTGTGTAAAATTATTGGAATAAAAATTGTTTTGTTACTGTATCGAGAGTTAAAAATCACCGAACCCAAGAAAGAAGTAAATTTCGTAACAATATCTTTTATTCTAGTATTTCTTCACAATAAATTTTATTTTTACAAATCACTTAAATATTTACTTTACAATTACTTAAAAAAACTTGACTTTAAACTAACTTCAACTTAAACTTTAAAACTAACTTAAACACCTCGATCCATGATTCCGTTTAAATACCTTCAAATCAACGTTCTCGAATAATCGTTATTATTCAAAGAAATTCTAGAATCATCCAGTCTCTTCTGTGTATTGACTCATTAAATATTCACCCCAAATTGTGGTCGATACGCTGGTGCGACCGACAACAGGGCCGGCTCGTAACAGTATTATATAAAAATTTCACTTAAAGTTTTTGCACAACGTTGCATTTTAAATAAAAAGTCTTTTTATTTCAAAATTTTCAAAAAAACTGAAAATTCCAAGCGTTTTGCGAGATTTATATGACGAACCACTTTCCTTGAAAGTAGTCGATACTTAAAATATTTAATTTAAAACTAAAAAAAATGTAATAAAATGTAACAAATTGAACCGTATCTATTTACTTTAATACTTGCAAACGACCAACGTGTTTAACCAGCACCAATTTTGTTATCACTTTTTTCCTTGAAATAAATAAAAATTTGTAAAATTAGATTAACAAGTTTAATGTTTTAAAAAATTGAAATAAAAACATGAACAATGTTTACAAATTAAGTTATGCAATCTTCATTAACTAATCTGAGTTATATCAGTTCACTTTCAAGATTAGAAGATTCCAAGGTTAAAAGTCATTGTTGAAATTTCGTGATCACGTGATTTTAACAGCAGAATATCTATTCAATCAATTCCTCGATTTAAACCACCTTAGTAAGGCTCACATGCCTACAAGTTATCATAAACTAGGCGCGTGATATGTGTAACCAACTATACACCTTGTACCCCAGCTAGACGCGTTCTATAGGCAACCAATTATACATATTAAATGTCAAACGTGAACCAATAAATACGCTGAAATCAGCGCCCTAGCACTGAAACTAATGACCGTTTCCGTTTTCCGGTTTCTTCCCCGTTTTAGAGTGTAGAAGTATAGCAACATCGTTTCAAAAACTCACGCGCGTTCGTATGTAGTACTTTTTTTTTATTTTTAAAAATCTTTGTAACAGTCAAACATTAATAATATAAGTTAATTCGATTATGGATTATATTAAATTCAAAAACAACCGGTGACAAATTCTAATGATACAAGAGGCTTTCAAAATTGTAGATTGGTCATGTTTTCGGTATGAGACAAATGGAGTCTCTATGTATTCAAGTTCAATATAATATTAACGACAATGGTATGGTATTTTATTTTGATTTATTTTAATTAAAAAACAAATCCTATACGAAATCAAGTTTACCAAGGCGATTACCCAAACCATCGGCAACTTATCGATAGAGAGAATCATTTCGAACCAGCGACCTTCAGCTATCGAAGTAAGTTACCATCATCATCATCGACGCGGACAGCGAGAACGATAAAGGAGAGGCCGGCGACATGATGTCCAAGTCCTGCACTCCACTTCTTTCGTAAAGCTCGAAAAGTAGTCATGGATTAACTTTACACAACATTGCACTTAATGCTCCAGTAGACAAATCCACTTTAGTTAGCGAATGTAGGGAGAAGCTTGGGCTCCTGGACAGACGCAACAGGGTGACATTACTTTAAATACCTGGACACGCAGGGCTTGAAGGGAATGAAAAGGCGGATGAACTGGTACAAAAGGTGTTGTCCCAGACACTCTATCTATGGGCCAGAACCCGCAGTTGAAGTAGCAGAATGCTACGTTAAAGTGAAAATCCGCTTATATCAGGACAGGGAGCACAGGAAGCTGAGGAGAGACGAACCCAAGGCACGTCAGGATCACAGCTTCTTGGAGAGACCTGTCAATAAAATAGCCCAACAACTGATAGGACTAAACAGGGGACAACCAGGGATGGTAGTGGGTCTGATTATAGGGCACTGTCGGCTTAGGGGTCATCTGAAAACATTAGACCTCGTAAAAGACGACTGCTGTTGCAGGTGTGATGGGGGGGGCCACAAAAACATGTGCTGTGTTATTGCAAGGAACTAGCATGGCTGAGATATAAATTCTTCGGAGGAGGTTATGAAGATCCCCATGAGCGCATTAGCTCTCCACCTAGAGAGCACGAAAGTCATGGAGAGAGAATAAAGGAAGGGACGGCAAAATGGACTCAAAGTCTAATTGCCTATGCGGGGAAATTTTCCACGACCGCACCCTCAACCATATAAAATAAAAAAAACGGAAAAGTGTTTTTATATAATTTTTACTTAAAAGGATTAAAAAAATTTTTATGGATTTAATAATTAAATTCTTTAAAATACTTTTTGATTCTTTTTTTTTTAGGGATTTCTGACAAATGACTATGACTATGACTTTCCTTGTAACGATATTTCTTGTAAATTGTAACGATACAGAGAAGATTAGCAAAGCCCTTGCGTAAGGATGTTACGCAAAACTAAAACATTCAACAAATTTTTTTTATACAAAAACACCTAATAAGAGAGTACAATATATTTTTATGTTAACATGTGTCATTCCTGCGCAGGGGCCATGTTAATATATTCTGTACCGTTCCAATTTTGCTATAAAAAAAAACACCACAAAGAATCATAAAAAACTTAAAACATTTGCTCTCTTTTTGGGGCAATGTAATAAAGCGAGAAAGAGAAAGAATGAAATAAGAAACGAACATAGGCGGTAATATATGCATATAAGGTAATATGATTTCGTAGAAAAATATCTTATTAAAACAGGAAGTAACAATAATTAGCAAATTACGTACATTACTCCAATAACGCAGAAAGGAAATACAAAGAATACAGAAACAAACTCAATACATTAATTAAAAAAACCAAAAATGAATATTATCGGCACAAAATTACAGAAGCGGGAAATCAATGTAAAAAAATATGGAATGTCATAAATGATTTAACAGGTCATAACACAAAATCGAATACACAACTAGAAAACATACCGATAAACGATGAAAATGGGAGTATAATAAAAAATAATAAAGAGAAAGCAGATATTTTCAATAACTTTTTCACTAACTTAGGTATAAACATGTCAAATAAACTATCAAAGATGAACCGACAACAAAACAATCCAGATATTGATAAAATCGACTCCACCATCTTTCTCACACCAGTATCACAGAACGAAATCACCATCCACATTTCGAATCTCAAAAACAAGTGCTCGGCTGGTCCAGATAACCTAAATGTAAAAACTATAAAAAACATTCATGAATACATTACACCCCCTTTGGTTCATATCATCAATTTATGTTTATCAAGCGGAAAAATTCCACAGCAATGGAAAGAATCAATCATCACTCCTATTTTCAAGTCAGGTAAACGTGACCAACTAAATAACTATAGGCCTATATCCGTTATTAATAATCTAGCAAAAATATTTGAACAAGTGCTTAAAAAAAGATTAATGGATTTTTTCCGCAAATACGATATTATTACAGACAGACAATATGGTTTCATTCAGAATTCAAACACCGAAAATGCAGTGACGGACTTTCTGGAACAAGCAGTCAGGGCTTTGGACGAATCATCAAAATGTGTAGCAGTATTTTTAGACCTCGCCAAAGCCTTTGACACAGTTTCACATGAAATATTACTCAATAAACTAAGCCATTACGGCATTCGTGGTTCACCACTTGATGTTATGTCAAACTACCTAACTGATAGGGTTCAGAGAGTGAAAATTGCAAACGAAATAAGTTCAGACTCAAAAGTAAAAATAGGGGTGCCACAAGGAACAGTATTGGGTCCAATACTGTTTCTTGTATACATAAACAGTATTGCAAGAATAGCGGGCTACCTTATAAGTTATGCTGATGACACAGCCCTCATTTTCACAGGAAAAAAATGGGAAGACGTTAAACGTAGTGCTGAAACAGATCTACAAAAGATTCACATATGGTTGAACTTGAATAAGCTTACATTGAATATTAAGAAGACAAAATTCGTGGTGTTTACGCCAAATATTGTAAAACAACCAGAAAACTTTTCTTTGAAATTACACTCTATGCACTGCAAAAACAATAACCCATGCTTATGCCCTATGATAGAGAAAGTAACATCAATAAAATACCTCGGAGTTATCATAGACCAACATATAAGATGAACAGACCACATAATGCATGTCAACAAACGCTTAAGAGCCCTGATTCATAATTTCTATGCCCTGAGAGACATTTTGACAACTAAAAAGCTCCTGATGTTATACACCTCTTTAGCCGAATCTATCTTATCCTACTGCATCACAATATGGGGCGGGGCTTTCAATACCACTCTTAATATCTTACAAACAACACAAAACACAATTCCTAAAAATTATCTTGAAAAAAAACAAACGTTACTCTACTGATATCATCTACCAGGAAACAAAAATATTGAATATCAAACTACTTTTCGCCCACCAATGTTCAAAAAAAATGTACACAAATCATAAAAATTTCCACCAAATAAAAAATAGAATAACCAGATCAAATGCAAATATGAATCTCAACACACAATTGTTCAAAAAAACCTTAACACAAAGATCTTATTTCTTCTTCGGACCTAAATTTTTCAATGCCATCCCAACCGCTCTAAGAAAAATTTCAAACCAGAAAAAATATAATATTGAAACAAAACAGTATATTTTAAAAAACCCAAAGATATTCTACAATATATTGAAATCAACATCTACTTGACAAAAAAAAAAAAAAAAAAAAAAAAAAAAAAAAAAAAAAAATTATACCTGCCTACCTTCCTGCACCATCTGCTTGACACTGTAAAACCTCTACAAAAAGTATTTTTCGAATTATGAAAACTTCAACAAATATATTTTAAATCTATAATCTACTCACAGACTTAACATGATAAATACAAAATGTACGTTGAACTTATAAAGTCCTCAGATTGAGCATAGAGCAAGACAGGCAAAATTTGCCTTGGCTCATTATGTTCTAACTGGGATCTTATTTTAGATACAATTTATAACACCTGTAATGTACTTTATCGAAAGCAATAAAATTTGATTTGATTTGATTGATATATAATAATAAGTTATAACATGTAATTTATATTATCTTGAAAACAAGTTTATAAGTTTTTATAAAATTAATTCTCACCTGGGTCTATGGAAACAAAATTGAAAATACGGGGACGTATTAGAAAAGACCCAATTTGTTTAGCGGTTTTTAATTATTTTTAGATAAAAAAAATAGGTGATATCGAAGCCGGTCAAACATGCTGCTCGTTTACAAGTAATAAATTAGACGAATACAATTGATTTTGTTCGAGGTTACACTCATTCTCTTTAAGTGATTTTAAGTTAAAATAACTTGGCGCCCTATCGTGTTTTAGATTATTTGTTGTTTATAAAAAAAAGGATAGATAGATCCGTAAACTGATTTATCTTTTCCCTCGAATTTAATTCAATTTAAAAATAAAGAACACACAACCCTGAATAATAGTCTTTAGTTTTTTCTTATTAAACATTAACATCTTTTTTTTCAAAGGAAGAAAAACGACTATTTCCTTCAGAAGTAGTTCGTTACACGGACTTGTTTAGTGAATCATCCGTTCGAGGAATGATCGAATGCACCAGAATTGTAAAAAAGCTTCGCGAACGTGTTTATCTGGAAATTTGAAGAATGTTTAATGGTAATGCATAGAGGTAATGCTAAACCTTTCACCATTGCACTTATGTGTAATAAAAGAAGCAGCAATCAGCGCCTTCAGACTAAGCCAGACAATAAATCTTAGAGCAAGAAATCGGAATAGACATTTGAAGATTTTGGAAAATATTTCACTAGAATCTATGTCTAAGCCGACAGATATTATGCCAGTTAGGTACGACTTTAAAATGCATTTTGAAGTGGTTATAAACAACCACCAAGTTTGCATAGAGAACGGACCTCAACTAGGAAGGGATGCTTTAGTGTGGTACACTGATGGATCCAAGATGAATGAAAGGGTTGGAGTGGGACTTATAGGGCCAAATTTAAGGCTCTTAAAACCCCTTGGTAACACCCCAACCATCTTTCAAGCAGAATTACATGCCATAGAGACATGTGCACAGGAGTGCATCGAAAGAAACACCCGAAGGGCAGAAATCTATATTTTATCAGGTAGCCAAGCAGCACTAAAAGCTCCGAGTCATACACTTGTAAGTCTAAGCTGACTTGGGACTGTAAACAGTCACTGAGACAACTGGCAGCAAACAATCAGGTTACTCTGATGTGGGTTCCAGGTCACAAGGGAGTTAAAGGCAACGAAGAAGCAGATTTCCTTACCAAAGAAGGGGCAAATACACAATTTTCCGGCCCAGAACCCTTTTGTCAACTTTCCAAAGCCCACTTGAAAGAAGAGGTTCGATGCTGGAAAACAGATGAAATAAAATGAAATCTCGCATAAAGTGCCAGGACAAAGACAAGCGAAAAGGCTAGTAAGTCTTTCACCAAGGAAAGCTAAATAGCTTCTCGAGTTGGACAAAAAAGACTTGAAACTGGTAACGGGTTTCCTCACTGGACACTGCCCTTTAAGGTATCACCTGAAAAAGATGGACAAAACAGAGAGTAATAGTTGCCGCTACTGCGAGAACTTCGCTGAAACTGCATAACATTTGCTTTGCGAATGCCCAGCGCTTTTCTGCAAGAGGCCTTTCTAAAGCCCTTCGATGTCAGAAAGTTAGCCACCAGGAAACTGATAAACTTTGCTCAAAGTCTCGGAATCCCGGGCCTCAAATAGATTAAAGGTTATGCACAAAAGATCTGATAGGTCGAAGTGCTTAAGAGGCAGCATGGCCTTCACGACCCACCCTACAATCTACAATCTACAATGGTAATACATAAGAACGCGTGTCGACTTGCGAAGTTAGGTGATGAATAGTTGGATAAAAAAAAATAAAGTTAATTAAAATAGTTATTTAAAAAACAGAAAGTTAGTTAGTTGAAATTAATTAGTGAATAGTTCTTTTTAAAAGTGAGTTTTAATTAGATTATTGTCAGTAACTCGTATATAAGTCCTGCGAATTGTATTTTGTGAGCATTTAATAAAAATTGTTATTTTTGAGTGTGTACCACTTATTAAAGAACCCTTAGGAGTGACAGTAAAATAAAGTAAAGTTCGTCGGTAAAGTAAATTCATAGTTTATCTTGATGAAACTTACTCATGTAATGCCGGAATTGCGAAACAGAAAAAATTACCATGATTTGGACTAAACTTCTGTTACAGTTTAATAACAGTAAATATTACAAAAAAACTGCAAAATTGGGCTAAAAATGTTAAAGGGCTGATGACCGGTAGGAAGTTTATTGACGTCCGCATTGAAAGTGCCTTAACTTTAAATATTTCCAAATAATACAACTTTTCACTTTATTACCGATACTTCAAAGGTTTAACAACGAAAACTACTGAAATTCCTAATGCTATATATCAGTTCAATTATTTTGTTATAGCACTTACCAAAACTTGGTTAGATACTTCAATTCATGATAATGACCCATTTGCACCGTGTTATAACGTCTATCGCTCAGACAGAAACTTTTTCTCTACTAACTTCTCTAGAGGGAAAGGGGTACCTATCGGAATTAGTAATAAATATACATTAGTCAGTGTAGATCTAAATACCACCAACAACATCACTTGAACATTTTGGTATTATCTTTGATACTTTAGAAACCTTGAATTGCTTTATAAATGATTTTATTGTTGTTGGAAATTAAACATTTTACATTAAAACACCGCGTATTAATATTTTTAAAAATTCGCCACTTTCTAATATGTGTGAAAACTACAACAATAGTTGCAACCATTTTGAAATTTTTATTGCATCTCCTGGACAAATTAAGTGTATTTATTTAAGAACCCATACTTAAATGGATCTGGCTTAGCAAAAGTTATTTTTAAATTATTTTTGTTGTATAATTTTTGTTTTTGTATTCTTTATTTTCGTGATAGTTATTTATATTACTTTTATGTACCTTATGCTTTATATTTATAATATGTTAATGGAAACTGTAAATTAGAATAGAATAAATAAATAAATAAAATGTAGCGTCAAAACACAACAGATACGAAAAGTTATGTAAGGCAAAACGTTAAGTTTTAGCATATACGTGTGACTTGCTGTCGCATGTCGCTAAGATTGTGCAAACACTTAAAGTCAGGAGGAAAAGAGAATTTGTTTGTTTGTTTGTGAGAACACTAATAAAAATTAATGTTATCTTAACATCCTGCTAACAAAACCGACGCCAGCACCGTTATTAAGATATTTGTATTAATAATTTAACCAAACAGGTAGTGTTTACGTAAATTGTTTTGTTTGCCAAAATAAAAGATCTTAAACAGTGAAGGAATCCCGCGCGATGGTGATTTTTCTTGATTAACAAAAATTAAAGATTTGTGATTTTTAATGTTAAAACTGCCGCACTGCCACAAGAGACCTACTAAGGGTCGCGGTGGAGGGGCGACCACGCCCCACTCACATGATGCCCATGGATGTTTATTACTCTTTCACGCAAAAATTACTGAATGGATTTTAATGAAAGTTAACAATAATGTAGCTTATACATCAGAATAACATATAGGCTATAATTTATAAAGATATTGTGTGAACCTACTACTATTATAAACGCTAAAGTGACACCTGTCAGTTTTGAGTTTCTTTGTCAATGTGTGTATTATGATATTTTGAAAAAAATACATTTTAGTTATTTACTATATAAATGGGATAAAGGCATCATTATCATTAATATATGTGTGTAAGATATAAACAAGTGCGTGGCACGAGTTATGTAAGCACACGAATGAGTATTAAATTTTGGTATAAAGATGGATGAATTCCTTGGAGAAGAAAATGAGCTACATGATGTACTAATCTTACGCAGACTAAGTCGCGAGTACCATCTAGGATTATAGGATAATAATGTTAATATAAGACTGATTTCGTTACTATTTTGTAAATTAAAATATTTAAAATTAATAAATATTTATATTTATTTATTTTTACTTTATTATATTACGTAACTGACCGCTATCGGAGCCAAGTATTCACACAGGTCACATTTATTCTACAGGGAACTCTACAAGTTTTTATGAAAATACCCCCGAACTCACTTTATTAAATTCAATATTTATCGAGATGACTATAGTATTTCTTCCCTGTATAAAAAGTACTTTTGATCGAAGACGACGAAAGTTGTGTATAAAAATCCAAAATTAATAAAATATCAGCTTACTCTTAATAGCAATATTTCCCCTTTTTTCCTATCTTTTAAAAATCCGTTGATTTATTTGGCATACTTTTTTTACAATCGAAAACTACAATCCATGCAAATAAAGTTGCGATCAACACATAAAAAATTTAGTGTTTCACAGGACTATTGCTTTGGCTGCCTGCGAAGTACATTATTAGTATTATAAAGTATTTTTATTCGATTGGATTCCAAACGTGCAGAAAACAACCACAAAAAAAAAATTTATCGGAGCATTTTATATCGATTGTCTGGTTGCTAGTAGAAGCTTTGCATACGAAAATTTCTTGAATAATTCCAATATTTTAGACGTGTCACAGGGAGTTTCGTGAGATAGTTGTTATTCGTTGATATATTGGATTTTTGGTGAAATACTAAATTTTATACTCTGATCACCTTTTCGTTTTCAATTAATTTGGCGAACAAACATTGTATCAAGTTAATTTGTTATTAAATGAAAATTTACAACATAATTGATACAAAGTTGGGCGCCAATTTTTTACCTATAAGTATTTAACTGTTACAAAAAGATAAATATAACTGTGGTTGTTAAGATCAAGAAAAAAAATTTTACTCTATCTCTTTACTGAGATCTTGATTCTGCAGACTGATTTAACTGGAGGAATAGACAATGTCAATTAACGGACTAGTCTATTTACTATATAATTTAGATGTTGAGCAAATCAAATCTGTGTCTTCTTCTTCTTAGGGTGCCCTCTTCTTTATAAGGTTGGCTTACCATCATGACTATTTTAATTTTATCCACCGCTAACCTAAAAAGTTGGACTGACAAACAGTTGAACCACTCGTTTGCCAACAATTTTGCCCTGCATAATTACTTGTTACTGAGTATATCTTTTTCATTTCATAACGTGGCCCAGGTACTGTAGTTTTCGGATTTTTGTCTCATTCACAAGCTCTGTCTCTTTTCCTAATCGTTTTAGTATTTCTTCTGTATAACCACATTTTGAAGGCTTCCAATTTTTTTAAAGATTTTTTATTTAGTGTTGCTGCTTGTATGCCATAGAGAAAAATAGAGAATATGTAACATTTTATCATTCGTATTTTCAGTCTTTGATTCAACGATCTGTTACAACAGAACTGCTTCATTCTTAAAAACGCGTTACGCGCTATTTCAATCCTTGATCTTAATTCTTAATTCTTTGTTAGCAAGACTGTGTCGTCCGCATATCTTATGTTGTTGATAGGCTTCTCATTTACGACCACACTGTTTGTTGCTGTTTGTTGGTCTAGCGCCGCTCTCATAATAGCTGTCTTTGTATGCAGTGTGTCTACCCAAGTTGAAACCATATGGAAAACTTTTTAATTAAGTATTGGTTTTGTGAAAAAATGTATTACTGGTAAAAAGTTCTGCATGGTCCAAAATCTACGATGCAACTATCAGATACCAGTTTTTTTAGCCGTTTCCAAGTTTTTTAAAAAAATATGAATTTTACTCAAGAGTACATTACAATTACAATACATTACAATATTGCGGTTGGGCATTTCGTATCAGCACCTATGTCACCTAGATCTTTTGATCCTCTGTGACTACCGCTGTGTCATCAGGGCATCAGAATTTTAGTCTGCCAATTTTAGATTTTAGATCGCTTAAATCCATAATCATACGGCCCCAGGTTTGATACCTGTACCCCGCTAGCATCGGCAGTGACACAGAATGTGTATACTGCTCTTCTCCTTCTCTCCGCATAGTCGGCAGTTTGAAGCCAGCTTAAGTTTGAAGAGGTGCTCCCTTAGTGCGATATGTCCTGTGAGCAGGCCAAGCGTGCTGCTTAGTCTACTCCGGTCCATCGTCCAGAGTGCGTCAGCCCTCTTCTGGAAAGGTCTTTTCATCAGCTGTTTTGATGTTCTGTAGTCAGTATTTGCAATTTACTAAGCAATATGTTCTTGTTCAAGGATTAATTTCAATAAATGTTTTGCCTTGGCAACTGGAAATCCGACCAACTGGCTTCTTGGTTCCACCAGGGCCCCTTTTTTGCCAGTTCATCGGCTCCCTCGTTGCTGTTTATCCCTGTGTGCCCAGGAACCCATGTAAGAGTGACTTTGTTTACCGTCGCTAACTCAGTGAGGGCTTGTATGCAGTCCCATACCAACGATGATGTTGTGATGTTATTTACAAGGATCCCAATGGCCGCGCGACTGTCAGTGATAATATCAATCTCACTGTTGGTCACTCTGTTTTCTGTCAGGTGCGTAGCGCACCTGAGTATAACATAGATCTCAGCCTGAAAGACCGAGGCGTATTTCCCCAGGGGTACGCTTTCCCTGTGGTTGCAGGATGCTCCAACACACCTGCCCCGTAGCCTCCCTGGTACCCTGATCCATCAGTGTACCATTATTTCACTCCTGGGCTGGTCAATAATGTTTTCTTCAACCAGTCTTCTCTGGTTGGTATTTTTGTTATATAGTTTTTCCCTATTAAGGTCTTTATCGAAATTTTATCTTTTATCTTTTATCAGGAGGTCCAAAGGTGGTATGTTGAGGGCTATTTGTAATCCCTCTGTAGGAGCGGTGCTCATTGCCCCCGTTGCAGCCCGCAAGTATTTTCCTTGCAGGCTTTTTAACAGGTTCACAGCCCCGGCCCCTTCTGCCCTTGGCCACCAGACTACTGCTGCATACGTTAGTAACGGTAGTAATACCACCTGATATAACCACAGGCTTACCCTCGGTTTTAGACCCCAGGTTTTTCCCATGGCTCGCTTGCATGCCCATATTGAGGCATACATTTTTTTCCTCTTTACCTCGAGGTGTACGTTCCATTTCAGTTTTGCATCCAGGTGTACTCCTAGGTACCTCACTGACGCGGAGTATTTCAATTCCTAATTTCATAGCCTTAGAGGGCTACTGGGTTCGGGTTTGTATTTTCTGGTAAAGATCACGGCTGCGGTCTTGGACGGGTTTACCGTTAGCCCAACTTCCGTGCACCAGTTTTTCGTGATTCTTAGTGCCATCATCATGATGCTCCTGAGAGTTGACAGATGCTTTCCCCTTGTTATATTGGCTACGTCATCAGCATATCCATATACGAGAAGTCCAGCTTCTTTTAATCTTACTAATAGTTCGTTCACCACTAGGCACCACAAGAGAGGCGATAAGGACATCCACCAGTGGGGTTTACTTTCACCCCTTTGTTGGTCATGGACTTGTTAGAAGTGCTGTCAAAAGTTCCAGCAATATCCATAAAGACTCACAGGGCGTAGCCCCTATGCTCCATTTGCGCCTTTACTCTCTCCACCAGATGGTGGATTGCTAACTCCGTGGACCTGCCTTGGAAGTCGGCCAGGGGGCGCATTGTTAGAGGTGTGTTTTTTATGTGTTTGTCAACCAGTCTCTCCAAGGTCTTCAATATGAAGGAGGAGAGGCTTATCGGTCGAAAGTCTTTGGCCAGCACATGGCCGTTTTTTTAGGCTTGGACAGGAACGCTAATGTGCTTCCGGTCCAGGCTTCTGGAATTTGTCTATGGGTGATACTAGCACTTAGAAGATTGGTTACTCAAGAGCAAAGTACCTTTATTTTTTACAATACAGAAGAATGTTTTTTTTACTGAAAATAGTCGAAAAAAGGGTAGTCCTATCGTGTGGGCCGCGGACGGCCTGCACTGCGAACATTAGAAGGGGGAGAGATTATAGAAAGGAGATGATTGTGAACCCGCTTTTTAAAAAGTTGCAGGTCATAGTTCTCTGGAAAAACTGGTATGGGAATGAAATCTAGAAGACGAAGAGAATGCCTTGGTGCTGAACCCCAAATGTGCCAGAAATACTCCTGTAGAGGTCGGATTTGAACCTTGTACGTCGTCAACAGTTTATCAGGAGTAAAAACTTTCTAGCTTTCCACAGAAAACCTAGCCTCTGGCTTGCTGACTTTGCAATGTTAGCAACATGGTCATGCCAAGACATATTATTAGACACCGTGAATCCCAAAATCGAGATGGAGGGACTTGATTCAAGGGTATTTCCGGACATTGTGATGGAGTGATTTGAGGAATTTATTTTCTTGGAAAACGTGCCCCACTCGACGATTGCTTCAAGATCTCTATTGCTGGGGTCAACCTTTTCCTGCCTGAGTCTATTTGTATCATTTACCGAAAGTGATCGATAGGATGTGAAAGTAGAGACAAGTGTGATGTCGTCTGCGAAACTGTAAATGGGGTTCGTGGTGGTTTTCAAGAGGTCGTTGATGTGTAAAAGAAATAGGGTGGGGGACAGGAAAGAACCATGGTAGAGCCCAGCATTAGTTTTTAACGCATCAGAAGAAATACCGTCAACTGCCACATGTAAGGAGCCATCTTGCATGAAGCTCATGAGCCATTGGCGCAGATTGGTTTGGAAGACCGTAGGCAGATAATTTGCTTAACAATGCCTGGTGCCAAACGCGGTGAAAGGCTTTAGATATATCCAAGGCTATTGCACGGGATTCACCAAACTTCTCAATAGTGTTTGTCCAGAGCTTAGAGACATAAACCAGCAAATCTTCAGTAGACCGAAGTTGTCGAAATCCATATTGTCTGTCATGCATTATCTGTTGTTATAAAGAAAAGTTATTTTGAATTAAAAGTTATTTTAAAAAATGCAATTACAGCCATTTAGCATGAAAATTTGGGTTTGCTGTTATTTACTAATTATTCCGTATTAATTATTCTGACTTTTTTTACTGAAAATAGCCGCAAAAATGGTAGACCTATCGTGTGGGCCGCGGACGGCCCGCACTGCGATACAATTAATACAATTTAACATAATCTAGGATGCACTGTCATGAAAAACTTGACATTGAATGTCAGAGATTACAGTAAAATGGCAAATTTACTATATCGTGAAGAAATTGTGGTAATTGTTTTAAAAAAATTACAAAACACATAGAGAGGCAGTAAAGATTTTTTAATTACAGGCATCCGTATTCGTTAAACAGTTACAAAAATATTAAATAAATTTAAGATCAGTAAAAGTATTTTATGGGTCTATAATTATTTATATCCAAGATACAGGGTGATTTATTAATTTTTCCCATTTTTTTAATTAATCTTAACTTATGAACCACTCTATACATTTTTGTAATATTTGGTTCGTATGTTCTTTGTCCACCACAGTGGTGTAGATTGACATAATAAAAAAAGTCTTATTCCAGGTCTGGCCTTAAAAAATTAATAAGTAGGTTTTGAGTCGAAACAGCACAATGTATATCAATATTTTAAAATTTTATTTACAAATTTAATAGCAGAAAAAAATAAGTAAGACTTAATTTATTTGGTGTTTCCGCATACAACTTTTTTACTTATTATCAATTCTAGATGTTTTGATAATGAGGTGGCACAAAATTTAAAAAAAATAAATTTTCTTCCCCAAATGGTATTTTTCCAGCTTTAATCCATAAAATTATCAACTATTTCTATTTCTCCTAATTTCTGAATCCCAAGCTTATTGAAAAACAATAGGACATGTTCGTATTTGGAACAAATTATTATTATCAATGACTAACTTTTAAACACCCAGTATGCGTAAAAAAAATTATCATAACATTTGTTCATTGCGCTACATTTAAAAAAAAATTACAAAAATGAGAAAAAATGCTGAAAAAAGCATAACTTTATTTTAAACAAAAATAACGTTGCAACAAATCTACATTTTAAAAATCTAATTATTTTTTTAGCTAGAGCATGATACTGAATAATAATCGATTTTTTTCAGCTTATTTGGCTTTTTATGGATTTGCCGGAAATGATACGGCGGATTGACCATTACTATAACAGAATTAGGTTCAATATTTGGCAAAAGCTGTCCAGCGAACCATTTCTCAAAAACTGCTGCGTTCGTATCTTCATGAAATCAAGCAGAGCTTTGTTGATATTTTTTGCTGAAAGAGGTACAGCATTTGATACAAAGCCGTTTTCATTTCCAGCGTGCAAAATTATTACTAGTTTTGCCCTAGAGCACGGCGCATTTAAGTTACAATTTTGTGATTTGTTTGCTTAACCACGTTTAACGACATCGTTAGTGTCGAACTACGTTCCATCTACATAAACTATTTTGCTATTACTTTCTCTATAACTCAAGATCTGTCTTAAATAGTTTTGACGAAGTACCACATACGAGGCAATTCCATAATACACATTTGACTATTTAACTTTTATTAAAATTTGTCGAAGTGTTTCTAAGGATTTATATTTAAAATTGTTAAAATCTTGCATTTTGTTAAATATAATATCTAATGTTGGGACTTAATTTTCTTTGTACGTATTGTAAACCGTTTGTCAAATCACATCTTTAGATGCATCATCTATCCGACGGCTGACGATACGTTTTCATTTTTTATCGTGTTCAATATTCAATTCGAGACTTAGCTGCCTTTAATGAACTAAAAATAACAAATAGTTTCTTCAGAAAGAAAGTTATACATCAATACACTTGGACGGCAAGAGGACAAAGATCGATTATTGACTATATAATTACAAATAACAAATTAGCGAGACAAGTAAAGGGCACAAGGGTATATAGAGGACCAGATATAGGATCAGATCATTTCCTAGTAATATCAACAATAGAAACGTACAAAAAATGGAAAAAATAAGAAAACCAGCAAGGCTAAATGAAGAAGTCTTGAAAGTGTATTGTTAAAATCCAGCCCTGTTTTTATTTGTCAGCGTCCGAGAGTCGATTACAATTAGGGCGCATATTAATGAGCGCTTTGTTATGCCGGCCTTTGCGATTCGACTGGCGAATTCTCGAACACCGCGTCTAGCGGATTCGAAATGGTAGAAGGATTGTTCCGGACTCTCGAGAAAAAGGTGGAATTGTGCCGATTACTCTGGAATTATGATATAGAAAGAAGAAGAAAGTATAACACAGCTCTACCAGAATAGATTAAACAAAATATTAGAACATACAGAAACAAAAGAAGATATAAACGCGGAATGGCAAGTATAAAACAAACAGTGAAAATAACGGCATACGAAGTCTTGTGTAAAAAGAGAAAAATCAGAAAAAGGAAGGGATTAAGAATATGGTCAGATGAAATAGAAGAAGCAGTAAGAGAAAAAAAAAACATACATACATTATCTTAACAACCCCACTGAAGTAAATCATGAAATTTGCAAACAAAACAAAAATGTCGTGAAGGAAATAACTAGTAAAACCAATGAAGAGTTCTAGGATAGATTCATAAGTAACATCAAACATGACATACATGAAAGACAAAACTTGGCCTATAAAGTAATGAAATCATTAAACAACCAGGAAAATAATAGAATTTAGATAAACAGCATATACGAAGAAAACTGGGTGAATCATTACGAACAGCTGTGGTACAATGAAAACGCAGATGAAACAACGATAGAAGACGATTGGACGATATAAATTTAACAGTAATGACATAAGCCTGTTTGGCTACAAAAAACAGAAAAGCGACTAGTATGGATGGTATCAATACTAAACTCTGGAAATACGGTGGACTTATATCACACCTATGACTTTTACATCTATTTAATAAATGCTGAAAAAACTGCACTATCCCTGATGAATGGAAAAAAGCAAAATTAATCTCGTTGTTCAAGAAACGACAAATGTGTTTCAGAAAAGGTTGATCGAAAATATATGGAATATTCACAATACAACAAATCATAGAAAAATACAGATAGTACAACATAGCAACACATATAAGCTTTATAGACTTTAAGAAAGCTTTTAACAATGTCAACAGATGCAAGTTATGGAATATTATGAAAGAACGGGGTTATTCAAAACACAAAAAACTTAATAAATTCACACATATCTGCGGAACTATCAGCAGAACATTAAAGAATAAAACAAGAATAGATGCACAAATAAAATTTTACAAGACGAAAGCTGTACCAACCGTCTTATACGGTAGTGAAACATGAACAACAACGAAAAAAGAAGAAAGTAGAATACAAGAACAAGAAATGAAATTGCTAAGAAGAGTGAAAGGTTGCACAAAAGTGGACAGACTAAGAAACAGAGATATAAGAACGGAATTAATCATCTTTAACATAAACGAGAAAATAAAAAAAATAAAAATAAGTGGAAAGAACACGTAGAACGGTTGCACGAGAAGAAGATACCTGCTAAAGTCAGATTTTATCAATGCAGTGTAAGAAGAGATATTGGAAGGCCGAGAAAAAGATGGGTATCGTAACAGGCAAAGTGCCTAAAACCTGAAGTAAAGAAGAAGAAGAAGATCGTGTTCAATCACAACGCCTCGTTTAATTACTAAATAAATTGTGGATTAAGTAATTTTCGTTAAGTTGCATATTTTTTTAATTATTTCATCTTGAGTTGAGTTTTTAGCTTTTAAGCATGAATATATATTAAAAATTACCTGATGAACTTGAATATGCAAATCTCGATTTTCAATTTTCCAAAACTGTGTCTCATTTTCATTATTATTAATTAGAATTGCATTATTAACATTTATTTCATCATTAATTTGGATATTATCATTACTTTGAATAACATTATTATTAGGAATTTCATTATTAATGTGAATATCGTCAATATTAAGCAATTCGTTAGATTCATCATTGACCTCAAACAGTCTTTAAAAAACCATTTCACAAATATCACAAAAAAAATAAAACGCAAACAAAAAAAATCTCCTGAGAACACATGCGAGCTAGATAGTCGACCGATGATTTCATGAATGCATATTAGCGACGTTGATATTCAAAAATAAGCTGTACTTATAAAAAGAGCCGGTTGATATGTTTTGCTAAATTTACCGGTATTACTTAATATAGAATAAAGCGCTTATTACCAGAATATCGCAGTGCCCTGGTAAAATAATCTTTTTTAAACTGTGATAATCATTTTGCCAATTAACAATTATTTTCCTTCCCATTATGTGAGCGCGTTTATTATTAAACCAATTTTTATAATATGTGTTTGCAGTGTAGAAATGGGAATATTAATAACTTTTTTTTTAATGTATGACAAATGATTTTCAAAATTGGAATTCGGCTTATTTTGTGAGCGCGTTTATTAATAATCTTGTATTTAAAACCAATTTTTGTTTATGTCTTCGTAGTGGGTATATTTATAATTTTTTTTTAATTCATGACAAATAATTTTCAAAGTTGAAATTTGGCTAATTTTGAATTAATCATATACATATTGTATACCAAGCAAATAAAAGAAAAAGAGGTAGAATACAATATACCAGCATTTATTTGCTTCGTCGACCTTACTAAGGCATTTGACAGAGTCCGCCTGGAAGACGTCATAAAAATCCTAAATAAAAAAGAAGCCCCTGCCAACATAGTAACAACGGTATAAAAGCTTAATACTACTAACAAAACGCAAATCAAAGCTGAAGAGAATATTACATCTAGCATCCCCACTCCAGGAGGAATTAGACAGCAAGATAGTCTTAGTCCATTTTTATTCAACCTCCTGATGGACAAAATTATAGAAGAAATAACATCCATGAATTCGGGATACAGAATGAACAATAGTGCTATCAGCATGGTCTGCTACGGGGACGACGCTGCAATATTCGCAAAAAGTGAGAATGACCTACAGAGACCGTTATTTAAGTTCTACCAGATCAGTCAGCAACTTAATATGGATATATCCATAGGTAAAACGAAAACCATGAACATCGCTAGGGAGCCAATAAGATGCAAGCTGGTAATAGATAATAAAGCCATAGAGTAGGTCATGCAATTTAGATACCTGGGCATAGATATGTCCAGCGCTCACGACCCGGTAAAGGACCTGAGAAACTAAATTAACAAATCAGCCATAATATCAGGATGTCTAAGGAAAACTATATGGGCTAATCCTTATATGCGAAAGGAGAGTAAAACCAAAATATATAAGACATGGTATAGAAGCGAGAGAGGATACCAACAAGACCAAAAGGATGCTACGAGAAGAGATCACGTAAGAAACACTAACATTAGAGCACAATGCGACGTACAGAATGTAGTGAGATGGGGAAGGCAAAGGAGAAGAGAATGGTATACTACGTGAAGAAAATGACCGACGATAGACTACCACGCATTGTACTAGAGGGAAAACCAGCAGGGACCCGTCCACCCGGAAGACCAAGACCACCAAAGAGATAGAGAGACAGCTGGCAGTCCACATCTCAGGAAATATTACAGAGGCAAGTCCGGAATAAACAGATCATCTAGATCTTTAACAAATAGAACAATAAGATATTGTATACATAAAAAATAGCTTTAGCAAGCGAAGGTTTTAAATTTTAAAATTTTTCAAAGTCACTTCTTTTCCTTCTGCAAGGTAATTATACCTATGAACAAGACACCCCTGTTAATAAAGCTGCTTCTTTTACAGCATTTCGATGCTAGCCACGTTATAATTTGGTGAGTAAACGTTTCAAATTTTTTTTTTATTGTTCGTTAAGCACTATCCTACGAAATTTTGATTTATCGGTGGACAATTCACCTAAAGTTGTCGGCAAATCATTTAAACTATTTTCCCATGTTCGCCACATGAATGTAAAAAAAACAAACTTTCAAAAATACACTTACAAGTTTTTAATAGGTAAATATAAAAAACGAATGAAACAAAAGTTCAAACAATCAAACATAAACACATCGAAATATAAAAAACTATCAAAATAATACTACGAATTTAATTAAAACTCAAATAACTAATTAACACTACATATTTTATATTATTTTGTAGGTCCAGTAACAAGTAAAATAACAAAAAAACGCCAATAATAGTGTAATCAATGTAATATAATTTTTTCCTTCAAACACGTTTTTGACTTGGATTGGGAAATACCATATTAAATTCATATAATATAAAATACTACTATCACGTTTTTAAAAATAAATAAACCCACATTTTTATGTAACTACTTCAACGTACAAAAAAATATCTATTTCTGAATTTCCTATTTATGTATGTAACTGTTACTTTTGAAAATGTTATTATGGCAAACCCGCCTGTAATAATGATATGGGCAGTTTTTTTCTTTTGGTTATAGATTTATGAACTGGACTATACTACAATGTATTATAATTTAAAAAGAAATGGTAGGTTGTTGGGGTGAAAAATGAGGATGAGAACGAAAAATGTATGTGAGAATTCTAGGATGATCCAGGACACTTTAGAACTTTCTTTAAAATTTTGGAACTTTCTATAAAAACTGGAACTTTTATTTTGGAGTCACACATTTTCGAAGTCAACCACTTTTAACCCCAATATCTGCCACTTCCTTAAAGCTATCGACGCGCATACCACGATAGTGCACGGTGGAAAACTTGGGGCTACTACCAGACAATAGCATTCGTCTGCGATAAGTAGTTTTGGCTGCAGATTGAAATATAAAGACATACACGTCCAATTTTAAATATATTATTTTTGTAACATATGTTTCGGGGGCGTTACAATCACCTTTATTATTGAAAATATCAATGAAACATTTTTTTTAATATTACAGCGCTAAATCAATTTAGTAAATTTCGTGTTCGAACTTCTTACGATAAGGCTTTTATCTTCGACCCTTTTTTGTAACCCTTAAATAATAATAATGATTGTATATTTTCGGAAAAGGATTAATGATTTAATTGAATTTTTTTTTGAGAATTAAATTTATCGTTTTCTTTGTTGCAGTTGCCTGGACGGAGTATTTGAAAACTAGCAGTACTTCTTGGGAAACGATTTTCCAATGTAAAAAATGTGCACCGGGATGTGATTGTTGTAATGATCCATCTCCATGCTTAGCTACATATCATTGGCCATTCAGGTATGGTATTGCTTGAGAACAATATTAAAATACATTTTTTTATGAAAATGAAATTTAAAATTATCACAAATTTCCTTACAATCGCAACAAGTAGTTTATCTCAATATGCTATTAATTTATGTTTGTACTTGTTATAAAATTATTCTCGAACAATAAAAGTGTATTACTTAATGAGTGAATAATGACAGCCATTAGTACACGATTATGATAAGCAACAAAAACTGCGTTGATTCTTGCCACACTGGAATTAAGTACCAGGACAAAGACAGGTGAACAACTTCTCGAGTTGGACAAGTAAGACTTAAAACTGGTGACGGGACTCCTTATTGGACACTGCCTCTAAGGTATCACCTGAAAAAGATGGGCAAAACAGAGAGTAATAGTTACCGCTACTGCGAGAACTTCGCTGAAACTGCAGAAAATTTGCTTTGCGAATGCCCAGCGCTTTTCTTCAAGATGCTCAAGTTCCTGGAAGGTGCCTTCTTAAGGCCCTCCGATGTCAGGTACTTAGCTTTCAGGAAATTGATAAACTTTGTTTTGGAATCCCAGGACTCGGATAGAGGGTTATGCACAAAAGATCTGATATGTCGAGGTACTTGAGAGGCTGCTTAGCCTTCACGACCCCACCCTACAATCTACAATCTAGTGTTAGAGAAAAAATTATTTCTTATACAGTATATTTGTAATTTTTGTCTCTAGGGCCATAGTATTACATTATTCGAATGAGTCGTAAATTTGCTCAACATCAATTAATCCTTTGAAAATAGGACTGTATCTAGTAATTGACTCAAGACTTGCAATTAATAATGAAACTTTTCAAAGATATTACAAGCAACTTGCACAGAAAATGGACTTGAAGCATTGTTGATTCTGAGGTACAACTTGGAGAAGTTTTTACTCTAGATTTTTTCAATCGATTAAATTAACGTTGAGTTGAAATTTAATGCTTGAACAAATTGATACAGAATTTGGTTGAAATATCTTTTTTTGATAGTTCACTATATTGCGAGAACAATAAAAGTTTGCAGTTAACTTTTAACATTAACGAAACACAATTGGAAACTAACTGATTAAAACAATATAAAAACAAAAACTATACGTCTTGAGCTTAAATTCATGAAATCACCGCCACACGCTAACAACGTCTAGAATAGCGAAAATGGCGAAACGCAAAGGCTTTGTACAAAAGCTAGACTATGACAGTTATGCAACAATTTTCACCCTGTCGCGTTATGGCGTAAATAGAACATAATTATTGTTTTCCTTTATTTGTTTCTTTATACGCACATTTTGTATAACTTTTGCAGTACCTACTGTAGTTTAGCAAGTTGAATTAAATTATTTTTATTTTTAGGATGTCGTTGTTAACATTTTCAATTGTTTGCGTCTTCTTCACCATAGTATTAATCTTGTATATGTACAAACACCGAAAATTAAAGGTTTTTAAAGTGGCTAGTCCAATTTTTCTCAGTATTACTCTACTAGGCTGTGCTACAATGTATTTAGAGGTGAGCATGCTTATTTTTTAGACATTTTTTGAATCTAATGAGTCATAATTTCTTACAGATGGCTGCAATTTATCCAATTTTGGATCAGTATTCTTGTATTGCCACAAAATGGTCTCGGCATTTGGGATTTTGCGTAACGTACACAGCATTACTGATGAAAACTTGGAGGTATAATTAATTCTATTTATCGAATTTAGAACCGTTGAATTTTTTAAAGATTCTATTGAATATTGATATAAATGCGTATTTCAACTATTTAATTTGACCAAATTATTTGTCTTCGTGTGCCGTCTCGTGTTTTTTTTTTTTTTTTTCTTGTTCACTGCACACGTAATTTACATGTGTAATAAATGGATTGTAATAAAGATTTGCTATTAAATAAAGTGGAAAAAAAGACGAATACAACGGAAGTGCTAAGTTGTTAATTGTGACAATACCCGAGCTAAAAATGCAGGTTGACAATATTACCATCTTCGTGGATTTTATTATCAAATAGAGAAGAAAAAGAAGTGGATTGCGTGGTACGTCGTCAAGGGTATTTAATTTTTTTTGTCTAAAATAAATAAAAAATATATTTTATGTTTGAAAAAGAAATTTATGCTTAAAGAAAGTTAAACTTAAATGTACATACATACGTACATATAGTCATATAGCCTTTTTCTCGTAGGGGTAGGCAGAGACCACTTCCTTTCACTTGCTAAGATTCTTACACACATATTTTGCATCTTATACTTGCATCAGTGCTCTCATACATGCTCGTCGGTTATTAGTACTCTTAACCTGGCCTTTTTTCAATCTGATTGAGATATGTTCGCCGAGGGACCGACTCGCCCATTCACACTCACCTTATAAATGTGTTTCGTAAATCTTCCTTTATCCATTATCTATACGTGGTCAAACCATCAAACCCAAAATTTACTACCATACATAAGTGTAGGGACCAGCACTCCTCTATGCACAGCCAGACGTGCCTTTTTCGACACGTTCTGGCTGCTCATAAAGTTATACAGGATATTAATTTGTTTTCCTGCCAACATCCTTCACTCAATGTCACAGTCATACTTTCCGTCTCTCGTAAACTTTGAACCCAAGTTTACAAACTCATTCACTTGTTCCACTCTTTCTTCATTAATCAGCACCTTGCAGTTTGTTATGCTCTTTCAAAAACCAATACTTTCTTCTTGTTTACATTTACTTTTATTTCTTTGATTTACAGATCATGCATAATATTAAACATTGCCTGCATTTCCTCATCAGATAACGCCAATAGAACCTGATCATCGGCGTAAAGGAGGCGTCTGATGATTTAATTATTATATTTGAACGATACGCACATATGCACTCTCTTTCAAATCTTTTAAACAATGTATAAGGTAAACAGCTATGACGAAGCAAAATATTCCTGTCTAACACCTTTTTTGATGTTAAACCAGTCCGTATAAGCTCCGTTTATCCCGACACAAGCAGTAGATTCTCGTAAAGTGATTTCAGTGCTCGTATCAAACTACCCCATACATAGACAATGTCGACCATAATTCATTCCTCACCGCTCTGTCACAGGCCTTTTTTAAGTCTACAAAAGCCCCAGTAGACCTTTTGACTATAAGCCAAGAATTTTTCGACTATACCTTGTAATGAAAAGACCTGATCCATACATATCCTACCTTTTCTAAATTCTGCTAGCACATCCCATCTCATCTCCTCAGTTTCATTCGTTACTCTTTTAATTAATATCTTTGCATACAGTTTGCTGACGATGCTGAATAAACTAACGCCTCGGTAGTTCTTACAGTCCTGCTGCGAACCAATTTTCCTCGTAAAGCGACACGATAACGGCCTTACACCAGTCGTCCGGTACGCTACCGCTCCTCCAACAAAGGTTAAAAAGGCGGTAGCAGACTAGCTACCACGCCTTGTCCAACCTTCAGCATTTCAACCGTAATCCTTTTGTACCCTGTAGACTTACCCAATTTCATACTGTTCCATCTCCTTAAAATGCATTCCTCTCCTTACACTATACTACCATCTTGTTCTGATTTTTTCCAGTTGCGAGGTATTATGTTTACCTCTGGCTGTTCTTATGGACTTCCAGAAGAGTTTAATATTGATCTGGATATATTCTGGATACCTTCTATCAAATTAATCTGTATCACTTTCCTTTTTTTTTGCCTCAACCTCACACATTTTGAGAATAAAAAATACTTGAATTTATTGCTTGTACTGCAGTCATATTTACATAACTTTTATTTTTTAGGCCATTTATAAATTAAAGTTTTAAACTTACTTCAATAATAACATTATAAAAATGTGTGGTATTTTTTGAGCTATTCTGCACTGGTGTTTGTCTTAATACCATACCAAAAATTTTACGAAAATCATCAACATAAATCTCTTTAGAAACATGAAAACTATCTGCATAATTTCAAATTTTTGCAAATAATTTTCTGTCGAAAAATATTCAACTGTTGGTACTTCTTAAAAGCCGTTCATTAATTTTTTTGTTGACATTGCTTATAATTATTTTCTTAACTTTTCACGTAACTACTTCTTGTGTTGACGAGTTTATAGTGAACCAAGATTTACAAAAAAAAAACACGAGACGGCGCAAAGCTTACTCGCCAAAGATATTTTACTAGCGTATAGATAGGTATTTTATGTTTTTAAAACCAAGTATTGTTTAATTTTGTTGATTGTTACGTACGAAACAACCTGTATAATATTTATTTTACACACTCCCTGTTAGCCACTCTAGCTGGAAAATGTATCTGGAGTAGACTGGTTCTTTAATTAACATATTTTAGTTACTCTTAACTAGGCTACTCAGTGACTAAACAAAGTATAGAGGTGCAATGCTTTAAATTTAGATCAAGATTGATCTCAGCTTTGTACAGTATCAGTAAGTTGGCTGAAGACATAATTTTTGGCTCTATGTAAGATAAAAAACTTTTGAGAAACCACCATGGCTGTCGCAACCTGAGAAGAATTTATTATTTAAATTGGTGTGAGACGTGAAGCCCGTTATGCTAGATGTAAGCTTAATTAACATAAAATCAAATAAGAAATCCAAAGAAAATCAAGATTTTTAAGGCCGTTATTAAAAATATTAGTTTTAAAATGGACAGGTAACGTTGCAAAACCACAGGGTAAATAGTGGATTAAACGATGTAAATGAAAGATTTTAATTGTTGTAATTTATATTTTGCAGAGTATCTTTGACGTATCGGGTGAAGTCTGCTCATAAAGTTAAACTGACTGATAAGCAGTTGCTACAATGGATGGTACCCATATTGTTAGTGATGCTCATATACCTCGGCACTTGGACTTTGTCAGATACACCTAACGCAGAAGAAATTGTTGATCATGCTGGTTTGAAGTTTAAACAATGTGTATACAATTGGTGGGATCACAGTTTAGCGATTGGTATGTATAATTAGATAAAGACAATCAAAATGGATATTTATTTATTTACAGGCAAGAAATAAATTGAAAACCCATTGAAAAAATAATTTTAAAGGACCTGTAAGCCATCGCACTCATGACCCGATAGTTTTAAGCTGCTCGTTATAATTTATTTGCAACTGACTTTTTTTTAATTTTATTATTTTACAAATAGATAAAATATAAACGCATAAAGAGTATATGAAATACGAACAAAGTAATAAGTAGTAGTAGGGGAGTCCAGGATGCTAAATTTGCAGTTACTAGAGCGTCATTGGGACCTATGGGATTGTAAAGATTAGGTTTTAAACCAAAAAAAGTTTATGTTAAGTTTTTGATTTTAGTGGGGGGAAGAGCGTCACATGGAAATACTCGAGCGCGTCAGACATTAAGTGTATACTTGTTTTGTCTTTCTCATAGCCGATAGCAAAACAAAAGCAAAGAAACTTCTGGTGGGCTACAGAAATCTGGAACCAACCTATATAAGTGAATGTGCCTTCGCAGACGATCTAATGATATGTGCCAAGAATCAAAAGGACCTACAAAACAATTTAGATCTATGGTATGAAGCACTGAAGAAATACAACCTGAAAATTATTGTGAATAAAACAAAAATAATGGTAATAGGTAGAAACGAAGTTCAAACCTTTGTTAGTTTAAGCGATAAAGAAGTAGAGCAAACGGATAACTTCAAGTATCTAGGTGTCTTGATAAACAGAGACGGGAAGAACGAAGCGGAAATTAACAGCAGGCTAGAAAGCGCAACCAAGTTGTACTATTCATTAAGTAACACGCTTATAAGGAAGAAAGAAGTGTCGACGAGGACAAAACTGATCGTCTACAAAAGCATATTCAATTCGATCCTAATCTATGGTTGTGAAAGCTGGGTACTCACGGAACAACAGAAGAGCAAAAATACAAGCCATAGAAATGAAATTTCTAAGAGGCATTAAGGGCATCACAAAAAAAGACAGAGTGAGAAATGAGGTTATTAGAAAGGAATATAGAACGTCAGCAACTGAAGTGGTTTGGACATATGGTAAGAATGGACAACTCGAGACAAGCCAAGTTGATATGGCAAACCAAACCAAAAAATAAAAGATCTAGAGGCAGGCCTAGACAAACCATAGCCTCAGAATAACGTCAAAATTGATCCCCGGACATCAAAAAAGAGCTAAACCCCGATAGAGTAAATTTAAGGTTTTTCTCCATCTTGCAAAACTCAAATTAGCTGAATTTGGAACAATTGGTACTTTTTGAACTTACGGATTGATGCTTTACAACTTTTAGGAAAGGGGAAGGTATTGATAAAATTTTATGTTGGAAAGTTACAGCACATTGAAAATGGGTAAAACACAGTTTTTGACAAAGTTGGAAAAATTTGCTGTTTTTTTGGATCCCCATAAAAATCGAGCTACTGGACCAATTTTGCATTTTCTTAGTCGACGCGAAATATTGTCCTCTTAAATTAATTATGGTACGGTTATTTACAAAATATGAATCGTTTTCGAGCTGTAAGCTAAAAACTGAAATATTGAGGTTTTTTGGCCACCAAAATTTGTTTTTCCTTTCGAGGTCGCAAACTTATTTTTGGCGATAGACTTATTACCAAGGGATATCCACACCATACCAAATGATCCTGGTAATAAAATCATTTGCCGCTATAAATGTAAGCTGAAACTGGGCTAATTGGTAAAATCGGTTATTTTTCGCCTTCTCATATAAAATAATTTCCTATTATTTTTCTGTTTTATTCTCGCCAATGTTATTGTCTTTGTGTACATTGCTAGAGTTGTCAACTCAACATTTGCCGTGTTTCTGAGGTAAAAAATAGGATTTGCTGAGTGAATTCTGCTAAACCACTTAAATTGACCATAGTCATAGAACATTTCGGACTTTTTCCGTTAAGACTTGGTAAATATTATCTTGCATATCGATTATACATTTTTTGTATTGTGTGTTGTAATATTCTACGAGATCATAAATAAAAAAAGTGTTTTCATTAATAAACCTTCGCAAAGGGGGCAATTTTTCCGAACGGCTCAAAGTGAAAATTAAAGAATTAATATTTCATTGGATGAATTTTATTGTATTATCGAATTTTTAGGTGAAGTTCTGTTCTTGGCTTGGGGAATAAGAGTTTGTTACAACGTTAGAAACGCAGAATCGTTATATAATGAAGCTAGATTAATCAGTTACGCAATCTACAACATTGCCATTGTCAACATCGTGATGATTGCATTTCAGTGAGTATCGCCCTCATTTTAATTGTATTCATCGATTGTTCAGCGGTAAAACATTGCTTTGATGTTCCTTATAGTTCGTAGTTGTAAACAGATCATGCGTGAACCAATCACCGGTAGTTACAAACATAAAATAAAGTTAAACACTAGAAAATAGGCAGATATTAACATAGTTATAACTAATATTACAGATCTAAATTTTTTTACAAAACTAAATAAAAAATAATATTTAAACTCGATAAAAAACTTTACTTACGTTTTTGTCAAACTTAGTTCTTTTGTATAGATTACCCTTTAAATTTGATAACACTAACTTTTAAATTATTTAGGACTAGAGGTGACCTGTGCAAATACTTCGCATCGATAGCGGTCAGTTACGTAATATAATAAAGTAAAAATTAATAAATGTTAATATTTGTTAAATTTAAATATTTTAATTTACAAAATAGTAACAAAATCAGTCTTATATTAACATTATTATCCTAGATAGTCCTAGTCTGCGTAAAATTAGTACTTCGTGTAGCTCATTTTCTTTTCCAAGGAATTTATCCATCTATCTTTATACCAAAATTGAATACTCGTGCTACGCACTCGTTTATAACTTACACACTTATATATTAATCGTGCCTCTATCCCATTTATATAGTAAACTTTTGCTTAGTAAGCTTTTGCCCGCGACTTCGTCCGCGTAGAAGTCGAAAATGGTTCTAATAGGATTTTTAATTGGTTTTTTATAGTGTAGGAATTAAAGAATAAATAAACATGAAAATAAAATAAAATTTTGTTTTATTTTATAAACACGAAGCTCGGCCTCTGATCCGGTGAAAGTGACACGGGGGTATTATCTTTTTACAACGAAATCGAAATACTACACCTACCGCAGTATTTCTTTGTAAGCATTATTTTTTGTTTTTCCTTCGGGTGCTAGAATCACCAGGCTACTCTGTGCGCTTACTCTGGAGCATGCCACCTGCAACTGACCGTGGAAGAAGCAGCTTTCTCTCAAGTCTACTCCCGCTACCTTAATAGTTGGACCTTGAGCTTTGTTTATGGTTATGGCGAAGCAGACTTGAATGGGAAACTGCACTCTCTTGAATTTAAATGGGTAATTTGATGGTCCAATAACTCTTAATTAACAGCCGATACCTTATGCTAATACAGCGAAATATTTAGAGTGAGCTAAGTGGAGTGTAATTTTGAGTTTGAGATAATTAATATAGAAAATAATAATTTACGTAACGAGAAATATCTTAAAATACAAGCGGTCTCACTATTGATTGCAACCTCTGTTGTTTATTCATTCCGCTGCGTTACGAGTTGGTTGTCTAGTAAAAGAAATATTGGAGCTCTACACGTGCTCTTCTCCAAGCTAATGGTTTTTATGTTTAATAACTGTCACGATGTTGTTTTTAGAACAGGTAAATGCTTAAGAAATCGACTCTCCCGCTGATGCGCATGTCATATCCTCCAGGGCCAGGCGCGTGTCCACAGATCTACAACTCAGCAGGTGGGCTGCTCGAGGAGGGATATTTCTCTTATGATTTCGCGGCAAATTATACAAATGCATAAAGAGAATTCTCGAGACATTAAAAACCCCAGAAGCATTCAGCGATCTTCGGCGAAAAGCGGCTAGCGGGAATTTTGATTTGTTTTCGTTCATGTCAAAAAAGGCGAAACGACCTGACCTCAAATTTTTGCAGAGATAAATGTTATTGTTTTCGTTCGTTTTTATTAGGTTTTTAGACTATTTATGTGAATATGGTTCTGATTTGCATTTGTATATTTTTAAATTATATCAACATTACATGATTTTGGGAGTTTTTAATACACAAACATTAAAATTATTCACACTTAGTATTTTGCCATTATTTACTTAGTTTAAAGAAGAAAAAGGTTATTGTTTTTTATTAATTGTATTTCTAGTGACTTTAATCAAACTTGCATAAATCTTTGATGGTGAAAAAATGAAAGTTATTTTGTTTGCAGGATAGTTGCATGAATTCACTATCGAATATGATGTACAAGTCAGAATCGTTGGCTGTCGTGCCATTTCACCCAAAAAGAGCTCAATATTCTCGAATTTTACTTTATAGTTATTATTAGTAATTTGTGATACTAAATAGGCCCTACACATGAATAATGGAGATTAGCTATAAAATTTTGGATACAGTACAGTACGAAGCTGGGCAGTAAAATTTTTTTTAAAAAATTAAAATCTTTTAATTTAAATTAATATATATATATATATTGAAAAAAAAATTTTTATTTCAGGTACTGCATAGCTTTATGAATAGCCAGAAAGTGACAAAAAACGGCACGTTTGCTGTGCATAGAGGTGTATTAGTTCCTACACTTATATATGGTAGTGAATGTTGGGTTTGGCAGAAAAAGCATGAAAATAGGATTAATGCTGCGGATATGAGTAGTCTGATAAGTTTAGCCGGAGTGACTCGCTTGGATAAAGTAAAGAATAGTGAGATAAGAGAACGCTGTGGTGTATAAGAAGATTTGGTTACAAAGATGGATAATGGAATGCTTGGATGGTTTGGACACGTAGATAGGATGGATGAAGGAAGATTGACGAAACAAATTTATAAGGTGAGTGTGAATGGACACGTCGGTAGAGGTCGACTCGGCGAACACATCTCGATCAGATCAACTTTGTTTTGAAGAAAGGCCAGGTCAAGAGTACCAACAACCGACGAGCATGCATGAGAGCCCTGATGAAAGTAGAACCGTAGCAAGTGAAAGGAAGTGGTCTCTACCTACCGCTACGGGAAAAAGGCGTGACTATATGTATGTATGTATGTATGTATGTTTAATTTGAATAAACTTCTGTGCAAAAACAGCTCTTTTAAGCAAGAATGAATCTTTCCTGGAAGACTTAAACAAGTAAATGTATCTTTTTGGCTGGAGTCTAGCAGTTAAAGTATAGAGGAATAATACTCTTAAGCGTCGTCTTATTTAAGCTTAGCACAGAGTTAATGGAGAAATGAAAATCATTTTCCAAGTCTACTGGCTCCTTGTTTGTTGTTGCCGTCGAAAAAATTGTGCGCGGTATCTTTTTTCTCGGTGTAAATATTTACAAGAAGTAGGTGTCCTTTAAAGAACTTCGACCCTCTGCGGTTCTCTGATTTTGATGCTAGAGGGGATCTAACTGCTACTTACTCTTTTAGAACGTACATACAAATTATTATTATTATAATAAGGCCACATAGATTAGAACCCGATAGCTCATTTAGAAACATATCCAACGTATAATTAATCAGTTTAAAAATAGAATACTATTATGCCATCCTATTTCTATGTATAGAAATATAATGCATCCCAGATATATGGGTATATGTAACATATTTTTGCTTCAGGCGATAAAAATTTTTGTCACCGAAATCCTAATTTAAGTGGTACTTTTTGTTGACTCCCCACCTTCAAAACCCATTTGTGCCTCGCGTACTTCTTGTAAAACTACTTTTAAAGTCGGCTTTTGCTTCTGTAATACATGAAAATTATTAAAGAATTCTTTAATTCTTTGTCCCTGTCCTTCTAAAATGAAACTTCTGGAGCAACGCCTTCCGTTATATGTTTTCGGAGATAACATTCAAGGTTGCTTACCTGTCTTTACTCTTTCAGTCTCATTGTGGACCCTGTAAAACAAATTTCTTGATATTTCTTTCGCAACCAATACTCTTTGACGATAATTTTCAATTATAACTTGCAAGCCATGTTTTGCCTCATTTTTCAAAAATTTATTTACATTAGCAATTACTTTTTTGGTTTCCGCAGAGTAGTTCTTATTTTGCGGTCCACCTATTTTTAAATAGAAAAATATAACAGTAAAAAAAATACCCGTACATCCACGCACTTATACAACTACTAACAACCAAAAATAAAAGTTAACCACACCTATTAACCCCTTCTACATTATTACATATTTCCTTTTAAAAATATTCATGCGTACTTCTTTGTTTACCTTCAAGCAGGGTTATTCGGCAACCACCGTGTGTTTTTGACATTTCTCCCTACTCCGACTGATTTCACCGGAAGCTGTACTTATCAATAAAAATTCCTCTCCACAGAACTACAAAATAAATATAAAAAACGTTTACCAATAGTTTATACATATTTACTTTAATAATACCAAAGCTATCCTACAGATTACATATCAAATGAAGCTCTAAACCAATGCTCAATTTCCTTCGCTTTGTTGGAAAGAATTATTGTTTATCTATTTTCCTTTCATGCTCTACTGATCCATTTACTTACTTCACTATTAAACTAAATTGGCCCATACACCATATAAAAAATTTCAGCTTAATTTTTAGAACAAACATAGGTACTTGGCAAAAATGATTCCATTACTTTTTGTTTTCGTCATTATTTAGGGATGTTGAAAAGCTTTAATTTCTGCCACCTTCGTTACGTATCCATCTATTGTAGATAAATCATTGCTTTCAGATCTCTTCTTTCTAACAAAGTTTTCAATTTCTTCGTTATGCCCTTCTTTAATATCTGATGAATTATTCTCGAATAGTAATGGGAAAATAATATGTGTTTTCTTTGCATTGATATTTAGCTGGGTTTTCATGTTTCATAATTTAAAAATTACTAACACGTAGTTTTTAGAAATTAACTATGTAGGATATGAGCACAGTATATTTCACATAAAAAAGCAAAACGACATAAACCAGAGCAAAGTTCCAAAACAATAACATAAATTTGAAGTTAGGTCGTTTCGCATTTTTGACACGAACGAAAACAATTAAAATTCCCACCAGCTGCTTTTCGCCGAAGCTAGCCGAAGCTGGCCGAATGCTTCTGGGGTTTCCGTGGTTTTTAATGTCGTCTAAATTATCGACGCTCTTTTAAAAAAACGAAACAATCTTGGTATGACATTCGATACTAAGCTTCGTTGCAAGGTGCATATCCTGCTTAAGGTTAATCAACTAAGGATTATCAAAGAAAGAATATATTGGATGATAGGGTGGAAGTCCAAATTGACTATTTATAACAAACTCATGGTATACAAACAAATCATGATACCAGTGTGGCCCTATGGCATACAGCTCTGGGGCTGTAGCAAAACATTGAATATCAACAAGATACAGATTTTTTTAAAACAGTACTGTGAGACATCGTTGATGCCCGCTGGTATATGAGAAACGCAGATATTAGAAAAGATTCTGTTGATGAAGGCAGCCAGAAATCATGAGCTGCGCCTAACAAATCACCAAAAATCGAAACTGTACTACTTCTAGACGTCATAGGATAGCTAAGACGTTTTAATAGGATTAAGCCTACTGACTTGTCCCAGCGTGGAACCAACGAGTATATTCCAGTTGCGTTACATTAGGTGGAATTGAGCTGGGTCAGATAACTTATAAAAAAAATAATAATATGGTACCATAATGATTAGAAGGGCTGGATTGTGCGGTGAACTGTGACCTCTAGGGGTGAGCCACAATAGACCTATTAAGGGTCGCGGTGGATGGGCGACCACGCCCCACTCACATGATACCTAACCTAACCATAATGATTCATTCCCTACCGCTCAAAGTATCCACTCTATGAACATCACGGTTAGGTTAGGAGATTAGGTTTTTTCGAGGTTAGGTTAAGTTAGCAATGTTATGTTTACATCTTGTCGATTGTATGCATTTGTCTATACGTTTCAGCTTATTTATATTTCCAAGAGCTGGCCCAGACATAAAATATCTACTAGGCTTCATTCGCACTCAGCTGTCAACAAGTACGACCATAGTTCTTGTCTTTGGACCTAAGGTAAGAAAATTCAAATTTGTTGTGCTTTATAAATTTGTAGTAGAACGGAAATGTTTAAAAAGGACAGAATAAAAATAAGTCAGTTCGTATGCTTCATTTAGAATAGTGTTTCTTAACCTTTTGTATAGCGAGGGACCCTAGACCGCTTATATTTTTTTCTGAGGGACCCCCTTCGTACTAAAATACGAGATATTTTATGCTTCGAAATCAGTCCATTGCGTTCTTGTTTTCATCTTTAGGAAAACTACATCAAAAATATCTTAACATCATGAAATCAAAATATAGTGTTATTTACACGTGTTTTGTAGAACTATCTATTAGGTACATGTTTACCCTAAAAATGTAATTTTTACATTCAAAATATTGTTGGGTATGTCCTGCTAGAATAATAACCAACTAATTCCTACCCTATTCTAAAATTTTAATGTGTTTAAATTTTGTGTTTTAAAGTAATATAAAATTACCACAAATCAATAATTTTATCTAATCTACGACAATGCATGCATTGTGATTTGACATTTAAATGTCATTGAAATACAATTCTTGTTTGTTTCTAAATATTTAACAAATTTAGCATTAAACATATTTACCTGTGAAATGTAACACCAGCACTTTTATGTTTTAGTATCAGGGAACAACGACAAGATGAACAACTTACCATATTTGTCGTTATTGTCTTAGTAGTATAACAATGTTTTACCACTAAGTTATTTAGATGTAGATGGTTAGCTTTATTAAAAATGGGTACAACCTAATATACAAGTATAAATATCAAATATTAACAAAGCAAAACTATTAAGTATTTGTTGTTAGGTACTAAAATTATAAAATTACATATAATAATCTATATTCTGCATAATAATTTGGTGTCTTAATTATTAATTAAATGGTTTAATAAATTCTTTTTTAACAGAATAAGGCTTGTAGAAGATTGTATATTTCCAGGTAGACTGTTAGTTTGATTATTTACATATTAATTATTTCTTATTCTAGTTTTTTATTGATGTATTTGATTATTAAAAATTACAAATTTGTTGAAATATGATGGTCAAAGATTATGTAGCATTTTGTAAATATATACCATAGTTATATGTCAGTCTACTTTCTATAGGTAACCACTCTAGAGTATTTAGCGTTAAGGATATTGGAGCATACCTGCTACATTTTAAAATAATTCTCATTGCGCGATTCTGTAGTTTCTGTAGGGTTCTCATTTTATTTAAATCAGATGTATACAAAAGGGTGGGACAATATTTGAAATGCGGTTGAATGATAGTTTTATATACTGTGCCACGTCTTTTTCGTTCTCTAAAGAGTACTCTGCTAGCGGTTTCTCTACTGGCAAATTATGCCCGAGCTCAGCTGTAGAGGGTAGAAGAAAAAAATACAAAAGTGAGCCGCGCCACCGACTTAGACGGTATAAGCCGGAAACCCCTAGATCTTATAGGCACTAGCAGAGCCACAAGATAAACAACTATGATTATGGTGAACCAAATAAATAAAATTATAGCAAAAATATGTTGGATACTTTACTCACACAATAAATAATTAAGGTACACAGCTCAATAGCAACATCATAACAAATATAGTCAAAATTAACAGCTATAGTAAAATTTTTTGGCCAAAACAAACCAAAAATGTAAAATTTACAACTTTATAAAATAACCAAAACAGAAGTAAGAGTAACAGACTTTACCAAGTTACAAAAAAAGTAAAACATATATAAATCAACTCATTAATAACACTAATTCAAACGCTTACATAAAGGCAAAAAAAAAAGGTAAAACATATATAAGTTAACTCATTAATAACACTAATTCAAACATTTACATAAAGGCTAATAATTAACTAGTTAACCGTTTACATAAAGATTTTCACTGCCAAAACAATCGAGTTTATTTAAAAATATTTTTACAATGGTTGTCCTTTAAAATATCAAGATTGTAGGATATTTACAAATAAGTAGGAAGAAAATATATTTTTACTTGGACATAAAGAATTATTGAGAAGGTTATTTTAATCCAAGTTTAGTTTTGGCATATTATCTAATGCAATAAATAGTTTCCAACAATGTACTATATTAATAAACTAAAACAGAACGTAATAGTGGTGTCAGAATGAGTCACTGCGTTATATATTTAAAAATAAATCACTTATAACCTTTGGGTATACGAATTCACAAAGTACTATATTTATAAACTAAAACAGAACTTACTCGTGGTGTCGAAATGAGACACGGCGTTATATATTTAAAAATAAATCACTGATAACCTTTGGGTATACGAATTCACATGTACTCCTGTGGCCTACTCCTGGCCTACTCCTGGGCTACTCCTGGGGCCGGTTTGATTATGGGGCGGCACTGGCTAATTAACAATGGCTTCCCTCAAATAGATCCCGCTTGCGGAAATTTTAACTTGACACCAGAAATCCAAAATATCAACAACGTAGGTAAGATAGAATGGTCAAGTTAAAAATTAAGTGGTTTTTCTTCAAAATCCAATTAATATGGCCCAAATACAGCCAGATATGAAAGAAATCCCATAGAGGTTCTGCACACGTGCTAATAACACACCGTCCCAACAACTTTCACCGACACCTGACTTCCAAGACTCTCAACACACGACTGCCGCTCCTAGGCCGGAAATCAAGAAAAATAACGCGGAATAAACGTCAACCCACAATCTTCTCAAGTCCGTGCTCCACAATCGCCTCGTCCGTGTGGATATCCAGTCCCATCCACACAGAAATTGCAAACCAAACAATCGAATCCTACCCCTACAAGGTATGCAACATTATCTACAACGAATGATATATTTGAGTTACCACAGAGTACGGTATGCAACAAGGAATACGAAACTCATCAGAGACAATTAATAATGGAACTTGTAGAAGGAAAAAAATAGGCACGTGACAACTGTTACAATTTTTAGTTACTCTGTGGGTTCAGCGATTAAAACTCTCGATACAGTAACAAAACAATGTTTATTCCAATACAATAAATTCTACTTTTATTAATCACTTAGACATTCACTTAGATATACAACTTTTTATTATTATTTACATTTCTTAAATCATAAACACTTTTAAAACTACTACTGTCTATGTCCGCGGCTGCTGTCCCTTTTGATACCTGAAAATCATACTTCGATCTTATTCTCGAAGGCGATAGACCCCTTATCGAAACGGTAAAAATTGTCGAGAACTTGCGGGAACTTTCCTTTGGTCTCCGCGCCGACAGTCCCAGTTGTGACCGACGCATTGTCGCGACAGAAAGGATCAACAGAAACGGACTCAAGAAATCGTAACAATACTGTTATTCGTGACTGCATCGTTAAATGCTGAGACACTCTTGAAAAATAATACAATTTCTTTAAATCTTTTTTTGCGTGTAATTAAAATGGCTACTAAGTAATAAATGATTATCTAACAAAAATCCGAAATATTTAAATTTAGTTACATCCTCAATTTTGTCGTTGTCAATTTTTTTTCTAATGGATTTAAATCTAATTCTCTGTATTTAAAAGGTGTAGTAATTATTATAGCCTTTGTTTTATTAACATTTAGTTTTAATTTATTAATTTTTAAGTATTTAGCAATATTGTTTAAAGAATTATTAATTTTTTCCACAGCTACATCAAAATTTTTATCACTAACTGATGCTAGGGCGTCATCAGCAAAGAGATGTTCGTAATCGCATTCACTACATTTAATAATATTATTAATATAGATTAGGAAGAACAATGGTCCTATAATACTTCCCTGAGGAACTCCATGTGCTACATCAATCGGTGTTGAAACGGAATCATTAATTTTAGTTACCTGTTTTCTGTCTGTTAGGTAATCAGTGATCCAATCAAGTACTTTGCCTTTTATGTCATATTTTTTATTTTATGAGTACATTGGAAGTCCGATAATCCGGCACGTTCGGGACCGGCTCGGTGCCGGACTACCGAAAATTCCGGTCAATCGGACGATGCCCCTTCTTTTTATTTATTTATTTATTTAACAGCAAAGCCAATTTACATTTAACAAAGTGTGATAAACTATAAAATATTATTGAACTCTTATGTCTAATGTCTACACTAGAATTTTACAAAACATTTGTCGAAGTGTAAAATACAAAGTAATAATGAATCCTTATGTCTAGTTACTATATTACTAAAAGATGAAACAATTCTAGTATTACCAAAGAAAATGATGTAACCAATCCGGTACTTACAAAAGAAAATGGTAAGGTAAAGAAAAGTTTCGGAAACGCTATAGCCTTTTCAATTGATTTTTAAAGACCTGAAGTGACACATTAAACAAATCTAAGTTATTATGACATTCATTTCCCAGCTTCAGAATACGAGGAATCGGACTGTTCATAGCATAATTGGTATGGAAAAAATGTATATGAAAAATATCAGGATTTCTCGTATCTTTTTGTTTGATATGAAAAGTTATTAGTTGAAGTAGTTCTGGGAAGTTGATCTCATTATTTATTATTTTGAAGAGGAAACTCAAGTTCATAGAAATTCTCCTATCTTCCAATGATTTTATATTTAACTTGGTTAAGAGTTGACTGTACTCATATTCATTTCGTTGAATACCAAAGTGAAAAGCACAATTCCTCAAGAATTTCTTTTGAACATTCTCAATCAAATCGATATTTACATTATAATATGGGTCCCATTTAACCGAACAATACTCAAGAATGGATCTTACGAAAGCACAATATAAAATCTTTTTTGTTTTAATTGAAAAATCAGTAGAAATTCTCAACACAAAACCTAGCATTTTGAGACTTTTTGCCACAATTTCTGATACTTGATGATTAAAATTAATTTCGCTATCAAATTTAACTCCCAGATCGCGAATAAATTTTTCTCTTTTAAGAACTATATTATTCAATTTATATTCAAAGAATATTGGACTTCTAATTCTAGCGAACGTAATGATTTGACACTTATCGATGTTTACCTCTAACAAATTATTTCTACACCACATGGAAAAAGCTTCGAGATCTTTTTGTACTAATTCGGCATCTTTCCGGCAAGTAATTGCTCGATAAAGTTTGAGATCGTCCGCAAACATAAGAAATTCAGAATAATTGAAAACAGACTCTATGTCTGATACAAACAAGTTGAACAGCAGTGGGTCCATATGGGATCCCTGTGGTACCCCTGATGGAACCTGAATGGGTGTAGATGTTGTATCTCCGTATATCACAGAGTTCTACCAGTTAAGAAGCTATTGATTACTTGCAAAATATTCCCGTCTATACCAAGCGCTTGAATTTTAGCTATAAGTAGGCTATGGTTGACTCTGTCAAAGGCTTTGGAAAAGTCCTTATAGACAGAGTCAACCTGTAGCCTCCTCTCAAGATTTTCAGTTATGTAGTTTGTGTAAAGAGCAATGTTGGTACAAGTTTATTTACCTTCTGAGAAACCGTGTTGTTGGGGATTGAGTAAAGACTTACAGTCCCAGGAAAGTTTCTTTGTAAGCATAGAATCAAAAATCTTAGCCATCACTGACTGATTGCAAACTGCTCTATAATTCCTAATATTTTTCTTATCTCCTAGTTTATGTATTGGTTTCAGGAAGCTATGTTTCCAATAATCTGGAAAGGTGCCTAGAGAAAAAATTTGATTGAAGATATTTCGTAATGGAATTGCTAAAGTGTTTAAAAAATAAAGGTATCCCATCAGGTCCATTGTGAGCTTGGGGGAAACAGAGAGAACGTAATCTATTAAATCCGTAGAAGTAATACTGTAATTGTTGATATAGACTTTGTTTTCAAAATTATATTCAGGAGTAAAATTCACTGTCTGGTTATTATATACAGTTGAAAAATAAGAGGCAAACAAATTGACAATCTCGGAAGTATTATTACTGACTTAATTTTCATAAAACATGGCTGAAGGTAACTTATAATCCTTTCTTTTACTTTGAATACAACCCCAAAAGGCCTTTGGATTATCAGAGATATTATCTTCAATTTTATTAATGTAATTTTCATAGCACTGATCTCGAATAGCTTTACAACTGTCCCTCAATTTACAGAAATCATAATAGTAATCAATGTTGCCTGTTTCCTTATATTTTTTATGAGTGTTCTTTTTGTCATAAATCATTTTTCTGAGGTTAGAACTGAACTAAGAGGAAAAGGTAGAAGTTTTTTAAAGGAATAAATAGATGGATTGCCTGATAAATAATGTCATAAAAACAATTAATGTTATTATTAACATCTGAGTTACAGAGAATATGTTCCCATTTAACGTCAGCTAAAAATTCATTTATCCCAATATAATTTCCATTTCTGAAATCAAAAAAGTATTCTTCATATTCAGATTCTTTTGGAATAGAAATATTTAAAGAAAATTCAATGGCAGTGTGCCGAATACTATTTTTGAAGATTTCATCTGTAGCGCTTTGTACGGAGAAATGATTGTTGGAGAATATTAAATCTAGATAAACATTGGTACTATTTGGTATGGTATTCAGTTGGAAGAAATTATGAAAGCTGAACGCTTGGTGAATTGCTATTCCCGGGGAGTTTTCATTACAGTTAACATTTAAACCCAGATTGTCATTAAACCATGTGGCATCCGGAATATTATAATCTCCACATATAGTAAGGTTTGACTGAGCATAATTGCTGGTAACAAATTCAACAGTACTAATGTGATCTTCATATAAACTGATAGGTGAAGATGGAGGATTATATAGCACCCAGTACTACGGTTTTGTTCTTAAGATTGAAATAAATGAATACTTGTTCTAAATCTACACTGTCAACAGGGGGTATTTTTATTCTTTTAGCGGATAGAGTTGATTTAACTGCAATTAAAATACATCATAAGCGGCTGAATGCATTCAGTTCACTGTCGATTAAATCACTTTAATCAATTTCCACTATGAAAACTTTAACTTCAATGGATTCACTATAACTTTTGCAACAGTTCAATACCAAATTTGAATTTTAAATGTTTAATAGAACTAGTCAATGCCAACTTGTTCCTGGACTATAGACACACGTATTTAAAGTTTATTGAATGGCACTGGTGTAGGCTTTGCCGTTAAACAAATGTACTTTTTTTTTAACTACATACATACATAAATCGTAATTATAAGAACAATTAGGTTAATAATTAAACTACAAATACAGTATGCAAATACAACAAAGTTTATTTTATATAATGTATGTACACGTACTGTAAAACATATTTCACTTTAAAAAAAGATTTTCTCAAACTCGTCTTTGTATTTTTCTGCAGAGTTTTGGTTTGCTGAAAGTGTTTCTCCAGTTACATCAAGTCTTCGAATTCCATGCCGAAACTTAAAGTTTCTGAGCCATCCATCAGAATAATTACATTCACTTTCAGCAACTCCTAAATCTTGGTCGAATTTCTTTGCCTTTTTAACAATCATTGGCCCTGTTACCGGCTTTCCTTCAGAACGTACTGAAGCCAATTTTTCAGTTGTTACCGATTGAGAAGCAAACTTCATTAGTTCACCTTTTTGTTTTTAATGTCATAAATAGTTAAAACATTTCTATTCTCACCTTTTTCTAGCCGTTTGATGATTTCTAGTTCCTGATTGAGAGTCAGTGTTACGTGTTTTCGTTTCTCTTCTTTTTAACTCGAAGGCTTAGGTTTTAAAAAGATGGTCACTGTACAGTTAGAGCGAAACTCACTTTGTTTATAAACAGTTTCAAAAGTTACGTACGTCACTACAGATGTACTGTATTACAGTAGAGAGTACTGAGACACAGTTTACTGCGATGTGAAAGGACACAAAACAACAACGCACAAAAAAATGGCGAAGACGCTTCAAGATTGATTAACTGTGCTGCACTGCACCTGTATTGGTTGTGACAGCTGAGACTAGCTGGCCGCTAATTGTTTCCGAACAATACCGAGCGCTTCTGGATGATCCCGAACTACTCCGAAAACTTCCGAATAGCTCTCCAGCGTTTTTATTTGCTTAAAAGACACACTTTTGGAGAAAACCAATTTTCCGGAGTAATGCCGGACTAACGGGCATTCCGGACTGTTGGATGCCGGACTAATGGACTTCTGCTGTAATATTTCGCGGGTGATAGTTTCAAATGCACGTTTGAGATCTAAGAATACGGTTACAGTATACATGCCTTCACTCATCCAATCTTTCCATTCAGTGACCTTAAGTTAAAGTGCTGATTCACATGAGTGGTTTGATCTAAAGCCAGATTGGTTAGTGAAAAGTATATTGTTTTTATTAAAATATTCCAATAACTACTACCTCTAACAATTTTTCAGCACATGGCAAAGTGTTGATTGGCCGGTATTCATCGCATTTATTCGTATAAGATACCTTTTATATAGGTGTAACAGTACTAATTTTTAAATCATCTGGAAAAGTGCCACTTTCTAGAGACGTATTTATAAAGTGTAACCAAATATGCCCAATTACTTTAAAGCTGCTCTTTATAAATTTACTAGATAGTGCATCAACTTGTGACCCTTTGTTTGGTAAATTAGCTACAATTACTTTTAATTCTTGAAAATTTAGTATTTTAAATTTGCTAAAACCATCTTTATCATAAAAATCAATGCAATAATAGTGATTAACTACTAAGTATTTGCACTGGACCAGAACCGGTTTTTGGAGTCTCCACAAGTGCCGCAAAAACAATTATTTCGGACTGGGTGGAGAGGAAAATACTTACGTACTGGTCCGATGTACCAGGTTTAACTCACTCGAAGGCGTTTCTACCTAAACCCTCGAGAAACACAACTAAACAGATCCTAAAATGGAGCAGAAATGACCTGCGTATTCTAACGGGACTGCTTACAGCACACTGTCGTCTAAGATACCACCTGAGAAAGATAGGTCTGAACCAACAAACGGACTGTCGGTTTTACTGCGGAAAGACGAAACTGCTGAATATATACAATGTTCATGCCCCGGCCTGGGAAGAATAAGGTTCAACATTTTTGGTTACACCAACCTAGAACCTACCGATTTCAAAAAAATCTCACCCTATACAACCATAAACTTCGTAAGAACGGCTGGATTGTGCGGGGAACTGTAGCCTCTAGGGGTAAGCCACAATAGACCTACTAAGGGTCGCGGGGGAGGGGCGACCACGCCCCACTCACATGATACCTAACCTACCTAAGTATTTGCACTAAAACAAACAACAAAATCTTATCACACTAATTTTAACCCGCAGGGAAAAATTCAACTAATGAGTCATATGTGGTGGTTTAATATGGCCGTTTCCGTCACACTTTTAGAAGCCTTGCAAAATAGCAATGTTCTTTTCTGTTAGTTTTATATCCAAAGTCAAACTTTGCCGTATTGTGCCTAATTTCTCCTTACGATTGAATATATTTATGCTGTGTTGAGAGTACTAAGAACCCCAAACTTAACTTTTTGGAACTCTGTAGTTCCGCAGAACCCAGACTGAGAAACACTGAATTAGAGCAACACAATTGATGATGAAATCATAATTTTTCACTGAGCGATTATTTTTCAGATTATAAGAGTCTTGCGGGGTCAAGGCGACCAATGGGACAATAGAGCTAGATCTCGAGCTGTGACTGCCTCTTTTTCGTTAAACGGAATAGGCTTAGTTGCCGAAGAAGTGCCAGATCTGTTTCAAGAAAATGAAGAACTGAAGGTAAGAACAACGCCATTACATAAAATGTTTGTAAAATTTTATTACTATTTTAATGATAGTTCAAATAGTTTGTTCATTGCTATTTACCATATCCAATTCCACCGCCGAATCCAAATCCCCCTCCACCACCACCTCCACCACCTCCACCGCCACCTCCTCCACCTCCACCTCCCCAACCATTAGTGTTTTGATTACGCTGTTGACACGGATCGCATGGATTTTTTGGCGCAGTTTGATAAACCACTGGTTGGTAAACTGGTTGTCGAACTGGTTGTCGAACTGGTTGGTAAACTGGTTGTTGAACTGCACAGCAAACACCTCCAGATTGTTGTTGTTTACTTTTAAATTTTGGAAAGCAGAAACTTGATGTTATCAATATTGCCAAGAGTAAACAAACAATCTAAAACAAAGTTTAAAGCTCTTGTAAAAGTGCCATGTATTTTTTTAGTTTTAACCTAGTTTTTAGCAGAAGAATTGTGGTCTTCTTATAATTTTTTTACAGTCTTAATTAAAAAGACTGTAATCAGATTTTTTTTTATAAATGTTAAATAATGCAACATAATAGAATATGTGGTGATGCTGAATGGAATCTGTGATATAATGGTGAAAACATTTTTATAACAACTACACTTACAAAAATGTACACAATTTCAAAGAGAAAAAACTATGTAACAATAGGATTTAATTTTTACTGACATGAAAACATATTTAAAACTTTCCTTTTCCCAAAAAAGATAGGGATTGGAGTGGTAGGTAACAAAACGTTCCTTGGGTCTTAAAGAAAAATTTATTCATCAGAATAAAGAAATTATGAAAATTTTATTTTGTTGCACAACAATCAAGATTTGTGATTTTGTTTTTAAAATAAGACAAACCAGCCCAAATACAGTATTATTGTCCAATTGTTTTTCCAAAATTAAAATACAATGAACACCTTCACTTATGTATAATGAAGTTTAAATTCAATTAGTTTTTTATTTATTTTTGCCTAAAAAATATAATATTGATTTTAATGTGAAAAAGACTTACCTGTGTTATTCTAATAGCAAACATTGTAAACTTGGATAATATCGTTTTAAATGTATTATATCGTTTTAAGTTATTTGTTCAAGGTATTTGTTTTTTATATAAGTACATAATATCCAATTAATTACACTTTATTACGGTTTATTAATTTATCATTTATAATTATTACTGGTTGGTGTGTGTGAGCAGCATGAAGTTATTATATATAAAGATTATTAGATAAAGATTGTTTTTTCCTAAAAATTGAGGTAATCCGGGATTTACAAATTCACTTATTCTAATGAGAATCCCATAGTTCTAATAAATTCCATTTAGCAATTAAGAATTAATTACCAGATGAATCAGTTTTTTAATTTCGTGTATTTTAAAAAAAATAACGTTTAATTAAGTTTAGAAAAATTGTATACAGGCTGTCCCAATAAATCTTGTTTTCCGTTATTATAGACAGATAATTTATTTATACTTTGATCAAATAACCTTTGTATATTTTAGATCAATAATTAAAACTGTACTAATAATACATGAATAAAATTACAATTACCTAAAATGTTTGGGTCTATTCTAATACGTTCCCGCATTTTTAATTTCTTTTCTATAGCCAACGGCTGGACCGATGTTGATGAAATATTCGCCAATTTTTAGATTAGCCCGGCAAATGATCATGTGAATTTTGGTAGCAACCACGCATTTTTTATCTGAACGTGAATCTAACTTAAGTATTTAATTGATTTGTCAAATTTAACAATAATGATAATTATTATTATTATGATTTATGGTTTTTTGTGGTTTTTTTATTTATAATAAAATTGGAACGATACAGAATAGATTAACAGGGTCCCTGCGTAAGAATAACACGCGTTAACAATAAAATATATTGTACTCTTTTATTAGGTATTTTTATAGGAAAAAATTTGTTAAATTTATTCTGTATCGTTCCAATTTTAGTATAAAAAAAACACCACAAAAAATCATAATATTATTAAATGGCATTTCTTATCGCTTCATTTTTATATCACAAAATCACCCGCCGGGTTAATCTAAGGATTGGTTGAAAATTTCATCAAAATTGGTCCAGCCGTTATATTTTAATGTTAACGTGTCATTCTTGGGCAGGGGTCATGTAAATCTATTTTGTATCGTTCCAATTTTAGTATGAAAAAACTATAAATCATATTAATAAATGGCATGTCTTATCGCATCATTTTTATATCACACGATCACTCGCCGAGCTAATCTATAGATTGGCTGAAAATTTCATCAAAATTGGTCCAGCTGTTATATTTTAATGTTAACGTGTCATTCTTGCGCAGGGGCCATGTAAATCTATTTTGTATCGTTCCAAATTTAGTATAAAAAAACCATAAATTATATTAATAATAAATGGCATGTCTTATCGCTTCATTTTTATATCACACGATCACCAGTCGGGCTAATCTAAAGATTGGCTGAAAATTTCATCTTAATCTGTCCAGCCGTTATATTTTAATGTTATCGTATCTTTCTTCCGCAGGGGCCATGTTAATCTATTCTGTATCGTTTCAATTTTAGTATAATGAAATCACCACAAAAAACCCTAAATCATAATAATAATTATCATTATTGGTAAATTTGACAAATCAATTAAATAAGTTAGATTTACGTTGAGTAATAATAAATTGAAAACATTTACTTATAATAAATAAAAATTAAAACTTGGTGGCTATAGAAAAAAAAATTAAAATGCGGGGTTGTCACCAAACTTCACACGATCATTTACAGGGCTAATCTAAAGATTGGCTAAAAAGTTTATCAAAATTGGTCCAGCCGTTGACTATAGAAAAGGAATTGAAAATACGTATTAAGAAAGACCCACATTTCTTTACATTTTATTGATCATACCTCGCAGGCAAGAAATAAAGTACGGTTGTGGTACTCCTTATAGATGAAGCTATTGAATATACATTATGTTCTATTATGTTACCTGCAGTGTAAGGTTCTGCATCAATTTCTTCACAGTGAATTGAAATAATTCTAAGGTGTTATACTTTTTGCGTTTCTTTGCAACAGATTAAATTTTTTTAAACATTTATAAACAGTTATTCTCTTAAATATAGTAGTTTTATGAAGTGGCTAGCATAAATTGTCTTTATTTCTAGTATTAAACTGGTGTGTCATAGAATTATTTATTGAATAAATATTTATTTATGTAAACCAAACAAAAATTTTTATAAGAAAGAATGCCAACAAGTGTTAACAAGTTGTGTTTTCTGAAATCATACGTACAAGGGTGGTCTGAAAAGCTTCCGACATTTTACACGAGCAATTAGAGTTTGACAATCATTTGAGTAAGTCAATATGGGTGTTTTGGTGAAAATATCTAGTATTGATCTGTCATTCAATATTTGTTTTTGAAAGGCAATACGCATACGCAAATCAAAGATGAGCTGGACGCTGTGTACGGAGATCCTACACCATCATTTCCCACCGTAAAATTTTGGGCAGCTGAATAAAAACGTGGCTTTACCAGCTTGGGAGACGATGAACATTCAAGACGTCCTAAAATTGCAACCACTAAGGATAATATCGCTTAATTTTACCAAATCTTGATAAACGACCGTGGAATTAAAGTGAGAGAAATATAAGAGGCTATAAATATATCCAGAGAACGTGTTTGTCACATATTGAATCAAGATTTAGGCAAGATAAAGCTGTTCCTGCGTTGGGTGCGGCGTTTGCTCACGTTAGACAAAAAGCGTTTTTGAATGGACATTTTTAACGTTCTGCTAGCGCAGTTTGGGCGCAATAAATCGGTGTTTTGGCGCTGATTATTTACTATAAATGAAACTTAAATACACCATTACACGCCCAAAACAAAAATACAGTCAAAACAGTGGACTGCGAAAGGTGAATCGACTTCAAAAAAAGCAAAAACTTTTTTTGATTGATTATCTTTAAAAAGGAAAACGCATTACAGGAGCATACTATTCATCATAACTTGACAAGCTGAAGGCAGAAATTGCGGGAAAACGGCCACATTTGCAGAAAAAAAACTGTTTCAACACAACAATGCGCCGTCTCACACCGCAGCGGTTGCCATGACGAAAATCCACCAATTAAAATTTGAACTGCTTGACCACCCTCCTCACTCACCAGATCTAGCCTCAAGCTATTTTATTTTGTTCCCCAATCCAAAAATTGCGCTTAGAGAACAGATATTTTTGTCAAATGAGGAGGCCATTAGCTTTGTAAACAGAAAGACGCCAAGTACTATTTGGACGGGCTTAGTAGATGGTAGCATCGCTGGGAGAAGTATGTAGAAAATTAAAAATAAATTTAAAGAGAAAATTTCTTGTATCTTTGTTTTGTCGGAAACTTTTCAGACCACGCTCGTATAGCTTGCTTTTGGACGATGAATATTAAATCTATATTTGTGCCTGCCTATAACATGATGCAGTAGGACATCACCGAATAAAAGTGTTCGTAATAGGCCTTAAGCAGAGTATTGTCTAGGTACTACTTTTTTAGGTACTCTCAAGCTATAATATATTTTGTTTAATTTTCCACATAGTCTTTGTACATGGTCCACCCAAGTTATATGGTGATCTATTTATTCTAACACCTAAAACATTTACCTTCTTACTGTATTCAGTATCTTGTCCATACACATTTTACTAGAATAGACTTTTGTATTTCTGCTGTGTCTAAATAGTAGACAATTAGCTTTCCCAACATTTAACAATAACACATTTTTTCGAAACTATTCGGAAATATTTCTAGATATTTTAGCCGTTTTGTAAAAAATACGAAATAATTATAAAAGCAAAATTTAAAATCTTAAGATGCATTATCCAAAATTATTCAGTGCGTCCATAAATTCATTATTAGCTAAATAAACAGTGAACAGATAAAAAAATCCAGAAACAGGTCGATTTTTGATTTTAATTTACTATTTTTTAAAAGAATAATCTATTATACAGGGTAAATAACCTTTAAGTGATGACGTCAGCTCCAGTTTTAAATGAAACACTCCCCTTTTTTTAATTTGCGGATTTCTCCTGCTGAGCTGATTTCAACAATGTATCACAAATTGATTCCAATTGGTACAGGTTGGACAAAACGCAAAATTTAGTTGTTATTTTAACGGCAAACTGTATGCAAAGATATTGATTAAAAGAGTAACGAATGAAACTGAGAAGATGATATGGGATGTGCAAGCAGGATTTAGAAGAGGAAGGAATTGTATGGATCAGGTCTTTTCATTACGAGGTATAGTTGAAAAAATTTTGGCCAGGATTCAGAAGGCCTATTGCACTTTTATAGACTTGGAAAAGACCTATGACAGAGTGGTGAGAAGCGAATTGTGGTCGACATTGTCTATGTATGGGGTAAACGCTAGTTTAATACGAACACTGAAATCACTTTATGAGGATTCCCCTGCTTGTGTCAGAATAAACGGAGCTTGCACGGACTGTTTTAACATCGAAAAAGGTGTGAGACAGGGATGTGTGGCGTCCCCATGACTGTTTAACTTATACATAGACGATTGTTTAAAAGATTTGAAATAGATTGCGTATGGATTAAAAATGAATGATTTGATTGTCAAATGCCTTCTTTACGCCGATGATAAAGTCATATTAGCGTCATCCGAAGAGGAGTTGCAGGCGATGGTTAATGTTATGCATGATGCCCTAAAAATCAAAGCGATGAAAATAAATGCAAGCAAAACGAAAGTAATGGTTTTTGAAAGAGAAGAAAGCATGACAAACTGTGAAGTTTTGATTAAGGGAGAAAATGGGAAACAAGTAAATAAATTTGTGTACTTGGGTTCAAAGTTTACGAGAGATGGAAAGTATGACAGTGACATTGAGCGAAGGGTGTTGGCAGGAAAACAGATGAATGGGGCACTGCATGCTTTCTGAACAGCCAGAAAGTGTCAAAAAAGGCACGTCTGGCTGTGCATAGAGGTGTGTTGGTTCCTACACTTATGTATGGTAGCGAATGTTGGGTTTGGCAGAAGAAGCATAAAAATAGAATTAATGCTGCGGAGTTGAGTAGTTTGAGAAATATACACGAATTGACTCGGTTGGATAGAGTAAAACATGGTAAGATAAGAAAACGCTGTGGTGTAAAAGAAGATGTGGTTACAAAGATAGATAAAGGAATGCTTAGATGATTTGAACACGTAGAAAGGATGGATGAAGGATTGACGAAACAAATTTATAAGGCGAGTGTGAATGGACAAGTCAGTAGAGGTCGACCTCGGCGAACATATCTCGATCAGATCAACATTGTTTTGAAGAAAGGCCAGGTCAAGAGTACCGACAACCGACGAGCATGCATGAAAGCCCTGATGAAAGTAGAGGAAGCAAAAGATGTGTGTAAGAACCATAGCAAGTGGAAGGAAATTGTCTCTGCCTACCCCTACGGGAAAAAAGCGTGACTATATATATATATATATATATATATATATATATATATATATATATATATATATATATATATATATATATATATATATATATATATATATATATATATGTATGTATGTATTTTAAAATTGTATCTATCCACTTTTATAAGTAATCCTAGCCGCTTGACTTAACAGAAAAAGTTTAAAAGTATTTCTTGCCATTTTTTTTATTTGACATAAAAAATTGTCATAAATATCCAAATACAATTCCTTATTGTTTATCTAATTTATTATATCGTATTTAACAAACTGTTTTGTTAAAATGCCTCTAACTGTTAATCCTTTATCAACGTAAATATTATTACACATATTACGTTCAAATATACAATATGATATAAAGTGTTTTTGTCTTTTTGTTTCACCCCACGAATTACTAAACTACTGTTAATCCTTTTCACTTTTTTATTGAGATTAAAGTAGGGATAATTCAACATTGGATAGCGGATTACAAGAATAAAAAAAAACGTTTATTAATTATCACGGGCAAGCGTATGATTCTGCGCGCGAAGACGAATGAGATCAATGCGTATGCTCCAGTGGACAAAGACAGCAGTGTCAAAGTTATAGTCTCTTTTTTTCTATCAAGTGGACGTTTCCACTTGCACGCGGGTATATGGCATGCCTACTCTATCTGTATTATCTTTATACACCCATCACGCGAAACCATAAGTTTACCCTCTATTCAATTTTGCTACAACGCGCCCAAAGAAGTTTTCACTTAAATAAACAAGAAACTAAAGAATGTATAAAACAAATTTAATTATTTAATATTTTTCAGGAGGAAATACAAAAGCTGGCAGCTCAAATCGAATTCATGAAGATAGTCCACATGGAAAGCAACAATAGACACGTTAAACCGAAAAGTGGAGGTTATTTTTCCGTTCAAAACACTTCCAACTTAGTGCACAGTCCTATAACGAAACAAGGCTATACTTTCAGTCAACCTCCGATACCCCCCGAAGAACTGTGACAAAACCTTAAGGCTCCGCAAAGCCTTAAGGAAGCTACGCACAACGCGTCGGAGTCTGCTCACTACTCGAAGGAACCGATAGGTGGCGTTGATTGGTTCAAAATGAGCTTTAAAGGGAAAGGAAAATGTTTGGAACAAGGGGAGGCGGTTCCCTTGTAGATAAACGATTAGTAGATATACTAAATACGTTAAAATAGAAGGATGCTGCTAGCACTACATGCTCGGTGGCATACCATGAATAAGTACAATATTTGTTTAACAAAAAATATTACTACAAATTTTTTTGCACGTAAATATTATTATCCCTAAACTATATTATTTTTATGACGTTTTTTTACAATTTAAATAAGCTAAGAACTCTTCTAAAAATGAGCAAATTAAGAATTAAACATTTAAAATAATAAAAATATGGAAGCTATCTGACTCATTGACATGTATATTTTCCGTTTTAAACATTTCTTTTCTGCTAGGTGTTAAAGTAATTCTCGAAAAAGTTGTTTCCTTGTATGAGGTCAGAAAAGTTGAAAATCTCAATATAATATGACTTCGACGCCTATTGCACATCACACGCCCATATAGTAGTTTAACTGCCATGTTAACAAGTTCGGTTGCATAACTAAACAAATTTTACCAAAAATTTAACAGTATACAGCTAAAAGATGCTATTTATTAAAAAGTAATGTCACATCACACTACGAGTGCCCTATGATGGATTTTCTAAGCACTTATTGACCCAGCCTCGAATTGGTGACCTGCAGCATGAAGCTATTTTTTGACATCGGTAGAAAGTGACGTGGCGTCACTGCTTGCGGTACGTAACGTGCACGCGATACAACAAATGACATATCTTTCATAAGGTTATATGTGTTTGGTAAAAGATTTTGGTTTTTAATTTTTTTTGGGTTTTTTTGAGTTTAGAGTGAGCTTTTCGACAATTATTTAGGTATATAGGTCAAACATCACGTGAACGTTACCCATTAAAAAAGATGAACCGGAGCTCAAATTGGGGGAGAATCTAGCTAACTAGTTCAGCATCTTAAATTATTATTTTTTTATGAATTAAAAATTTTTTTATATCGTTTTAAATATAAAACACAATTTGTAAAAATAATATTTGTCGTATGCTTAGTTTTTTTTTAATATAATATATTTATTAAAATATTATTTATTATATTAATATAAAATATTTTTTTTAATTTTTTGTTAATTTTAAGAACCTAGAATACAGACAATAAGAAACATCCAAATGGAATAAATACAGTAGCAAAAATTGACCTTTACCCTGGCGTCATACCTACAAACCTCGCGAAATGAATCAAAAATGGCTACTGTTATTATTCCGAAATTTACAATACAATATAGATTAAGTATTTTAGAAATCATCGTCAGGTTCTCAGAGTGTTTACATGCATGTATCTTTCTTACTTCCTGGTTATTAACGTAATTCTTATTTTAGTTGACTTTATAAATCTACCATAATGTTCCCGTTTCACGAAAGTTTAGCCACCGTCTAAGAAGTAAGGTTATGTTAAAATAATAATTAAATGCAAAGCAGGGAAATTTGTACTCACTGTAAAATCATAATAACATTTAAAAAAAACCGATTTTATAAATTTTATCAGAATGCAAATGATAAAACGCTTTAAACAAAACTCGGTGTATCAAAATAATGACATTTGTCATAAGAGGTCAAAATAAATTCTTATAAATACAACCGATTAATCGTAAATGGCACTATCTCTTTTCAACATTTAGAGGTCATAATTAAACGAATGGCTTAAGCGCGAATGCTCGGAAATAGAACAGCTACAAGATCAATATGAAAATTTTAATCTGCACAGAAAGCTGAAGGAGACTGCTGGCATATTTAAAAAAAATGAGACCAACCATAACAGTCAATAGTAGCAACCAGATAGTCCTCGACAGCAAAGAGAATAACAATGTTTGGGAAAAGTATATTGAAGAACTTTTTGACGACAATAGACCCCCAGCTGGTATCAATAACTCTCTAACCGGCCCATCGATCACTAAGGTCGATTGAAAATGCCATACGTAAATCAAAAAATAACAAAGCGGCTGGTCCAGATGAAATTCCTTCAAAAATACTTAAGCTTCTAGATGAACGGGGCATCACATTACTTTATAAAGTGTTTAACACTATATATGAGACAGGTCACTACCCCAAACAGTGGTTGTGCTCTACTTTTATCCCCTTGTCTAAGAAGATCAATGCAAGAAAATGCGAAGATCATATACTTATTAGCCTGATGAGTCATACTTTGAAAATATTTCTTTTAATCATACACCAAAGAATTTACAAAAAATGTGAAAGAGACCTAAGCGACTCGCAATTTGGGTTTAGACAAGGGTTAGGTACACGAGAAGCGATAGTCGCAACACAAGTGCTTGCCCAGAACTGCCATGATCAGAGAAAGGATGTGTGCCTATGTTTCATAGATTACGAAAAGGCATTTGATCGCATACAACACCACAAACTAATGCAGCTCCTTAATAGTCTTGATATCGACCAAAAAAAAATTAGATGCATTGAGAACCTATATTGAAACCAAACAGCGCAAATCAAATTAGGCAATATGTCCATCTCCATAAAAATTAGAAGGGTAGTGCGACAGGGATGTGTGCTGTCTCCACTCCTATTCCACTTTTATTCGGAAACAAATTTTCTAAGAGGCTCTGGAACACGTAGAAATGGGAGTTAAAGTTAATGGAGTGTGGATTAACAATATCCGTTATGCCGATGATACGGTCTTAATCGCTGATAATATACACGACCTACAACAACTTGTCAACAAAGTAGGAGAACAGAGCAAATCAATGTGTTTAAATATCAACATCAAAAAAACAAAGTTTATGATTATCTCTAGAAACCTAAATTTGTTTGAGAATTCCACCATAACATTTAACGCAAAGCCCATGGAAAGAGTAGACAAATTTAGGTACTTGGGCATTTGCCTTTTCGCAGACTGGACATCGGACAAGGAAATAAAATGTCGCATTGAACAAGCTCGTCAGGCATTCTTGAAGTTTCGAAGAGTGCTTACCTGTTCCGATTTTGACCTTAACCTAAGAATCAGATTCATGAAGTGCTACGTTTGGTCGGTGCTTCTTTACGGTATGGAGGGTTGGACATTGAAGGCGACTGTAATTAAGAAATTAGAGGCTTTTGAAATGTGGCTGTATCGCAGAATCTTCAAGATACCTTGGACGGCCCGACTGACAAACGAAGAAATTCTAAGACGAGTCAACGAATAACGTGAACTGTTTGAATTGATTTAGAAAAGAAAAACGGCATACTTGGGACATATAATGCGAAACACGAAACACGAAATATCAATTCTTGCATCTGTTGATCGAATGTAAGATCGAAGGCCGGAGAGGGATCGGAAGGAAAAAAATGTCTTGGCTGCGAAATCTCAGACAGTGGACAGGGCTACACGATATACAGCCGCTAATACATACCGCAAGGAACAGAGAAGCAATGAAAAATGTTATCGCAAACATCCGTTAGTGGATACGCATTAAAAGAAGAATAAGAATTAGAGATACAAAAGAACGTATGTCACTGCTTGAAAGAGTTTACATATTGTATGATGTGTTTTTACTGTCAGTAGAAAAGGATGAGGTATATAAACTTTGTGTTTACTACTGTTCATTGTTAGTGACGCCAGGGTAAAGGTCAATTTATTCAACTATACACTATTCTAATTATTGTGCATAATTATGTTTCAGGATGTCATTTCGTTATCTAAAATTATGGTATTTCGGGATTTTTTATAAATATGCACAATGAATTTATTCCATTGACTGTTCTACACTGTATTATGTAAATGTATGATAAACATTACTGTTAAATTTGCAATTTATCATTTAAATGCGCCCAGTTAAATAGTTTAACATTAACAATGGCGCCCCCAGTTATATACAGTTTATTTTCCTAAAAAAGAGAAAACTGTCAATTAGTGTTTCTCAATTAAATAATGTTAATAAAATATTAAGAAATTTTAATGAAGCTAAATAAAATAGTTTAATTGATGTTGTAACTTAAAATATTTTTTGTTACCCCAGTATTTAAATATAACAAAGTATCTGAAACACTTTGAGAAAATAGGAATTTACTACATATAAAATAAAAAAAAATCCACAATTTAACTGAATTATGAACAAAACTGTAAAATTACCATAAAAAATTGACCTTTTGATAGTGTCAATAAGCAAATTAAAAGTCATTTAGGTCAAAGAATACAGATATACACATAAAACCTTGAAGGTTCACTTTTTGTGTCCCTAGAACGCTGTTAGTTAGTATCAGCGCATTACCAAACTGAAAAAGTCAGTAAAAACTTTTTTACAGTTGTCACGCTGTATGCTTTTCGGATTAAGATGGCTGCGCTATGGGCCAATATTTTTGTTTACTAATATTTGTTTTAGCTCTTTTTTTTTGTTTCAGATAATATTAATAAAAATGAACCCCATAGATCTCAATCATTTAAAGTTAAAATTTCAGCTAAAGCTTAACTCATATGAGACTGATGAAGGAAAAAAACTAAAAATTAAGCAATTAACGATTTTATATCTTTTTTACGTAAACAAATATAAGGTTTAATAACACCACAAAATAAGGAAATAATAAATATAATATTTACTCCAATAATTATTACCTTAAAAATTAATCATATTCACCTAATTTTAATCCTTGACTCTACCCTCGTTAATATTATCAATAAAATCCGAATTACAACAACTTGCTTCTTTTGGGAGAAATATTATTATATTTGTGGTGAATATACGAAAATATACGTTAGTATTTATCATATTTTTAAAAAAAAATTGTCGATTCCTATTTTCCTAAACTTGCAGGTATTTTTAAAATAACTTTGAATGTTGTAAAAGACACTTGAACGTCTATAAATGTTCGTTTTAAAGCTTAATAAGTGTGTAACTTTAAATGCATCTTTCAAACGTCTCAATCTGAAATAAAGTATTATAAACTTCGTAAAAAGAATACCTGACTGATTTTTATATAGTAAAAATATTAGAGAGTATGTGCTTCAAATTGTGTGATAACAAAATACTATATGATGTTAGAAAACTGTGCTTTAGATGTAAAGCTAAATAAAATATTTATGTTGATTTCCTTCGAGTTTATTCGGCTTAAAAACGAAGTTTTAAGTTTCATATTGGTAAATACACAATATAATATTACGAAACTTGGGTCCGTATTTATTAAAACAATAATTTTACAATTAACTACACTGTCATCCTATTGCAACACAATTATTCACAAAAAATAATAAATATAGTTCAAACTACCGCTGGATACTTCACTGTATATCGTTTAACTGCTCGTCAAATAAAACTCTTCGTTCCCAACCTGACCAGCGTTAAATACTCCTGCCTCCGCCTCTGAAACTTCCTAGAAGCTCTTCAGAGAACCGCGATGTTACTAGACCTTGTCGATAGGGGTCGCGAAGGTTCGTTCTATCGTTTAGAGAAATGCAATCAATCAGAGAGAGCTGACTGAGCCAATTCTGGTAACAATAATCTAACTAGATTATAAAATATTGCTTGGATGGATTTAATAACGAATTGTAAAGAAACTTTTTTTGATTATTTTTAAAGTTTCTTATAAATTTGCATATAAATCAGAGCAGTATTTTGTGTGGCAACAGCGCTTTATTACTTATAATAAGCACGCGAAAATACTAATAAAAAATTAAAACTTTTCATACATACATACATACATAAAGTCACGCCTTTTTCCCATGGGGGTAGGCAGAGACCACTTTCTTCAACTTGCGTCGGTTCTTACACACATCTTTTGCTTCCTCTACTTTCATCAGTGCTCTCATACATGCTCGTCGGTTGTTGGTACTCTTGACCTGGCCTTTCCTCAAAACAATGTTGATCTGATCAAGATATGTTCTCCGAGGTCGACCTCTACCTACTTGTCCATTCACACTCGCTTTATAAATTTGTTTCGTCAATCTTCCTTCACCCATCCTTTCAACGTGTCCAAACCATCTAAGCATTCCTTTATCTATCTTTGTAACTACATCTTCTTTTACACCAAAGCATTCTCTTATCTCACTATTCTTTATCTAATCCAACCGAGTCACTCCGGCAATACTTCTCAGACTACTCATCTCCGCAGCATTAATCCTATTTTCATGCTTCTTCTGCCAAACCCAACATTCACTACCATACATAAGTGTAATAACTTTTCAAATAGGAAATTATTGATGAATTTGTTTAAGGATGTTCAATGGTTACAAAATTATATAGATATGGATAATATTAGAGTAGCGTAGTTAATTACTTGGTTATTTATTATTGAAATTTCTATAT